>CM062819.1:1138071932-1138671932 GCA_031772625.1 Pinus tabuliformis | reverse complement strand
CTCACATCCAACTATGGTCATAAATTAAACAACTAAGCAACAAATTTCACATCTTAGCATGTCATATCATCTGGTACGCCTAATAATCCCTTGGCACTATGTATCACATGTTAGCATCCCCTGCATTTCTTGGCATGATTTTCCACTCCCTAACACTCCCTGACACTTAGCACACCTTGTACTCGCTAGATAACACTCTCTATCACACTCTTATTTATTCATTTCCATGCATTTGAAAGTACTGCTACCTTGTGCTTCCCTGGAACTTGGCCATAACACTCCCTAGCATGTGTTGGTGCCACACCCTAGCGCCTGGAGCGTCTTGGCATGCCTTAGCACTTGGTATGTCTTGGCATGCCTAAAATGCCTTGGAACTATCTAGCATATGATAATAATTCTTGGTATTCCCTGGAGCACCTTGGAACTCCCTAGCTGTCATGCCCTCATAGATAACCTTACCTTTTTGTGACTTGGGAACCCAACAAAGTCATTGACAAACCAATGTTTTTCCCAACCCAAATTCTCCCTTTGTCTAAAACTACTTTGTGCACACCTCACTACAAGAAAAAAGGTCATTGGTGAGGGTCATGCCCATGACGAACCTTTATGGTCTGTCACCAATGTTGCATATGATGATGATCTTTAAAAAAACGTTGTTGTAAGTGTATATAGTGATGGTCCTTTAAGGTTTGTCACCAAAGCCATTTTCAATGACACTTTTGGTGAGGGTCGGTAAAGGCTTGTCACTAATTTCTCTCTTTGGCGACACTTTTGGTGAGGGTCATTATAGGCCCATCACTAATTCTCTCTTTGGTGACACTTCTAGTAATGATATTTTATTGACCCTCACCAATGCTCTTTTTGGTTACTTTTGGTGACAGTTAAAGAATATTCGTCATCATTGACCATTCCAATGAGTTTTTGATGATGCGTCATGCCTGTGATGGACCTTTAAGGTTCGTCACCAATGTCACATTTGGTGACGGTCTTTAAAAAAACATTGTTGTAAGTGTATATAGTGATGGTCCTTTAACGTTTGTCACCAAATCCATTTTCAATGAAACTTTTGGTGAGGGTTGTTAAAGGCCCATCACTAATTCTCTCTTTGGTGACACTTTTGGTGAGGGTAGTTAAAGGCCCATCACTAATTCTCTCTTTGGTGACACTTCTAGTGACAACTTTTTATTGGCCTCAAAAATGTTCTTTTTGGTTACTTTTGGTGACGGTAAAAAAATGTTCATCATCATTGATCATTCCATTGAGTTTTTGATGACACTATGTACCTATTACTATATTTTTTGTCAAAAGATAACGATTTAAGACTATTATTGTGGAGTATTTTTCATTATGTGTCCAAGGTTATAACGATTATAGTCAGTAAATTTGTTAAGAACTAATAAGTGTGTATCATTTCCCTCAAGTCATAAGAATATATTTTTCCTATGAGTCAACACATGAACTAGGAAAAATAATGCTATGCAAAGTGGATAATAAAAATAACACCATAAAATTAAATCAAACCATCAAACCACAAAATTTTTTGGCATGTTGTAGCACGCCTTTTCATTCCTTAGCACACCCTGGAACTCCTTAGCTATTATGCCCTCACAACTACCCTTACATTGTTTTCAACATGGGAACCCAACAAAATCATGTCTCAACTATTTGGCCAAGTTACAATTACTACAACTAGACTATGCCTTGTTCACCTAAGAACTTCCTATAACTCATATTAGGCTACTCATGTATAATTTCAACTTATCCAACTTAACAAGTTACGAAGACAAGGCTCACATCCAACTGTGGTCATAAATTAAACAACTAAGCAACAAATTTCACATTGTGACATGTCATAACATCTGGTATGCCTCATAATCCCTTGGCGCTATGTAGCACATGTTAGCATCCCCTACATTTCTTGGCATGCTTTGGCACTCCCTAACACTCCCTAACACTTAGAAAAACTCATACTTGATAGATAACACTCTCTATCACACTCTTATTCATTCATTTCCATTCATTTGAAACTACTGCTACCTTGTGTTTCCCTGGAACCTGGCCCTAACACTCCCTAGCATGTACTAGCGCCACATCCTGGCGCCCGGAACTTCTTGGCATGCCTTAGCACTTGGTATGTCTTAGCATGCCTATAATGCCTTGGAATTGTCTAGCATATGATAATAATTCTTGGAATCCCCTGGAACACCTTGGAACTCCCTAGCTGTCATGCCCTCATATATAACCTTACTTTTTCTGTGACTTGGGAACCCAACCAAATCATTGACAAAACAATGTTTTGCCCAACCCAAATTCTCACTTTGTCTGAAACTACTTTGTACACAACTTATCACAACCATAGGCTTGCCTCCTTCAAGTACTATTCTGAGCTTATCCTAACAAATGTTTTCCTTTGGACACCTAGAATTCACTGACACTCCTTGGCACACTGCACTCTTATTTGTTCATTTCCAAGAATTTTGACCTAGTTCTCCCTTGTGATGCCTTGGAAAAGGCTAGTATACCTTTTCTCTCCCTCCTTATCACACCTTGAATTCGCTGAAAATTAATTTCCATGCATTTGAAATGAGTTCTCCCTTGTGTTTCCCTACCACTTGGCCCTCAATCTCCCTAGCATGCATGGATAAAATATTTGAAAAAATTTCCCATATCCTACTACCTAGGGTTTGGTTTTTGACTAACTAAAAATGTGATAGTCGAATATCTAATCATGGGATATGATAGAAAAATCCTCAAAATTAATTATCCAAATATATTTGAGGTCAACCATGCCAAGTTGGAGTTCCACCAAGTCGAATTTCAAAACGTTCTAGAGCCTTGTCAGGAATCCTAGCCTGGCAAAATTGTGAAAAATAGGTCTTAAAGTGCCACCTGTAACTCCAAGACAATAACTTCTGTGTAAAAAATGAGAGAGGATTTCTTTTTGGGTATGTTATGAACAAAAAACTCCTCCCATTTTCAAAAGTAATTTCCCATTTGTTCAGAATCCAAGCTTGAGGTTGGTCACACAAAAACACAATAAATCTGGAAGAAGCGCAACAAATAGTTGACTTGAAATTTTGATGACTTGAATGAGTCTTGAGTGTTGTTGAAGACCTGTGAAGAAAATTGGAGATTTCCGCTACACCATGGAGCCCTTAAACCATGAAAAAACAACATTTTAAACTCTTAAAACTTGATTCCAAAATTGATCATCTAGAAGCGTAGCGAAAAGAGAAACAAGGAAGACAAACTCATATCTCGTTAACCATAACACCTGTACAAAAATTGAAGGAGGTTATTGTGCTTGGTTTCATGCTTAAATAAAACCTCCTTTTGTTTTCCAAAATTCATCTCCATTTGGTAATAAATATCTTTTGAAAATGATGATAAAAACAGAGTCAAAAGCACAACAACTCTCCTGTAGCAATTGTATTTTGGGAATATCTCCCAAACAGTAAATCCAAATGGGCTGAAATTTGAAAAAAAGTTAATATCATCATAATGAACCTCTGAAAAACATTTCAACCCAGTTAGAGTCACAAATATCGAGAAAATCCCAAAATGGTTATAGATGACAATGGCTCATTTCTTGATAACATGCATCATTTTGAGTTGAAGTTGAGTGGGTGTTTTCATTTCATCCCCATGCATCTCTTGTAAAAATTTCATGGAAAACGGGTGTGAGGTTTAATAGATATGATGAGAACATGGCGACTAGGTAAAAGTGCAATGCAAAAGAGCGGAAACGTAGGGGAAGGGAATGAGAGGGAAGGGAGGTAGGAAAATTTATGGGGGTAAAATATGGGGGATATATATGGGTGTTAGGAAAATACTATAAGTGGAATTTATCAAAAATAATGAGAAAATGGGGGGGGAAAGGTCAAAACATAGACCTAGGGTAAAAGTGCAACAATTTTTTTTGGTTTTTGGTAAAATAAGGATATGAAAATATTTTGATGAGGGGAATGATGGAGAATGGTTTGTGAAGGATGATGAAGGCGGTATAAGCTTAAAATGAAGGCCTTTGACTCCTAAATGAAGCTATGAACCATGGAAAAGGGAAAGCGCAACAAAAACCCTAGTAGCATAATTTTGACTCAATCTCTGAGGAAAGAGGGTGAAAGAATGATTTATAGGGTTTGATTGACCATGATTAATTAAAATACTCATGAAATATGGAGATGACCTACCACGATGAAATGATATTCATTTTTGGAGTGGGATTAGCAATGATATCTATACAGTGACTCATACTCTTTCCTTTATAACTCGGAAACTTTTGCTAGTATAGACCAAAATTTGACTTTTGACCATGATTGACTTGAAAGATTAACAAATCCTGATTACTATGGAACATATGACCCTAAGAGAGACCACATTGAATGTTTATCAATATCAAAAGGTTTTATGCACAACTGTCATGCTTCTATACATCGAGTACCCATATGGAAGAGTCCTTATTTCATCTAGTATTTAACCAAGACATACCAGGCACATGATTCCAAATATATTTATGCATCTAACTCTTCCTACCATATCTCTGAATACATGAATTCTACTTCATCTAGAGATGTAGAGCTCTTATCTAAAGATGTGCATACCTCTTTTCTTCATTTTTTCATCTAGTCAACTTCTTTCATGAATTGCCTCTTTCTTTAAAGAAAATGTCTATGATGAGGCTCCTTTCTCAAGATGATAAAATACTTCAATTATGCCTTCATGCTGCAAATAAACTAGTAAACTTCTTTGATGCTTGCTTCCATAATATTCTAGACTACATCCACAAAATTCTAGTGGAATATACACTTTCCAAGATTCTTACATATATTGAAGAACCTTCTCATCAAGGATCCTTGGGATCCTTTGCTGCTAGAAGACTATTTCTATAACGTGCCATGTCTGCAAGAGGACATATTTGATGTAAAAAATCTTTTTCAATGTATCATTAGTGAGCAATTCAGCTTGTTGCAAACAAGGCAACGTCCTTATCCCTGGTATAGTGATATGAAACATCAATAAGGATCATTTAAAAGGGAAAAATGGTGGTTTTTACCATCTCCCATGGATATGCATGAATTTTCTTGTCAAGGAACTTGGATCATTGCTTTATAAGATGTAGTCAGTGGGACTATTTACTCCCAGCTCCTTAAGCTTCAAAAAGAAGAAACATGCCCGGTCAGGACTTAAGAGTCAAGACCTCAGAATGCTGACCATTCATCACATGTTTTGGGCACTAAGAACACTCATTCCTGCAAGCAAATAAATTCTATATATATTTTGTCTCGAAGCCCTCTACCATATAAGTACCTTACACTCTCAAAGAACATGAGAACCAATATCCTTGTGACATCAATAATTCTAGAAATCTATCCCAAAACTTGATTTGAATGTAGTCAATGTGTACATCAAATAAGCCACGATCTTCAAATTCTCTGCACCAACATATACAGAGACTGAATCCTTAGATCAAATCATAATCACTAAACTATCTAACTCATACCCACTTAGTTATACGCTCAGGTCAACCAAACATGTGTTATAGGTCTCTATATAAGGGATCTGACCTGTTGTATTAATTCATGAATGCACCATAGATTTGTACACAATACATAGACTGGACTGAACTGTTTCTTGCATTTGATCCCATTGAACTAATATTGTGTCTAGATCCTCAAGGTCTATTTCCAACATAACACTTTTCAACACTTTGCCAAGTATGTGAATTCCAAAAAAATTCCTTAGATAGTGCTGGCCTCATAAATTTATATCAGAAGTTAAGCATCAAAACACTTGAAAGAAACATTGTCATGATAGAGGACTTCATAAGAAAGGAACTAGTGTGCTTGAGATCATTCAGAAGTATATGAGTTATGGAACAGAGATTGAATACATATGTTAGCACTCAGATATGCAAATTAGTGTGTATGACAAACAATTGTGAGAGTTAGTAGTATTAGCATACATGTATCTAAATTAGTGTTGCATTATGTACAGGCCAACTTCTAGAAATTAAGCTATCTTTGCACAGTATACTTCCCCGGATAAGGGGTCAAGCCATACCACAGAGAACATAGAAGTGTGTGTGTAGAAGTTAGAAATATCCCATCGAGTAAACTAGATCGAACCAAAGAAAAAAAATAGACCCAAAACAATCATTAACACTTTGGCCTTTCCACTTCAGAATTGCATTGAAATTTCAGAACAAGTGAATATCTATGTCAACAAGGCCACAAAGATTGAATACTTGATAGAGATGCTTCACATGTAGTGTAGTCTTTTAGGCGCGCCAACAACTCTATCTCCAAGATGATTACTTGGTTGCAGATACTTGTCATAATTATGTTCAATGCTTCTTGGCCTTGTCCTCAACTTGGCTCTGATACCATGTTAAATTTAGGATCACATGTTCTTTGCTGAAGATAGAAGCTTCAATATCTCATTAGCCCAATTATTAACTCATTAGCTCATATATCATTGTAACTTTTTTTTTTAGAGAACATAACCTTTGAGAGGATGACAATCAAGCTTTCTAGAGTTCATATCTGTCTTTTTCACAACTTTGATTGTGAACAAGACTCTAAGCAGTACCGATGTCATACTTAATGTTGGACCATAAATAGTGGTGAGCTTGAGGTGACATACATAGAACAATAACATGTACATATAACTGCGAGGGAACCAAGAAATATCATTGCTCAAGATTCTATTTTTTTTTTTACTTTTATGATAGCTTTAGGTCTTGCAAACTTTGAGGAGGACTACTTCTTCTTGAGAGATGACTTCAACAAAATTCCTATTCTGCTACTTGATCCTGGGTATAGAAGATTTCACGGAGACTAATTATCCTCAAACTGAGAGAGGATTATCTTTGGAAAAATCAAATGCTTCCACTGCTTGTGACCAAACATTTGTTGAGGTATATTTCTGGGATCACAATGAAGCTACTGTAAATCAACATCTCCATAGGTTGACTCACTTGATATAAGCAGTTTGAATTGTGAATATATATATGTGTGTTGATCAAGTCATTGTAGGAAGTGCAAGATTCATATTATCAGCACATATTCTTATTACTGCATTAGTCTCCATATATGTTATTTCCCTCATCTAGGAAAGTCACCGACATTAGAATTTATGAGGTTAAAATCGATTATTTTCTAGAATTTAAGTCAATGTTATGAGTTTTGTTGAGTTTTACTGTCCATATGACATATACATCGCTAATACCTTATTCAGCGTGTCATGGCTAATATAGGACAACCAAGAATTTCCATTAATAGAGTCTAGAGTGCAGGTCTGGAGGATACACACAAAACTTAGATAAGCCATACCTTAGAAAAATATGAGCCTTAAAGAATCACATCTGGGTTTGAACAAACTTCTTGAGAAGGTGCATATAGAGGTGATATGTAGTCATAGTGAGTTACTGCCACACCATTATAGATCCATTTTGATGAGTCATATACCATAGAAGAATAAAAATTCTAAAGATATTGTGGACAGGAGTATAATGAGGCATTTCTAATATAGCGATGCCAAATAGAGCGATGCATGTAGCTTGATTTTGAGGAAATAAAATACTACCTGAAGTGAACCCATAATTTCCAAGGTTAAGTGTGAATGCCAATTCCTCTCTTAGGTCCATTACCACAATTCAACAATGCCTTTTTAATGTTCACCTTCAATCAAATTATTACATACTTTTCCCTCAAGACCACACATTTGGGGAGCTATCCATTCACTTTTATAGGCAAATCTGTGCAAAATCAGTTTAAGTAGAGAGTCGTGACAAGTTGTAAAATGATATTGTGGAGACATTTTGCTTTCTTGGAAAGTACTTTACTCCTTCATTCTTTGATATAATGTTGCATTTGAATGTACATTTGGTATGTGAGCTTCGATATTGTGGCCCAATTGCATAAAGATGGATGTACCCCTTTGAGAGGTACATGAAACTTTACATTTTATCAAGCACAACAACAAGGTGATTTTTTTTAAAGCTTTTGACATTACTTAACTCTATTTTGTTCATTTTGGTGGAACATAAAACTATATAAGAGCTATGTTAAGAACAAAAATAGGCCTGAAAGATGCATTGCTGAAAGCTATACTGTGGAGGAATCAATAAAGTTTGTGGAGTTTACTTGAAAGGTATGGAAGCTATTGGATCCACACATGGTCGAAATGAAGTGTGGGATGAGGAAGTTGAAGAAGTTATCCTTGATGGAGAGCCATTATCTGATCCAATTCCTTCATAACTGGATGAAATTAGTTGGGAACAAGCCCATAGGTGGGTTCTATTTCACACAAACAAAGTAGATCCATGGATAGAGTAAGTAACATATTTGGCCTGTAATTTTTTGTTTGTTTGTTTATGCTTTAAGAAAACATAGATCCATGGATAGATTAACATATTTTACCTTTAAAAATATTTTATTCATATTTTATCAAAACACATTAACCACCATATCTATTGCCCATAATTGTTGAATTAGGATGCATGGAATGGAGATTTCCAACTCAATTACCCAAACGAAAAAAGATGAAGCTCTATTCCAGAAACTCCACACCCATAATTTTACTAGTTGGTTAAAACAACAAATAACAATATTATTTATATTATAAGTGTACTTAAAAATCAGTATATGGGAATATTGTCATGTGGGAAATTAAATATTTTTTCAGTGGTTGAATGTCTGAATTCTAACTACATTTAAAAATCTATAACTATAAAGGTGGAAGGAGATGGAAAGGTGTCTGATACACTTAAATAGCTAGCGTGTGGCCCCAGGAAATTAGTGAATAAGTACAAGGGTTTCATAATGAATGGTTATATATTCCATACAAAAAACATAGAGAATGAGAGAACCACCCAAAATAGTGGTGTGTGTATGGAAGCTCAAACAATGATGAGGTCAAGTTCCAAAGATGCAAACCCTGTACTTCAAAACACAAAATTTTATGGAGTGGAGAGCTAAGTATAATTTTCCAATTTAGATACATGCATATATATGTAACTCATGGATGTATCATTTGTTTGATGACACCTTTCCTTGGCCATATAGGACCCTAGGTGTAGGAAGAGGTTGCTTTAGCTACCACATTTAGCTTGATATATATGATCCATGTGTATATGGCATCTTCAATGTGTATTATTTTTATTGGATCACTTAAGCACTCTATTCTAACTCTTAATTCTTTGGTTATATGTTCTACGCTATATTGTTCCATGTTGTTTCATAATTTTACTCAAAGAAGTGTGTCATCTTGATGGTTTGGGAATATACTTGGTGAATTGAGTAAGTGCTAGACATTAATCTTATTGTACCCCTAATTTCCTTTAGTAAAATTTTATCCCATGTCATTCCAAAGGATGTTCATTCATTTTTGTGAGATGAAAACTTTACGATTAAGAATTCATAGATTTTTGACAAATTATTTTCTTTTTTGTCATTTGTGATGAAAGAAAAGAAAAAAACGAAAGCGAAAATCATTAAAGATACACTAGAATGTTGTATGTAAGTCTAAACCCTACGGTTTAAGTGGAAATTAATGTAAATGTTATATATATGAGTTGTTCCATACTAATAAAACCCTCATTCTCTATGTCATAGATATAAGAAAAAGAGGAAGGAAACCCAAGATCTCAAAATGACAACTGCAAATATTGCTATTTTTTTCCTTTGAACACTAAATGAGTGGCATGATGGAGGAAATATCTCAAGTATAAATCAACTAGCCTCAAATGAATTCAAAATTCTTGAAATATAATAACGAGAAAGGGTGGTTGTTGGGTAATGTCTTGGTTGATAATTCACATTCTCTAGTTCAACAAAACATCCTTGAATCCCATTTATTTCTATTTCCACCAACATCAATCTAATAGAACAAGGGTCAAAACATAGTGTTGATGATATAAAATAAGTTTGGGTTGGAGAGCCATGTTGAATGAATGGAGGGTTGAAATGCCAAATAGAATGGAAGTGGGTAGATGTTGCATTTATCTTCAATGTTTATGTAATAAAATTTTGTTGTGAGGGATATAAAACAAAGTAAAGGTGAGAGGACTCAAGTGGGGTTGAACAACAAATGAAGCACGTAGACATTGAGAAGAATACATTGGAGTGAGGAGCTTCCCCTTTGTTGATAATGATTATGTTTACAAAGTTCATCAAATACATGGATGAGGGTTGCATGCTAAGTGTTGTGGGCGAGGGAAAGTAATTAGCACCCTTGGGTGGCTCTAATGCAAAGGGTTAGACATAATCCACATTAGATGTGAGTGAGGATCCACACAATATCACTAATTTACGATTCCATTGATTATTCTCCAAAGATGGGCTAGGTGTCTAATAGTCCCGAGGGTTAGTTTAAGTAGCCATGAGTAAGGTGTGAGATCTCTCTCCCCATTTTGGTGAGGTCACAAGTTTAATTCTCTTAGTCATTTAAGTGCAAGATGCTTGGAACTTGGGCATTGATGGTCTACCTAAGTTTCCATCCATCAAAGGTGGTGAAATCTATGGAATTTTCCCATGCATATATGTATGTAAAATAAGGCCACACATAAGGTGGGTGCTCTCCTTGTGCTTTGACCACATTGACACAAGCATTTATGTCACACAAGGACTACCCTACTTTGTTGGAAGACTATTGTTGAAGGAGAAACATAGAAACTTGGTGGAGAAGAAGCAAAGGTCCTTGTCATTGGAGGGTTGTATTTTGATCACATGAAGGACAATCAACGCTTGTGGTAGTAATTGGCATTCAGATGCAATTATAAAGGTATCATTTGTATTAGAGTTTGATGGCTTTTTGTTGAGAGAAGGGATTTATGCAATAGTGTAGGCATGACATAAACACAACCAAATCACTTAATTGTGAAAACTCTAAGATGCTATGTAATACACACCCTTTATAAAAAAAAAAAAAATAACTATTATCCTCAACATAAATATATTATTATTCTAATTATATTTTAATTAAATCCTTAAATTTATCCACACATATTACTAATTACACCAGACGCATTTGTTTTTGTAGGTAGGTGGAGCCCAGGTCAGGCCAACATGCTTATTGGTTGGAAGAAGGCCGATCTACCCACAATGGCATGTTTATCACCAAGATTGTGTGAGGCTTTGGTCAAGCTTGGATGACCCCTTGGGAAGTTTTATTCCCCCAAAGTGATTTCCACTCCTCAACCCCTCCCCATGAAGTTTGACCCTGTGACGGGGATTAAACCCCACATAAACAAGATTGTGCGAGGATTTGGTAAAATGTGGATGCCCCTTGGGAAGTTTAATTCCCCCAAAGTGATTTCCACTCCTTAGCCCCTCACCATGAGGTTTGACCTGTGGATTAAACCCCACATAAACTAATTGGTGTATGCCTTATGAATACACTACACATTTTAAAATAAAATAAATTATCATCTATGACTAGAAGAAACTATTCCTCAAAAAAATTAAAAAAAATAAAGATAAAAATTATTTACTGCTTAATATCGAACTAGAAAAAATCTAGTTAGACTCCCTATTTACAACATTTCACAACCATTACCTAACCATGTGTTACCTCCATGCATAATGTCTAATGGTGTGTTGTTGGGAAAAGTATCCAATACGGAATGACCCTATCCCACTCTAAGGGTGATAGTACCTCAGCAACAATCAAAGCAAAGCTATTTGAGATTACTTCTTTATGAGATGTAAGAGAGGGGAGAAAGAGATCCACTAACCGATGTCTTCCGCTAATGATTGATCCAATCTTCTCTCTTTGCTGCTTGCTCCCAGCTCCTTGCTCTTTCACTGGCCCAGCTGCACCAAGAACTTGCAAAATGGCAAGAGAGGGAAACTACAAGAAGCATACATTCATAATCGATTCAAGGATTAGAATAAATCAAATACACAAGTATAACAACACATCATTGAGACACATGCATATAGAAGAACCTCAAATGCTTTATTAATGGAAGAAGTAAAGTTCAGGAAGTGATACAACCATAAAAGGCCTAATCCAGCATCACCTCCCAGCAGAAAGAAATCTCCTCTTCACCTCCTTCAAAGCAAATCACCCAATAGTTCTATACTCAAACCAACAACACTTCCTTACATTCACAAGATCCCAGCCCCCTTAGACCTTATGAGAGAGCTCTATATATAGGAGTTTTGGAGAAAGGATGAGTCAGCTTGAGGTTGGCATGAAGCTGACTAGTTTCCTCTCCCAGTTCAGTTATTCTTCAGTTCTTGAGTCCACTTGGAGGTTCTTGCTTCCACTTGGAGATCTAGACCCTCTTAGTCCTCACCAGTCGAATTCTCTGATCCAAGTGTCATTTTGGAAGCTTCCTGGGCATTGACACCTTGAGGAATGACTGTGCCACTTGGCCAAACTCGCCCAGCATAGGTAGCCTTCTTTGCAGTTGACATTCAGCACAGGTACAGAGTGGAGCAGTTGACATTCAGCGCAGATGCTCAGTGGAGCAATTGACATGATCCAGAATTAGCTTGTTTTTGAGTGTTTTCAGGTGGAGAACTGATATTCAGTGCTGTGGTTTGCTGACCTTGTTCCTCTAGAGGTAGGAACAACATGTTTAGGGACTTTGGATGCCTTAGATTATTGACATTTCATGCTTCATGTTGTAAGGCACAAAAATGTCTATAACAGTTGCCCCCTAAAGTATGAGGTCGTTTATCGGGTGAAATGCTTTATCAGGAGGATCCGAAGTTCATTCAATCGCTGAGAGGTGACCTGTAATAAAATACAATACAATACATTATTTTTCATTCTGCTTTCATGATCTAGCTAAGGTGGGCATTCCCATGCTCAGCTTTATAAATTCATTTTGGTACATAGAACAGACGATCGTCTGATGATAGACTGATAATTCTCTGCTGAAATTATCATCCTTTGAGTAGGATGAACATCTGCTGCAATGATGTACATGTTAAATGTCTTTATATTTCCTGAATATATATCGCAGCCCAGATGGATGAAACTAGATCCAGGGTCTTCAAACTCGTTCGATCTTCACTCTAAGTACAAGTCGATCCATGTGAGAATTGCGCTGAAGTCGAACATGGAAAGACATCGCTTGATTACCGGTCAATGATGTAAACCGTTAACAAGCGTGAGAGGAATCACCGATAATGATAATGACCCTCAAGGTACTGCAGTACAATTCACGTGGTGTGAATAAAGGACTTGGCGTCGAACACCACGCAAAATCTTCTGGTCGAAGGTCATTGATGTATACCTGTCGCCGGAAGTGAGAAACTTTCCATTGAGGCATGCAAGCTTGAAAGTACTGAGGGGGGTGTTCCTAGATCAACTTCTCGGATAATGAGCTGAAGTCGACAAGAAGCGATCCGTCAAAGGAGGGCCTTAATGAATCCCACATCAGTGACACGGAACGGAGCTAATGATTTTAGTGGAGGTGAAAACAATCTGTGATATATGATTCAGGGTGGCGATCATGGGTGGATGAAGGATAATGTATGGCAGTGGATGGGACACGGTTGACTCTTTCTGAACAACATCTCTTGAACATATAATGACACTGATGCGATGGATCGGTAGCATTACCCCAAATGTGGATGGTTTGGCGAGGACCATGGTGATGAGACCGGTGAATGAAACAACCCAACCCGATGTGATACGGAGGAAAAGTGTCATGTTCAAGAGCGACTTGCTACCATTAAAGCTTTGAGGTTCTCCCAATTTTTCCCCAGTCATTTCTGACTAGTACCTCTTTATTTTTGTCAAGCTTGAGGAGGATAACATATGCTTGTTCTATAACCTGCCCTTCGGGCAAGCCCATCGCTATGTTTTAACGAGCCTAGTGATAGGGAAACTCGTTCTCGTCTAAAGACAAGTTTGTCGCTATTTAATCATTTTAACGAGTCTAAAGACAAGGAAAACTCAGTCCTTTTCATTTTTAGAGAGTCCGAAAAGGTACAGATAGCTAACTCCAAAATTCCTTTTTCGTCATCTAATCCCTTAAGTCTGAAAAAGTATAAAACAATATAGAAGGGATGAGTTTTCGATTACTTTAACGAGCCGAATAAAACAAGCACTCGACCTTTTTGTGTAATAATCCCTCAGGTCCAAAAAGATTAAAATCTAGAGGAGGGATAGCTCTTCTGGTCCTTTTAGCGAGCTGGAAGGCAACAACTCGACAAACTTTTCATATTTTACGAGTCAGATGAAAAGAGCTCAAAGAAGACTCATCTTTTGAGGAACGAGTGATAAACAGGGATAGCAGCAGATTCCAGGTACAAGTTGGAATTTTCCAATCATGGCAGTGTCACAAGGATGGCTAAGTGAAATCACTCTTCGCAGCTGTTCCTCAAAATGGGTAAACAATCATATGAGGGTGAACGATCGGCCAAATGGGATGGAGGTGGCAGGTGCAAACATGACCAAGGCTTTTTATGGCTAATAAATTTACGATCACAATGGTTATTTACCAGGATGGGTTCATTTTTTATTTAACGAGCTTGAATGCGCCAAAACACTGCTCAATCTTATGTTTATTTTTTAACGAGCATGAACTATGTACTAAAACTGCTCGGATCTCGCTTTTCTATTTTTTAATGAGCATAAATTCTGCGGTAAAACTGCTCGATATACCAGTCATAAGATAAGAAATGTCTCCTGTAAGATCCCATTTTTTATAGAGCTCGCGCCTTACATAAGCTATGCTCCCTCTCATCCTTTCTTTATGCAAGTTCGGAAACGGCTAATCCCAAAAACAGATAAATAACCACTCTTAGCTTGCACTCCAAAAGGTTTGCATGCCCCCAGGTATAAAATACAATTTCAAGGTTGCCCGTCCTCTCCCCCACCTCTGCTTTTCTTTGGGTGTTCGCAGCTACTTGTTGTCTTGCTAGTCTAATGTTAACGATACTTGTCTTCTCGTTATTTTTAACGGGTCTTATGCGGTACTTGTCTTCCCGTCGGCCCAACTTTTAACAGATCTTTTTGCAAGATCGCAAGAGAACATCTACTTGCGACAAGAGAGCAGCTACTTGCGACAAGAGAAGAACACTACTCAAAGACAAAACATATGTGTTATTGAGGGAGGCTTGCCTCTTTCTGGTTACCCAAAGATTGTTTTGTTAACTTCTTCAAACGAAAACATTTCCTCGGCACTGTCTACCGAAGTAGACAATGGTGAATGACCTTTGTCAAACACGTAACCTTGACAAAAGAATCCTGTTCCAGAACAAACCCTCTTCCATCCACGGACGGGGTACGGACTGGTCATATTCTCTCGCGGGAACTCTATCTTATACCCAAGGTTTTCTCTGCCCGAAGTAGACCAGGATGCATGCCCCCTGGGTTCCAGTCCCATCTTTCCGAATCACTCGCACTCATCGGGAAGGAGGACTGGGGGTGGAGACATTTCTTGATTGAATAGACCGTTGAGGGTTGGTATGTGACTATTTGTGATGCGTGATCCTGGAAATGAAAGTTGGTCAACGAGTTTGACCATCCTTCCTTCGTGTGGAAAACACATTACTCTAAAGAGTGAGGAGACTATAGCTCCCATGCAATATATATAGTCTCGTCCAAGGAGTAGGTTATAATCCAAGGGTCCTTGAACGACCATCATGTTCATTTGAACGGTCTTCCCTTTCAGTGTAACAGGCACATTGGGGAGGATCCCTAATGGTCAACTGGTTCCTTTATCAAAACCCGAGAGATTTCTTATCTCAGGCAAAAGCGCCGGGGAACCCAGTGCTTTCCAAGCAATAGAGGAAAGGATACTCACAGATGCCCCTTCATCAATGATAGTGTCAGCCATTACCATTCTATAAATTTGGACTATGATTCTGAATGGTATACTGGCTGGCAACCGGGGTCTGCCTAGTTGGTTCCAATCAAAGGACACAACCAGGTTGCTTGGCGGTGGGACCGAATATACGGCCGGATATTACCCTGACGATGTTCATTCCTGCGATAAAGGAATGGGCGCATTGCCCTGATGCTCATTAGAGTCGGTGTTTATGAAAAGAATCTGGATGGTGTCATCCTTATTCTCTTCAGTGAGGGTGTCATTTGAAGATGAATCTTCAGTGACGGTGTCATTTGAGGATGAAACCTCTTAAGGGAGAACCGGGTCAACTGCTGTTTCGACCTTTGTACTTTCGTCCGGTCTAGATTCAGTAGGTTCATTTTCAATGACTGACACTTCAGCTGACCACTTGAGCGGGCCGGCTTTATTTTCAACCAACGAAGGACTTGGCACGAGTTTTTTGTATCCAGGAGGAAGTCTCAACGGTGAAACCGGGCGATCTTCCAAAACTCTCTTCGCTTCGTCTAAGAAGGGACAACGGTGGATGGCCTGATCTCCTTCACACAGTCTGCAGGGGGATCTTGCTCCCCCTCTTTGTCTTGAACCTTCACTTTCGCTGGTTGACGGTAAGCATTCAACATGACTATCAGAGGTTGATGCTCCCGAATTGTGCAACCAAGGGGACCAGTCCCTTAGTATCCCGGGAATACAGGGACAATCTCTATGGAAGTGGTCTCCTCTACATATGACACATGGCAATTTAGGCCCGGTCTGTGCTGTGTGTGGATTTTTGTCAGATGTCTTTTGCTTGCCCCCAGTTGCCTTAGGCTCCTTCTTCTTCTTCTCTCTCTTCTTCTTCTCCTTCTTCTCCATGGGAGCTTGGCTTTTTCCGGCTCTACCTTGCGAAGATGAAGGATTGGAGGAAGAGTTATAGGAAGTAGAAGGCTGGTGGGCAGCTCTAGACAGATCTAACTGCTAACTCGACTGTTCAGGAACCATGGTGTTCTAAACTACACTGGTTGAGAATAGCCAAATTGGCAGGCCAATTGTCAGTCCTAGAAGCGACAATGTGGCCATGTAGGGCGCACCAACTTCTCCCCAAGAGGAGAAAGGGCTAGGATTTCCATCATGTGGAATTCCTTGGTCGGTGCGTTCCATGTTCTCAACCTACAGATCAACGCAGGAATAGGAGGTGATTATGTTCCGTTTAAAATAAATTTTATAACGACGCTTTAGACACAACTTGCTTTTTCACTTTTTAAGAGTCGAGAAAAAGCTAAAGATGACTCTAGTCTCCTTCGATGTTTTAACGAGCCCGAAGTGACAAATGCTCGGATGGACTTTTTCAGTTATAGAGTTTGAAAAAGGCCAAAAGAAACTACTCTGGAGTTCTAGGCAGAGGGTGTGCCAAACTTTTTGCAAAACCACAGAATACGTTTTACGGTACAGGTGGTCGATCTTCGTGAATGCTGTGTTCACTGCATTGCGATCAGTAGGGCGGCCGACATGGTTTCCTATGGATAAAGGCTTTGTTCCTATAGGGGTCTCCCAATATATACGCGACGGTACGTGGGAGCACAAGTCCGTATTGATACTTATCGCTTCACCGTGGAGGAATCACCCAACCACTCAACGCTAAGATATCACGTTTAACGACGCGGGAACACGTCTCTAGCTTAGACCTCTATGTGTTTGCATTATGTTTCAATGCGTTGTTATGTAAATTCAATTTATTTTAAGGTTGATCTTGTTTAGCAGTTTGCCTTTATGGATCACCACGAGATGTATAGTAACACTCCTAAATGCAGTCTAAGATGATAAGCAAGCTTTTCAATCTTTCAACTTCGAAAATCTTAACTACTAAGGGAAAAGAAAGACATCATCTTTTCACACAGATCATAGAGCACACACTAATGCACTTTTTCCTAAATCAACATGCAAGCTATCAAAATGCACATGCACAATGCAGGTATTTCTTTTCTCTTTCTTAATGTTGATGTAATACAAAAAGAAAGCTGTTGTATAACTTTGAATTCAATTTCAAGTGAAAGCAAACAAGCTTGTCCAAAATCAAAAGACACCTTAAGATTTACTTGTTTCTACACTAGAAATATATAAGTTCAAACCATATGACGAAAGCAAAAGCTCAATCAGCTATGAACAGCAAACAAACTAACTCTTAAGATCAAAACGGCACTTAATCACAGGTCTAGATCTAAGAGGCCACAGCGAGACTAGTTCACTTTCGTTATGGGAAACTGCAAATGATGTAAGAAATACACAAAGAACAAATACAGTTTCTTTATACAACCGAGGTGGAATAGTGGCAAAGGAAGGTGGTTTCAGATAGGTACATTGACTGATAACTGGCTGCAAAAACAAGGATGAAAACAGGGCAATAAACAGCAGGGAACCCCAGTAGCACTAGGAAAAACTGGTTCAACGCAGGTGGTACACTGTTAGTTTGACATTCAGTGCAGGTAGCCCCTTCGGGATCTGTGCTGAAATGCAGACTACCTTCACAGTGTCTGCAATGAAGAGTCAAACTTTCGTTTTTCTCAGTTTCCGGGTTACAGATTGCTAAAAAATTCACAGTTGTTGGCCAAATCAGAAGCTATAAATCAAGTACACACTAAGGGATGAAAAGGAGGATGAAAAGCTATCACTAAGAGCTATTTAGAGTCCTTGTGGATCAGCTCTTCAAATCATAAACATGCCCAGAAACTGAGCTAGAGTAGCTGCCCTCTACTTTGCATTTGAAAGCTCCAAATGCAGTTCGATTCGGTACTCCCTGTGTTTATGAAATGAATAGAAAAAACACAAACAACCAACAAGATACGATCCCCAGCGGAGTCGCCAATTTGTTGTTGGGAAAAGTATCCAATACAGAATGACCCTATCCCACTCTAAGGGTGATAGTACCTCAGCAACAATCAAAGCAAAGCTATTTGAGATTACTTCTTTATGAGATGTAAGAGAGGGGAGAAAGAGATCCACTAACCGATGTCTTCCGCTAATGATTGATCCAATTTTCTCTCTTTGCTGCTTGCTCCCAGCTCCTTGCTCTTTCACTGGCCCAGCTGCACCAAGAACCTGCAAAATGGCAAGAGAGGGAAACTACAAGAAGCATACATTCATAATTGATTCAAGGATTAGAATAAATCAAATACACAAGTATAACAACAAATCATTGAGACACATGCATATAGAAGAACCTCAAATGCTTTATTAATGGAAGAAGTAAAGTTCAGGAAGTGATACAACCATAAAAGGCCCAATCCAGCATCACCTCCCAGCAGAAAGAAATCTCCTCTTCACCTCCTTCAAAGCAAATCACCCAATAGTTCTATACTCAAACCAACAGCACTTCCTTACATTCACAAGATCCCAGCCCCCTTAGACCTCATGAGAGAGCTCTATATATAGGAGTTTTGGAGAAAGGATGAGTCAACTTGAGGTTGGCATGAAGCTGACTAGTGTCCTCTCTCACTTCAGTTATTCTTCAGTTCTTGAGTCCACTTGGAGGTTCTTGCTTCCACTTGGAGATCTAGACCCTCTTACTCATCACCAGTCGAATTCTCTGATCCAAGTGTCATTTTGGAAGCTTCCTGGGCATTGACACCTTGAGGAATGACTATGCCACTTGGCCAAACTCGCCCAACGCAGGTAGCCTTCTTTGCAGTTGACATTCAGCGCAGGTACACAGTGGAGCAGTTGACATTCAGCGCAGATGCTCAGTGGAGCAGTTGACATGATCCAGAATTAGCTTGTTTTTGAGTGTTTTCAGGTGGAGAATTGATATTCAGTGCTGTGGTTTTCTGACCTTGTTCCTCTAGAGGTAGGAACAACATGTTTAGGGACTTTGGATCCCTTAGATTATTAACATTTCATGCTTCATGCTGTAAGGCACAAAAATGTCTATAACATGGTGGGAAGCAAAACATTTGAAAATAGCTAACTGACCACCCATTACCTCTATGCACAATAGTCTAAGGGAAGGAAACAAAGTGGTTTCATGTTTAAAACCTCACTTTTCTATCATACCATTGATTTAGAGTCCATTAAGAAAAAAAAACATTTTTAGTAGTCTAACAAAGTTTTGGGTTTGGTCGGTTACCCACAACTAGCTTCTAAAATAAAACCCCGATCCCATCTCCCATATCTACGGTTGCTTCACTCAATACATGACCCAATCATAAAAACATTTTTAGTAGTCTATCAGAGTTTTGGGTTCGTCCCCTTACCCACAACTAGCTTCTGAAATCAAACCCTAATACCATCTCCCATATTTACAGTTGCTTCACTCAATACATGACCCAAGAATAGGGCTTCTATGTATGTCTACATCTACCTATTTGGACTTGTATTCACGAGAATGAGAGCGTGCTTTAGGAGTCAGGGTTTAATTTTTCTTATCTACATGTAGGGACAAGACAAAATTACCGATCTTCTGCGATCTGGAAGTGTTGGAAAACAACCCAAGCATAGGGCTTCTATGTATGTCTGCATCTACCTATTTGGACTTGTATTCACAAGAATGCGAGCGTGCTTTAGGAGTCAGGGTTTAATTTTTATTATCTGGAACAAGACAAAATTACCAATCTTTTGCAATCTGGAAGTGTTGGAAAACAAGGAGCCACATAGATAATCTATGGGAAATGTTAATTCTATTTCAAAAATTCAGAAAACAATTCCAAATTTTCAGTATTCTGAGATCCCCCTCCCTCTTTCAACGGAATACCATGGGCGTCTGAAGAATAAAACCTTGGAAATTTCCGTTTCTATGCTGGCTCGGAGCCGCCAGATCTTCTTATTTTGAGTTTTTAACATAAAATTATTGCATACGTTTTTCTTTCTAACATGCGACGAACCTCTGCACTGCACTACTTCCAAGGATCCAAGCCCTTGTTTGACGAGGGGAAGGAAGGGTTCTGGAATTTTTCAACAAAAGAATGAATTCAAGGTCCAAGCACCAGTTTGGAGAGGGGAAGGAAAGGTTTTGGTACTTGTCAATTAGAATACATGTGCAGAGAACATGGCTCTTATCCCTCGAAAATGTTGATGATATAAAATTAATAATTTCGATGGCCTTTGATTATTCCTGGAAAATTAGAATACATGTTGGGGAGAATTGGGCTTTTTGCACTCAAAAATGGTGATGGTGGAAATGAAATAAAACAACCAGCATGTGCTTACTCCTGGAAGTTGCAAAAGTCATATCGCAAGCTAAGTTTTATTAATAAATCTTGAATTTATATTAGTCAACTTACGGATTTCGTTTTTGAATGTAACAGAGGTTGTTTGGTTGTTTTTCTTCCATGAGCACAGTGCACTTTTATTTGTGGCATATAGGTCACGACGTGATCTCAAAGGATCTTTGTACTATGAATCAAATTAAAAAACTACTGACCCATTTTGTCCACAAAAATTGTTACCAGTAGTGGTTACATTATCCACAAATTTTTAATATAATTACCTTCTCATTGAGCCCCTATTTTCACCGGAGTTTGAAAGATTTGCCCCCACTGGGCATGAAGATTTTTTTTGTGTTTCTTCCACTAATATAAGATTACCTACAGGCCATTTAAGTTTCATCTAGGATCCATTTCAATGGATGTAACAACCATCTTAGATTTATTCAGAGCCTTAGATGAACCCATTTTTCTTTGGCTGACCTTCGCTTCAAAATCTAAGATGGCAATCTAAGTGTATTGGAAACATACAAAACCTCCACTGGTTATCTACCAAAAGAGGCTCCTCACCAACAATCGCCATTGCTATTCTCGTTTTGATATGAATGGAGATATCCTATAGTACAGTTGGTGAACATGATTGCTTTATAATTATACCGATTTATGCAGCCCATTAAAATGTAGGTCGATCTGATCCCAATATAAGTTGCATCTCTCCAAAGCTTCATCAAGCACATCCAAGCATAAAGCAACCAATCTTGTCAGTTCCACGATTTCTCTTCGAAGGATATTTTCAAGCCCAATCACTAGCTTACTGTTAATTTATTCAACATTCTCATCAATTTCTGCCACTACGTCGCATGTTGCGAGATCCTTGTGCTATCTTTTATATTGTCTTTAATGCATTTTGACATTTTTTTCTTCGTATTCAGGGAAAAAACTTGCTGAGTTGGAATGAGAATTAGCTCATATTTAGGTAGGGAGACAATCAAAGAAGCCTCTAACTTAGGCATTAGAGCCTGAAATGAAGTAGTTGTAGCAAAACATTTTGGTCCTAAGTAAACAACAATCTAATTTGTAGGCTGAAGTGCTGAACCTCTAAAAGAATATTAGCATGAATAAGCAACAACCTGATTTGCACGCTGAAGTGCAGAATCTCTAAGAGAATATTGCAAGTATAATGGTAAGGTATGATCTTGGAATTTAAGGGCTCTTTTCTTTTTGGAGTATTACTTGTGTAGAACTTGGAAAATCTAACTTGGATTCAATTTCAGGCTCATCTTATTTTTGAAACCTTTAAATCTATCATCCTTTGTTTAAATGTTATCACCCAATACTTATGAGGTTTTGAGGTTTTGGATCATTACCTTGACTGTATTGTATCATTTTTTCTACTAGACTTGCCATGGCTTGAAATACCTCTCACTTATACTATGAAGCAATCAAGTAGATATTGCTTCTTGCCTTGCCGTTCTTGGTGTTTGAAAAACAAGATATGTTCACACAACTTGAATACCTTAAGGAAAATGTATCTAGAAATTTCTCGCAATTTTTCTTCAAAATATTGTATTTTCTTTAAGCAAACATTGGAAGACCTTCGTTGGTATACTTGCACACAGTTACCACTACAATGACCCTAAAAAAGAGTCAACGAAACATTTTTAAAGTAACTTCTAATCTTAATGAAGGCTTTTGCCAACATACCATCTTCATTTTTCTTAATTAAAACACTATGTACATCACATTTTATCAAACTTTAAGAGGTTTAGGCTTTCGATATATATATGAAATGATTGTCAATGCCACAAGTTTAACTACCTAACTTTTAAGCTATAGATTTTCCTTCCTTATTACTCATGGCTTTTGTTAAACAATCACCTTGTAGCCAAAAATACATCATTGAAGAGAGCAACTAACTAGATTTAGAGTAAAGGGGATCAACATCCATATTTGGAGTGCAACCATTTCTATGAATTCCCTAATTTCCAACTAGATTACTATCATTTGTTCTAGTTCAATGAGTTTATTAAGGAAATCTAGTTCAATGAGTTTATTAATGCAAGAAGTCTATTCTATTTTCAGCCGCGATTCACAGTTATTTACCTTGAACATACAACCTAGCATAAATTAATCTACATGTAATTTTTTGCAAGTTTATGGGTTGAATATCTACTTAAGATTCATTTATCAATATAATCTACATTACCAGCATGAATGGAGCACATAAAATATATAGGTAAAACAACTTGGTGAAGCTGATTCAAGGACTTTGGACTTGGAAAAATTTATCAAGATTTTTCAATTTTGTGATGCATTTACTGTTGAAATTTCATTAATCCTACACTTTCCTCTCAAAAGAGGCCCCATAAAAATTACATACATATTAGATTTAGAAACAATTCACTAAACTAAATCCAAATCTTACAGAATAAAGTAAAATTTTTTGTTTCCGTAGAAATGCGGGACAAGGTTTGAGCGATGTAACTACTTATGAATTGTTTAGTCCCCAACAATTGTTGAACAAAATCCCGAGAAAAATAATTAAGCATGGGTTAGTTCTCATTGGCTTAGAGGGCATAATTCTCTGAGAAATCTCTGGGATTCATTACAAAGATTTTACAAGGGTAAAATCTCATCAAGAATGGCACACAAGTTCATTAAAAGAGGCACATTCTCTTGGATGTATTGAGTGTTATTACTAAGAATAAATTGCGGGTTGAGTTGACCCTCTAAGAAAGGTGTATTAGTCAAGTTTTAGAGGTTGAATCTCTATGTGTTGTTTATTGACTGTTAACAAGGTGTATGTTATAGACATATTTGGGCACTACAACCCCAAACTAATATGTCCATAAAATAAGGACTCCTTAAGTCCCTAAAAGTGTTGCTTCATACCCTAAAGGATCACGGTCGGATGATTACATCATTTCCTAGAAGTTCCAATTAAAAAACTACTCAGAACTGGCCAAAACTAGACCATACAGGCTGCTCCATGGACAAGGTGTGATGCATACTGACTGCCTAATTGGACAGGTGCGATGCATACTGAAATGGCCTTCTGTGGGGTGCAATGAGCGAGAATAGACAAATGGCAGAGACAGTTTGCAAAGTGGATGATCATGGAATCTTCTAGAAACTTCTCCTATGACACTTGCTTCTCTGAATTCACCCAGGCATGAGTAAGAGATCATGAAATCTCCAAGTGGAACCAAGAACTATCATTGGAATGACACTAATCAAAAACCCAGAGTTGACTCGCACCCTTGCAATACATTTATAAATGGATCCCTCATATGAGAGATCTAGAGTCTATAATTTTGAATTTTGTAAGGAAGTGTTGTTGGTTTGCTGAGAAGAGACGTTGCATTATTGGGTGATTTTCTTGTTCATGAGGTGAAGAGGGCTTCTACAACTGGGAGGATGATGCTAGATTATATAGATGGGTTGTAATCCTCTCTTACATTACTATTAATAAATTTCTTTGAGTTTTCCTCCATATGATCTTGTACTTATTAATCTTATTGTTTATGAATGCAATTGTATGGTCAATGTGTTTCTGATTTCGCAATGTTTATGATGTTTTAGATAGAGATGCTTTCATAGTTTACTGTTACTTTGACTCTACAGGTACTCTTTGAAGAAGGACAAGTAGGAGAGGAGTGGCATATTCTATCAAGGAAAGGAGAAATCAAGCTAGGACCAAAGCAAGAGATCCTGGTTGGTCTTCTATTCTTCTCTTCCATCTATCACACTTAAAGGAACTCTCGAAAACCTTTAATTGTTTGTTTCTAAGATAACTACCCATATTAGTGGGACTAGCAGTTCGAATCGACACTAGTATTCCCTAAAAAAATGCCCACTCCACTGAGGAATGAATAGTTTGTTTTGTTTGTTTATTATTTACTTTATAAACTAAAGATCGAGCTTGAAGTTAAGCCAGCTAGCCTTAGAAACGCCTTTGCTATGCAATTGCGAAGTAGATAAACGTTGCTTCAGTCAATCTCTGGGTTGGTTTATGAACTAAACATCTGACTTACAAGGCATCCTAAGTTCCCTTGTGTTAGCTAAGAACCACATCAGATCCTACCCTTATGCTTTGTGTTTACTGTCCATCATTACTCAACCTAAATAACTGAACTTAGCTGCAAGTTTTGAGAAAAAACCAAGCTCAGTTTCGCTCCCTGGCCCATCGCACTAACTTGCATTTATCGCACCTCCCATGTGTTGGAGGTGAGATGCATCCCAGTTTCCCTATGTTACGGGTGCGATGATTGAGTAAACTATGTTTTCTTCTCTGAAATTTGGTATTTTCTCTCTGTTTTCGGCTTTATTCAGTAGTTTTGTTGGTAATGATTGTTGTTGGGAAAAGTATCCAATACGGAATGAATCTATCCCACTCTAAGGGTGATAGTACCTCAGCAACAATCAAAGCAAAGCTATTTGAGATTACTTCTTTATGAGATGTAAGAGAGGGGAGGAAGAGATCCACTAACCGATGTCTTCCGCTAATGATTGATCCAATCTTCTCTCTTTGCTGCTTGCTCCCAGCTCCTTGCTCTTTCACTGGCCCAGCTACACCAAGATCCTGCAAAATGGCAAGAGAGGGAAACTACAAGAAGCATACATTCATAATTGATTCAAGGATTAGAGTAAATCAAATACACAAGTATAAAAATACACCATTGAGACACATGCATATAGAAGAACCTCAAATGCTTTATTAATGGAAGAAGTAAAGTTCAGGAAGTGATACAACCATAAAAGGCCCAATCCAGCATCACCTCCCAGCAGAAAGAAATCTCCTCTTCACCTCCTTCAAGAAAATCACCCAATAGTTCTATACTCAAACCAACAGCACTTCCTTACATTCACAAGATTCCAGCCTCCTTAGACCTCATGAGAGAGATCTATATATAGGATATTTGGAGAGAGGATGAGTCAGCTTGAGCTTGGCATGGAGCTGACTAGTATCCTCTCCCACTTCAGTTATTCTTCAGTTCTTGAGTCCACTTGGAGGTTCTTGCTTCCACTTGGAGATCTAGACCCTCTTACTCATCACTAGGTGAATTCTCTGATCCAAGTGTCATTTTGGAAGCTTCCTGGGCATTGACACCTTGAGGAATGACTGTGCCACTTGGCGAAACTCGCCTAGCGCAGGTAGCCTTCTTTACAGTTGACATTCAGCGCAGGTACAGAGTGGAGCAGTTGACATTCAGCGCAGATGCTCAGTGGAGCAATTGACATGATCCAGAATTAGCTTGTTTTGAGTGTTTTCAGGTGGAGAACTGATATTAAGTGATGTGGTTTGCTGACCTTGTTCCTATAGGGGTAGGAAAAACATGTTTAGGGACTTTGGATCCCTTAGATTATTGACATTTCATGCTTCATGCTGTAAGGCACAAAAATGTCTATAACAGTTGCCCCCTAAAGTATGACGTCGTTTATCGGGTGAAATGCTTTATCAGGAGGATCCAAAGTTCATTCAATCGCTGAGAGGTGACATGTAATAAAATACAATACAATACATTATTTTTCATTCTGCTTTCATGATCTAGCTGAGGCGGGCATTCCCATGCTCAGCTTTATAAATTCATTTTGGTACATAGAACAGACGATCGTCTGATCGTAGATTGATAATTCTTTGCTGAAATTATCATCCTTTGAGTAGGATGATCATCTGCTGCAATGATGTACATGTCAAATGTCTTTATGTTTCCTGAATATATATCGCAGCCCGGATGGATGAAACTAGATCCGGGGTCTTCAAACTCATTCGATCTTCACTCTAAGTACAAGTCGATCCATGCGAGAATTGCGCTAAAGTCGAACATGGAAAGACATCGCTTGATTACCGGTCAATGATGTAAATCGTTAACAAGCGCGAGAGGAATCACCGATAATGATAATGACCCTCAAGGTACTGCAGTACAATTCACGTGGTGTGAATATAGGACTTGGCGTCGAACACCACGTAAAATCTTCTGGTCGAAGGTCATTGATGTATACCTGTCGCCGGAAGTGAGAAACTTGCCATTGAGGCATGCAAGCTTCAAAGTACTGAGGGGGTTGTTCCTAGATCAACTTCTTGGATAATGAGCTGAAGTCGACAAGAAGCGATCCATCAAAGGAGGGCCTTAATGAATCCCACATCAGTGACATGGAACGGAGCTAATGATTTTAGTGGAGGCGAAAACAATTTGTGAAATATGATTCAGGGTGGCGATCATGGGTGGATGAAGGATAATGTATGGAAGTGGATGGGACACGGTTGACTCTTTCTGAACAACATCTCTTGAACATATAACGAAACTGATGCGATGGATCGGTAGCATTACCCCAAATGTGGATGGTTTGGCGAAGACCATGGTGATGAGACCGGTGAATGAAACAACCCAACCCGATGTGATACGGAGGAAAAGTGTCATGTTCAAGAGTGACTTGCTACCATTAAAGCTTTGAGGTTCTCCCAATTTTCCCTAGTCATTTCTGACCAGTATCTCTTTATTTTTGTCAAGCTTGAGGAGGATAACATATGCTTGTTCTATAACCTGCCCTTCGGGCAAGCCCATCGCTATTTTTTAACGAGCCTAGCGATAGGGAAACTCGTTCTCATCTAAAGACAAGTTTGTCGCTATTTAATCATTTTAACGAGTCTAACGACAAGGAAAACTCGGTCCTTTTCATTTTTAGAGAGTCTGAAAAGGTACAGAAAGTTAACTCCAAAATTCTTTTTTCGTCATCTAATCCCTTAAGTCCGAAAAAGTATAAAACAATATAGAAGGGATGAATTTTCGATAATTTTAACGAGCCGAATAAAAAAAGCGCTCGACCTTTTTGTGCAATAATCCCTCGGGTCCAAAAAGATTAAAATCTAGAGGAGGGATAGCTCTTCCGGTCCTTTTAACGAGCTGGAAGGAAAAAACTCGGCAAACTTTTCATATTTTACGAGTCAGATGAAAAGAGCTCAAAGAAGACTCGTCTTTTGAGGAACGAGTGATGAACAGGGATAGCAGCAGATTCCAGGTACAGGTTAGAATTCTCCAATCACGGCAGTGTCACAAGGATGGCTAGGTGAAATCACTCCTCGCAGCTGTTCCTGAAAATAGGTAAACAATCATATGGGGGTGAAAGATCGGCCAAATGTAATGGAGGTGGCAGGTGCAAACACGACCAAGGCTTTTTATGGCTAATAAATTTACGATCACAATGGTTATTTACCAGAATAGGTTCATTTTTTAATGAGCTTAAACTCTGGAGGAAACTCTTGCTCAATCTTATGTTTATTTTTTAACGAGCATGAACTATGTATTAAAACTGCTCGGATCTCGCTTTTCTATTTTTTAACGAGGATAAATTCCGCGGTAAAATTGATCGATATACCAGTCATAAGATAAGAAATGTCTCCTGTAAGACTCCATTTTTTATAGAGCTTGCGACTCACATAAGCTATGCTCCCTCTCATCCTTTCTTTATGCAAGTTTGGAAACGACTAATCCCAAAAACAGATAAATAACCGCTCCTAGCTTGCACTCCAAAAGGTTTGCATGCCCCCAGGTATAAAATACAATTTCAAGGCTGCCCCTCCTCTCCCCCACCTCTATTTTTCTTTGGGTGTTCACAGCTACTTGTCATCTTGCTAGTCTAATGTTAACGATACTTGTCTTCTCGTTATTTTTAATTGGTCTTATGCGGTACTTGTCTTCCCGTTAGCCCAACTTTTAACAGATCTTTTGCAAGATCGCAAGAGAATAGCTACTTGCGACAAGAGAGTAGCTACTTGCGACAAGAGAAGAACACTGCTCAAAGACAAAACATTGGTGTTATTGAGGGAGGCTTGCCTCTTTCTGGTTACCCAAAGATTGTTTTGTTAACACCATCAAACGAAAACATTTCCTCGGCACTGTCTACCGAAGTAGACAATGGTGAATGACCTTTGTCAAACAAGTAACCTTGACAAAAGAATCCTATTCTAGGACAACCCCTCTTCCATCCACGGACGGGGTACGAACTAGTCATATTCTTTCACGGAAATTCTACCTTATACCCAGGGTTTCCTCTGGCCGAAGCAGACCAGGATGCATGCCCCCTGGGTTCCAGTCCCATCTTTCCGAATCACTCGCGCTCATCGGGATGGAGGACTGGGGGTGGAGACATTTCTTGAGTGAATAGACCATTAAGGGTTGGTATATGACTATTTGCGATGCGTGATCCCGGAAATGAAAGTTTGTCTACTAGCTTGACCATTCTTCCTTCGTGTGGAAAACACATTACTCTAAAGAGTGAGGAGACTATAGCTCCCATGCAATATATATAGTCTCGTCCAAGGAGTAGGTTATAATCCAAGGGTCCTTGAATGACCATCACGTTCATTTGAACGGTCTTCCCTTTCAATGTAACAGGCACATTGGGGAGGATCTCTAATGGTCGACTGGTTCCTTTATCAAAACCCGAGAGATTTCTTATCTCAGGAAAAAGCGTCGAGGAACCTAGTGCTTTCCAAGCAACAGAGGAAAGGATACTCACAGATGCCCCTTCATCAATGATAGTGCCAGCCATTACCATTCTATAAATTTGGACTATGATTCTGAATGGTATACCGGCTGGCAACCGGGGTCTGCCTAGTTGGTTCCAATCAAAGGACACAACCAGGTTGCTTGGCGGTGGGACCGAATACACGGTCGGGTATGACCCTGACGATGTTCCTTCCTGCGATAAAGGAATGGGCGCATTGCCCTGATGCTCATCAGAATTTGTGTTGATGAAAAGAATCTGGATGGTGTCATCCTTATTGTCTTCAGTGAGGGTGTCATTTGAAGATGAATCTTTAGTGACGGTGTCATTTGAGGATGAAACCTCTGAAGGAAGAACCGGGTCAACTGCCGTATCGACCTTTAGACTTTCGTCTGGTCTAGATTCAGTAGGTTCATTTTCAATGACTGACACTTCAGCTGACCACTTGAGCGGGCCAGCTGTATTTTCAACCAACGAAGGACTTGGCATGAGTTTTTTGTATCCAGGAGGAAGTCTCAACGGTGAAACCGGGCGATCTTCCAAAACTCTCTTCGCTTCGTCTAAGAAGGGACAACGGTGGATGGCGTGATCGCCTTCACACAGTCTGCAGGGGGATCTTGCTCCCCCCCTTTGTCTTGAACCTTCACTTTCGCTGGTTGACGGTAAGCATTCAACATGGCTATCAGAGGTTGATGCTCCCGAATTGTGCAAACGAGGGGACCAGTCCCTTAGTATCCAGGGAATATAGGGACAATCTCTATGGAAGTGGTCTCCTTTACATATGACACATGGCGATTTAGGCTCGGTCTGTGTTGTGTGTGGATTTTTGTCAGATGTCTTTTGCTTGCCCCAAGTCGCCTTAGGCTCCTTCTTCTTCTTCTCTCTCTCCTTCTTTTCTCTCCTTTTTTCCGGCTCTACATTGCGAAGATGAAGGATTGGAGGAAGAGTTATAGGAAGTAGAAGGCTGGTGGGCAGCTCTAGACTGATCAAACTGTTGACTCGACTGTTCAGGAACCATGGTGTTCTGAACTACATTGGTTGAGAATAACCAAATTGGCAGGCCAATTGTTAGTCCTGGAAGCGACAATGTGGCCATGTGGGGCGTACCAACTTCTCCCCAAGAGGAGAAAGGACTAGGATTTCCATCAGGTGGAATTCCTTGGTTGGGGCGTTCCATGTTCTCAACCTACAGATCAACGCAGGAATAGGAGGTGATTATGTTCCGTTTAAAATAAATTTTATAACGACGCTTTAGACACAACTTGATTTTTCACTTTTTAAGAGTCGAGAAAAAGCTAAAGATGACTCTAGTCTCCTTCGATGTTTTAACGAGCCCGAAGTGACAAATGCTCGGATGGAATTTTTCAGTTACAGAGTTTGAAAAAGGCCAAAAGAAACTGCTCTGGAGTTCTAGGCAGAGGGTGTGCCAAACTTTTCGCAAAACCACAGAATACGTTTTACGGTATGAGTGGTCGATCTTCGTGAATGCTGTGTTCATTGCATTGCGATCAGTAGGGCGGCCGACAGGGTTTCCTATGGATAAAGGCTTTGTTCCTATAGGGGTCTCCCAATATATACGCAACGGTACGTGGGAGCACAAGTCGGTATTGATACTTATCGCTTCACCGTGGAGGAATCACCCAACCACTCAACGCTAAGATATCACATTTAACGACGCCGGAACACGTCTCTAGCTTAGACCTCTATGTGTTTGCGTTATGTTTCAATGCGTTGTTATGTAAATTCAATTTATTTTAAGGTTGATCTTGTTTAGCAGTTTGCCTTTATGGATCACCACGAGATGTATAGTAACACTCCTAAATGCAGTCTAAGATGATAAGCAAGCTTTTCAATCTTTCAACTTTGAAAATCTTAACTACTGAGGGAAAAGAAAGACATCATCTTTTCACACAGATCATAGAGCACACACTAATGCACTTTTTCCTAAATCAACATGCAAACTGTCATAATGCACATGCACAATGCAAGTATTTCTTTTCTCTTTCTTAATGTTGATGTAATACAAGAAGAAAGCTATTGTATAACTTTGAATTCAATTTCAAGTGAAAGCAAACAAGCTTGTCCAAAATCAAAAGACACCTTAAGATTTACTTGTTTCGACACTAGAAATATATAAATTCAAACCATATGATGAAAGCGAGAGCTCAATCAACTATGAACAACAAATAAACTAACTCTTAAGATCAGAACGACACTTTATCACAGGTCTAGATCTAAGAGGCCACAACAAGACTAGTTCACTTTCGTTATGGGAAACTGCAAATGATACAAGAAATACACAAAGAACAAACACAATTTCTTTATACAACCGAGGCGGAATAGTGGCAAGGAAAGTTGGTTTCAGATAGGTACATTGACTGGTAACAGGCTGCAAAAACAAGGGTGAAAACAGGGCAATAAACAGCAGGGAACCCCAGTAGCACTAGGCAAAACTGGTTCAGCGCAGGTAGTACACTGGCAGTTTGACCTTCAGCGCAAGTAGCCCCTTTGGGAACTGCGCTAAAATGCAGACTGCCTTCACAGTGCCTGCACTGAAGATTCAAACTTTCGTTTTTCTCAGTTTCCAGGTCAAAGATTGCTAAAAAATTCACAGTTTTTGGCCAAATCAGAAGCTATCAATCAAGTACACACTAAGGGATGAAAAGGAGGATGAAAAGCTATCACTAAGAGCTTATTTAGAGTCCTTGTGGATCAGCTCTTCAAATCATAAACATGCCCAGAAACTGAGCTAGAGTAGCTGCCCTCTACTTTGAATTTGAAAGCTCCAAATGCAGTTCGATTCGGTACTCCCCGTGTTTATGAAATGAATAGCAAAAACACAAACAACCAACAAGATATGATCCCCAGCGGAGTCGCCAATTTGTTGTTGGGAAAAGTATCCAATACGGAATGACTCTATCCCACTCTAAGGGTGATAGTACCTCAACAACAATCAAAGCAAAGCTATTTGAGATTACTTCTTTATGAGATGTAAGAGAGGGGAGGAAGAGATCCACTAACCGATGTCTTCCGCTAATGATTGATCCAATCTTCTCTCTTTGCTGCTTGCTCCCAGCTCCTTGCTCTTTCACTGGCCCAGCTACACCAAGATCCTGCAAAATGGAAAGAGAGGGAAACTACAAGAAGCATACATTCATAATTGATTCAAGGATTAGAGTAAATCAAATACACAAGTATAACAATACACCATTGAGACACATGCATATAGAAGAACCTCAAATGCTTTATTAATGGAAGAAGTAAAGTTCAGGAAGTGATACAACCATAAAAGGCCCAATCCAGCATCACCTCCGAGCAGAAATAAATCTCCTCTTCACCTCCTTCAAGCAAATCACCCAATAGTTCTATACTTAAACCAACAACACTTCCTTACATTCACAAGATTCCAGCCTCCTTAGACCTCATGAGAGAGATCTATATATAGGATATTTGGAGGGAGGATGAGTCAGCTTGAGCTTGGCATGGAGCTGACTAGTGTCCTCTCCCACTTCAGTTATTCTTCATTTCTTGAGTCCACTTGGAGGTTCTTGCTTCCACTTGGAGATCTAGACCCTCTTACTCATCACTAGGAGAATTCTCTGATCCAAGTGTCATTTTGGAAGCTTCCTGGGCATTGACACCTTGAGGAATGACTGTGCCACTTGGCCAAACTCGCCCAGTGCAGGTAGCCTTCTTTACAGTTGACATTCAGCGCAGGTACAGAGTGGAGCAGTTGACATTCAGTGGAGATGCTCAATGGAGCAGTTGACATGATCCAGAATTAGCTTTTTTTTGAGTGTTTTCAGGTGGAGAACTGATATTCAGTGCTGTGGTTTGCTGACCTTGTTCCTCTAGGGGTAGGAACAACATGTTTAGGGACTTTGGATCCCTTAGATTATTGACATTTCATGCTTCATGCTGTAAGGCACAAAAATGTCTATAACAATGATCAGTACCTTCTTGCTGTAACCATATTCCTTCACATTATTTGAGCCGCCATCAGTTAGGAATTGTAAAGGTTTTTGTGTATTTTTCGATCATTTCCAATCCTCCTTTGTCGAAAGTAGCTTAATCGAACTGTAGTTTTTGATGCAACTATCGTAATTGTCATTCTGAATCAAAAGAAGAGTTTCGTAAATTATTCCTCTTCTAGATAGTTGATTTTACTTTTGTCATTGTACTTGATTTTTGAATTATTAGTATTTCATGTGTCGAAAACAATTTTAAATTTGAAATTGAAAAGTGTCGTCTTAGTCTTCCTTTCGTTTCGAAAATAGAAAATTGTTAGTATTGTCGCTTTGAAAGAAAATAGTTCAGATCTGTACTTAGCATTCTTTTTGTCATTCAAAAATTAGGAAAGCGGAAAAAAATACATGGATGTGCACCTACATTTTGACTGCTTGTTTTGATTTAGGAAAGTGCATTTAGTGTGTGCTCTATGCTCTCTACTAAAAGAAAATCGTTATCTTCCTTCCTTTGTAGCTACGATTTTCATTGCTAAAAGAACACAAACAACTGTTTATCATTTTAGATTGCATATTTAGGAATTTCACATCTACATCACGTGGTGAACCCTGAAACACAAACTTCTAAGCAAGATCAACCATAAAATAAACCTCAATGAACATAAAAATGCTTTCGATTCTAACGCAACACATCTAGAAGTCTAGGCTGGAGATGTGTTTTGGCGTCATCAAACCTGGTAACTATCATTTTCATCGTAGGTTGGGTGATTTCTCCTCTTGGATACGACAAGTACCAGTACAGACTTGTGCTCCTTGTACTGTTGTGTATATATTAGGAGACCACAATAGGCTATTATCCTTTATCCTCAGGAAGCCATGTCTGCCGCCCTATTGATCGTAATGCACTGAACACAGCATTTGGGAAGATTGATTGTTGTACATAAGTCCTTGGTAATTTCTCTATCATTTATCACCAAGGTGTATTTTGTAGTTTTACGATCGATTTGGTAAACCCTCTAGCTAGACTTCCAGAGCAGTCACTTTCATTCCTTTTTGACTCCTTAAAAGAAAAGGACCATCTAAGCACTTGTCACTTCGGGCTCATTAAAAATCGAAGGCAACTAGAGTCGCCTTTAAATTTTTCTTGACTCTTAAAAATTGAAAAAGAAAGTTGTGTCAAAGTGTCTTAAAATTCATTTAAATCCGAATAACATTTTCCTTCTTTAATTTTTGAGTTGATCAAGTAATCCGCAATCGTGGAAGAAAGTCAATCAAAATCCCATTGTTCATGGAGACTAGTGAGTCAACTGTCTTTGACCCCAGAAACGAAACCCTCCCAGGAAAAGAATTCTCATTTAACTGAGTTCAATACACCTGATTTATTTGAAACTTGCATTTCAACATCATCAAAGACTACAGTTACTCCAATTATCTCTGGTACATCTGCCTTTACAGAAGAAGTTCCGCAGTTACAAGAGGACATTAGAACTAATCCTAGTGTAATGGTAGACACATCTATTCCTGAAGCAACTCCAACTAGGACTGATCAAGAAACTGAAGTTCACTTACCTGAACATATGGAAGTTGAATTCCAGAATTCAGAAGGTGTCACCCCTCCAGTATCTGTTACTGCAGAAGCTACACTTTCTTTGGCTCCATAAATATTTTACGGACTTGACAGTCTACCTCTTCCACCTGGATTGATTACTATCGAAGAGATAGTAGAGGATCTTCCACCCAGTACTCCAGTGAATTTTGGAACTAGTATCCACTTACATCCTTCTACTATAGAAGTTAGTTCTTTTTCATTGCAAGTTCCTATCGAATCGCTAGGAAATCTTTTGGATAGACTAAACATGTCTGAACAACCATCAACATCTAGGACTGTGTCAATAGACATAGCCACGGTGGAGCTTCCTGCTGTTGTTCCTACAATGGTTGCTGGTATACCATTTGTCCGGGCAAGTTATCAACAAAAAGTCGGAGTCCAATCAGGGACTGTTTCGACGACATGGGCAGTTGCTATTTCTTCATCTAGATTTTCTTCTGGTATTTCTTATGTTGAAGCTCAACAAGTCGATCTGATGTGTCTGCAAAGGCAAATCTACCCTTTAAGTACCAGATTGAAACCATATGGGGGTTAGTATGCCTTTTCATTGTTCCCTCCAAGAGAACAGCCATATGAGAGCTTACAATAAGGTTTAGGTCAAACTAGAATTACATCCAACGGTTGGGTACCAATACTGCCTCAACAACCAAGGGTTGTATATTCAATGCAACCAATCCATCTTGTGTCGAATATTCCCACTACAACTCCTATTGTGACTGTATCGCAAGTACAAGTGCTGCCAGTTGTATGTCAACCTCAAGTTTCTCAGGTTGCAATACAACAGCCTCTCGTCTCAGCAATTCAATCACAACCTTAGGTTAGTGCCTCCTTATCTGGAGAGACTCAGGCTCAAACAGGTACTATGACTTCGCATCTTGGTCAATCATCCAGTATTGGACAACAACGAAGGGTATAACAACCATGGCTAATTCAATACCAACAACCACAATTCTAGAAATCATACCAAGGACCTGAGCAACAAGTCTTTGTAAGTAATTGGCAATCACATTTCCAAAGTGGTTATCAACAACCATACTATAATGTTTATGCCCATAAACCTTATCAAAGTTACCAGCATCAAATACATTATCCTGGTATGCAAAGACCTAATACTCAGGCGATTCCATCTTATCCTGGGTATGCTTCGCCTAACCTAAATCAACAGTTGCCCTTTGTAGCAACTCTAGAATTACCAGATCTAAATTGGCTGACAAATGATCCAATTGCTTATGTCCCTTGGTGGCCTGCAATTTCTCATCAACTTCCCTCTGATATTGCTAAATTCAATGGAAATCTGGGTGAAGATCCGTTGAATCATGTGATGACTTTCCTTTTGTGGTGTTCATCAAACACCCTGAATGATGATTCGATTAGGCTTCACCTTTTCCAGCAAACGTTAACAGGTCTGGAAACTAAATGGTATATAGAATTGACTAGAGCTTCATTTGACAACTTCAGTATCCTTGCCACTACTTTTTTAACCCATTTTCAGTTACCCATAAGGTACGAAACAGGGACAGAAATCCTTACCAACTTTAAATAGACAACAACCACTCATATATTTGATCATATTCATGAGTGGAGATGTCGTCGAAGAATGGTGAAGACGTATGTTCTTGATTAGCTTTTAGCTAAATTGTTTATAAAGTCATTTTTACCCTCTATTACAAAGGATGTGGCTAAGGGAGGAGTTGCTACAGAAGAGCAGGTCATTGCTCGTGTGCAATATTTAGACTTGATCTATACTCGGTCTGGCACACTCTATGAAAAAATTCTTGGTGCTCCTAGACCAGAATTTTCCATTCCTCCTCCTCCTAAATCAAATAAGGAATCTCATGCTGGCAATGGCGTGATAGGTACGACAAGCACGAAAACTGCAAAGGCTACATCTAAGAAAGCCCGTATGGTTTCTAGTCAAAAAATAGATGAGGAACCTCTCACCTTGGAGGTCGATGTCGTGTCAATCAAAAAAGGTAAAAATGCTAAGCAACTAGAAGGAAAGAAGAAAGGGGCAAACAAAAATAAGAAACAGGAGGATTTGACTCCTACGAAACCTTCTGGAAACCCTACTGGAAGGAAGAAACCTAATCATCCATGTTTCCTATGTGATGAGGACCATTACACAAAAGATTGTCCACATCAAGTTGAAGTCAAGAAGTTTTTCAGAAAGACTTCAAATACCTCAATGATATTGATTGATCTATTTCCAAATCCAGAAACTAACCTGGTTGCTAGCGATCGTGCTTCCCCATCCCAAGTGCTTATGCTATCCATCTTAAAATAGTGAAATGATGCTTTGATATCTACATGGAATAAGGATTATGCAAATCCAAGCAGTTCCACAACAACTTCTTCGGAAGTTGTTCCACCAATCATTCCTAAATTAACAATAAAACCACCTAACGGAGTAGTACATAAATCAACATTTAATCCTCATGCTCGAGCAGTGCAGAATTATAATATAGTGGAGGATCTGGCCCAATCGCCATCCGCCATGTCGACACTTGAAGTACTACAAAATTGTCCATCCCAAAAACATGCTTTGTTATCAGCAATAGGTGGGATTGATCTAGCGGATTCCAATCTAGTGGCCTTTAATCATAAAGGATATGAACCTCAGTTACCAGCACAATTCGCTTTCCTCATACAGGTAAATTCCCTGAACAAAACTGTTCACCGAACAATAATTGATGAGGGAGCATCTACCTGTATTATGTCAATGAGTTGCTGGAAAACTTTAGGCTCTCCACCCTTGTCACGATCATCAACGACATTGAAAGCGTTCAATGGAAGAACATACATGCCATATGGGATATTAAGTAACTTGCAAATCAAACTGGGGGAAAGACAGTAGAAATTGAAGTCGAGGTCATTGATGGAAACCTTGACTACAACATCCTACTGGGCAGGCCCTGGATTTATGCTATGGTTGTTGTTGTGTCGACATATTTTAGAAAGATTGCATTCCCCTTTCAAGGTGGAATCACAATCATTGACCAACTCACCTTCCTTCCCAAAAATTCTCAAGTTACTAGAAGCATTTCGTTGATCCATGGAAGCTCTCAATCGCTTCAAAATATCAAAGTAGGTCTCTTAAAAGACCCTTCATTAATGGGCACTTTTGCCCTTCTTCCTCCGAGTAATCTAGCGGAAGTGGCCACAGTGGAAACCTATCACATGATATCTTCTACATTGTCAAAGATTAAGAAGAATCCCAAACATTCTTTTAGCATGGATCATCGCCAGGTATTACCCCCAATCCCTATAGAATTGTTGTAGCAATCAATATTCTGGGCATGGGCGGCAAACCCAAATCAATGCTCGGCAAGTGTTTGGATAGATAGGTCTCTAGAATATGGTACCTCTTCTGATCCTTGGTCGCATGTACATTCTACAGAAGAAGGAATCATTCAGTCAATGATGATAGGAGAAATACCATGGGAAGATCACCACCATCGTTCTTGACCTCAAGATAACAACGAGGATTACACTAACGACCTTAATCATCCTTCAGTTTTTTATTTTCTATTGAATACTGTAAATACGATGGATTTTCTTTCCTTTGTAGCAAAAGACTACATGATCGTCAGTGATACACTTTACTGACATGGTGTTGATATAGTTCTGCGAAGGTGCCTCACGCATGAGGAGGCCGAAAAAGTCCTGAATGATTGTCATTTAGGTGCATGTGGGGGGAATCTATTTGGCTACGCTACAACACAAAAAATCTTGTGAGCTCGCTACTTCTGGCCTACTATCTTCAAATATTTCATAATAGCAGTAAGAAGTTGCCATGCTTGTCAAATCTTTTATCGCAAAACCAAATTACGACCCGCACCTCTGCATCTAGTAATTGTTGTTGGGCCATTTTCCAAATGGTGCATAGATTTCATGACATGTAGCCCCACCTCGGCCGGGGGCATGGGTATATCATAGTCTCTATCGACTATTTTAAAAAATGGGCCGAGGTGATGCCTACATTAAACAACAGCGGTGAAATGGCTGCTCTTTTCTTTTTCAATAATGTAGTCTCTAGGTTCGGTGTTCCACAGGCTATAGTCACAGATCATGGATCGCATTTTCGCAATCACATGATGGCTGAATTGATTGCCAAATTAGGACTGTCCCACGATAGTTCTACTCCATATTATATGTAGGCTAACAGACAAGTTGAAGCGATCAACAAAGTCCTCAAGTGCATGTTGCAGAGAATGATTGGAGCCCATAAACAGTATTGGAATTTAATCCCGTACTCAACTCTATGGGAATATAGAACCTCAGTGAGAAATGCGACCGAGTTTAGACCCTTTCAGTTGGTGTACGGCCTGGAAGCTATCTTACCGATTCAATGTGAGATTTCATCTCTAAAGCTCGCAATTGATCTACTCCCCGAAACTTCAGAGGAAGAGGCTCGTTTCTTGGAACTAATCCGCTTGGCTGAAACCTGTCGTGATGTCACGTTGGTTAACGAAATGCATAAGAAACATGTCAAAGCGCAATTTGACAAAAATGTCAAACCTCGTGTCTTCTCTGAAGGCGACTTGGTCTTACTCTACGATCAGGACTCTGATAAATTGGGAGCAGGTAAGTTCCAATCATTATGGATTGGCCCCTACATTTATAAATGAGTATTAGCAAAAGAAGCCTACGATATGGAAGATTATGATGGAATTCCACTATCACAACCTCAGAACAGGTTGTATCTTAAGCGATACTATTCTTGATAAAGTGTAGTTATCTCTTTAAATGCTTTTGTTTCATTTTTCTTTTCATCAAGAGTTGTCATTTTGGTTAAGTAATCCACTTTACATTTACTGCACATGTCAGACTTTTTGGAAACATTTGTTGGGTACACCGACAGAGCTAGTCATAGAACGCAAAACCTATCTTCTGCAGCCTGGGCCATCTTTGATCCAAGCGACAAGTTAGTGAGTTTCAGGGGGATATGTATTGGTCAATCAATGAACAACATCACTGAGTACAACGCATTGATAGAGCTTCTCTCTGATACCATTTCACATGGCATATGCCAACTTACTATTAGGCTAGATTCGCAACTCGTCATTCTACAGCTTACTAGCATCTATTCAGTCTGGAACCCATCTATCTATCATATGTTCCTAAGAGTCAAGATTTTGGAAAGGTAGTTTGATTTCATTCAATATCAACACATTTCCAAAAACTTAAACACTTTAATTGATTCATTAGCAAATTATGTGTTAGACAGACATTTGCAACATTTGTAAAGAAAAGAATTTTACATCAACATTTGCATCTGGATCACATAACTTAACCAAAATAAACTCCGAAAATAAAAAATATATAACTGTTTGTAGTTTCACATAATGTTTTGTGTACAAGGAAAAATCGGTCATGTGACCAAGAAACTCAAAAGTAAATGTAGAAAATCTTCCTATGCTAATGATGCTGGTGATAACATGTCACCGTCTGTGCAATCATACATAGGAGCCTAGTCCATCGACTCGGAATGCCAGTAGTATGGAGTTGTAGCCTCAGAGGTAAATCGTCGGTCCTCACATCATGAATACCAAGGGTAAGACCCTCGATCTGATCCTACAATACTGCCAGGGTCTCTGCTATGTCCAAATCATGAAGGACAACCCTCCCTATAGTTTCTCCTGCTGGAACGCCAGCTGCCGCCCTTGGATGCACTGCTGGTCTCACTGGCTCAACATCTGCACAAGTACAGGAGTTCAAATTAGTCTTGATAAATCACAAAAAACATTATAAAACTGATAAACAAAGATATGGTCAAAACCTTTACCTATCACACCCCACTACTCGCCAGCCCGCAATGCCAAATCCAAGTCACCTCGAAAGTCCATCGCAACATACAAATACTCTGAGAAGACCATCTCCTGACGGTCAAACCACTCAAAGAAGGCATCAGAGAAAGTAATCTGTGGCGGACCAGCATGTTTGGCCATGAGATCGACCCATCTCTGCATCCTGGGTTCCCTGGGTGCTGGAAATCCTAGTGAAATATGTTGTGGCTGCATCACTGGGATCCTCTCTAAGGCAAAGGCAGTCAAAATGGAACCATATTCGAAGTTCTTGGATCTTCCATTCTTTACCTTGGAGAGATGTTCTTTTATCATCGGAAGTACTGCATCACACCAACTGAATACCTTTGGTTCCAGGCATTCCAAATCATACTGCACATAAGATTTGTTCACCAAATGAAGAGCTGTGCTACCATCCAATCTAGCAAAGGTGAATAAAATGGTCCTTAAAGACCGATCAATGATGTATTGGATATTGATCTTGCCATCTCTACTAGGCTGTGATCCATCTCTACAAAGCTTATGGATATAATCTCTCACCAATTCGCATCCACGGGTGGATCCCGACAGTGAAAGAGGGGCACCATGCCTCGATAACCCCGTCAAAAAGTAGATGTCCTCGACTGTCAGTGGGATGGATTTACCTCTAATCCAAAACACCTGGTCGACCAGATCCCATGCATCGAGGAAATACTACAACAAGTAGATTTGTTTCTCATGCTATATATATGGAAGAATTTGAGCAAACCATAGTTTCGCAATGCAGTAACAGTACCCTGATCATGCAAGGAAATCATGTCTTCTTCTTCATGCTCACATTCACACCACGTGACGACCATCTTGATCCAACAAATATCTGAGTCACAGACAAAAGATGAATTAGGATCCAAATTTGAGCAAAAATAGGCAAAAATTTCATGAGAAATCTCTGTGCAAAGTTTCCCTTCTGCGCCCATCGCACCCTGCCTTTGGACTAGGTGAGATGCATACTGACTGGCCAATGCACAGCTCAGTATGCATCACACCTTTTGATATAGGGCAGGTGCGATGATGGGAGAACATTTTCTTCAAACCCCAGGGGCTCAGAAGAAAGGGAAAAATTGCTCAAAATCAGAAAAGGATGCAATGAAAATGAAGAGGTCAAGGTTAGCTCCTACTGGTCCTGACAATGTGGAGAATAGTCCACCAGATCTCCCAAAATCAGCTGACGAAGTTTGAGGCAGAAAACCACTCCAGAGCTCCAAATCCCAAATTTGAAATGAAATGGTAAGAATGAGGGGTAAAAATACTTTTTATGTTACTATTCATGTACTTCAAGTAAAATGTTAGTTTTTAATTTATTTTTCAAGCATATATATATGTGTATTGCTAATAAGTTTGATGGAGCGATTGAGTAGGTTGAACAACCGAGAAGAGAATCTAAACGGTAAACTGAATATCATTGACCAATATCAAGAGCAATGTTCTCGCAAGGTTCAAGCTTGTTAAAAAATCAACCCGCACTAAGCACATGTTGGCACAAGGTTCAAGCTCATTAAAAATAAACCCACCTTTGGCAAATAACCTTTTGTGATCGCTTTGCTATCTGCCCTTTTGAACTTTGTTTGTGTTCCTTCCGTCACCTCCTTTTCATTCGGCCGACCATATGCTTCCACTTGATTGTTTACCCTTTTGAGGAACATCTGCGACGAGTGATTCTGATTTCTACCCTCTTCACACTGCCATGTTTTGAGAAGTTCCAAACTTACCCAGAACCAGCTGCTACCTAGAAATATCACTCGTTCCTAAAATACAAGCCTCTTTTAAACTCTTTTTAGACTTGTTAAATATAAAAATATTTTCGAGCTATTAGCCTTCCCATCTCGTTAAAGTAAGGGGAACACTATCCCTCTCATACATTTTAATCTTTTTGACTTGAGGGATTATTGAACAAAAAGATCGAGCGCTTGTCTTTGTCCGCTCGTTAAAACTATCGAAAAGTCATCCCTTTCGTATTATTTTACACTTTTTCAGACTTAAGGGATTATGCCATGAAAAAGGACTGTTGGAGTCTCCTTTTCATCCATTTTCAGACCCTTTAAACAAGAAAAGGACTGAGTTATCTTTGTCGTTAAACTCATTAAAACAATAGCGACAAACTTGTCCACCCAGACAAGAACGAGTCTCAGTGACGCTAGGCTCGCTAAACACAAAGCGACAGGTTTACTCGAAGGAAAAATTATAGACCAAGCATATGTTATCCTCCTCAAGCTTGTAAAAAATAAAGAGGTACTAGTTAGCAATGATTGGGGAAAAATGGGAAGAAAACTTGAAGAACTCTATTGGTAGCAAGTCACTCTTGAAGGTGACACTTTCACTCCATCAACATGATTGAGTTGGGTTGTGTTTCCGTTCACTATCACCATTGGTCCGCTATGCCATCCATGGGGTTAATGCTACCAGTCCATATTAGTGTTGCTAATATGTTCAAGAGAAGTCATTTAGAGAATTCGCCATCCAGCAAATGCCTCATCCACTGCATTACATCCACGCTTATTTTTCATGACCGCCATTCCTAAACCTCATATCATCAGATCGTTTTCACCTGCACAAAAATCATTTTCTCCGTTTCGCATCGTAGATGTGGGATACATCAAGGCCCTCTTACGACAGGTCACTTCTTGTCGACATCAGCTAATCATCCAAGAAGTTGACTTAGAAACAACCCTTTTATTACTTTGAAGCTTGCATGCCTCAATGACAAGTTTCTCACTTCCGACGACATGTTTACATCATTGACCTTCAATCGAAAGACTTTGCGTGGTGTTCGACATCAGCTCATATATTCACACCACATGAATTGCACTATAGTACCTTGAGGTTCATCATCATTATCGGTGATTCCTCTCGCGTATATTAACAACTTACAACATTGGATGGTAATCAGGCAATGCCTTTCCATGTTCGACTTCAGAACATATTTTCACATGGATTGACTTGTACATCAGGCGAAGATTGTATGAGTTTTGAAGACCCCGGATCTAGTTTCATCCATCTGGGTTGCAATATATTCAGGAAAATAAAGACATCAATTGTACACAAAAGATGCACAAATAGTCATCTAGCCAGGGAAGATGACTCTTCATGTCAAGAATCAGAAGTCTGCAACAACAGACGATTGTCTGTCCTATGTACATGAAAATGAATTTATAAAGCTAAGCATGGGAATGCCCACCTTATCTAGATCATGAAAATAATATGATGATGATGTATTTTATTGTATCTTATACAAGTCACCTTCTAGTTCGAATACCTCAGATCCTCATGAATAAAGCATTTCCCGACATCAGAAGATTTACAACCTCATGCTTTAGGGGGCATCTGTTATAGACATATTTGGGTGCTACAACCCCAAAATCATATGTCCATAACCTAAGGACTCCTTAAGTCCCTAAAGTGTTGCTTCATACCCTAAAGGATCATGATTAGCTGATTACATCATTTCCCAGAAGTTCCACCTGAAAAACTACTCAGAACTGGCCAAAACTGGACCATATAGGCTGCTCCATGGACAAGGTGCAATGCATACTGATTGCCTAACTAGATAGGTGCGATGCATACTAAAATGGCCTTCTATGGGCTGTGATGACTAAGAATAGACAAATGGCAGAGACAGTTTTCAAAGTGGATGATCATGGAATCTTCCAGAATCTTCTCTTGTGACACATGCTTCTCTGAATTCACCCAGTGATGAGTAAGAGATCATGAAATCTCCAAGTGGAACCAAGAACTATCAATGGAATGACACTAATAAAAAACCCAGAGCTGACTCACACCCTTGCAAGACATCTATAAATGGATCCCTCATTTGAGAGATCTAGAGGCTGGAATTTTTTATTTTGTAAGTGTTGTTGGTTTGCTGGGAAGAGACATTGCATTGTTGGGTGATTTTCTTGTTCATGAGGTGAAGAGGGCTTCTACAAATAGGAGGATGATATTGGATCAGACAATTGGGTTGTAATCCTCTCTTACATTACTATTAATAAAGTTATTTGAGTTTTCCCCCATATGGTCTTGTATTTGTGAATCTTATTGTTTATGAGTGCAATTGTATTGTCAATGTGTTTCTGATTCTGCATTGTTTATGATGTTTTAGATAGAGATGCTTTGATAGTTTGTTGTTTCTTTGACTCTACAAGTACTCTTTGAAGCAGGACAAGTAGGAGAAGAGTGGAAAATTCTATCAAGGAAAGGAGAAATCAAGCTAGGATCAAAGCGAGAGATCCAAGTTGGTATTCTATTCTTCTGTTCCATCTATCACACTTAAAGGAACTCTCGAAAAGATTTCATTGTTTGTTTCTAAGATAGCTACTTGTCATAGTGGGACTAGCAGTTCGAATTCACACTAGTTTTCCCTGAAACAGTGTATACCTACTATATGGGTCGAGTTGCTATGGCAGAAGGGCACTCTTACAGGTTTTAGTTGTCCCTAATTAATAATAGATAGTTAGAGGGCCTTCATTAGCATAAAAGGGGGATCACTTTGAAGAAAATATATGGTTGCACCAAATGGTACCATTAATATTTCATGAGATAAGGGCGAAAGAAAATTGTTTAGGGTCATCAAAGTCTAAAATATAGTGGAAATCAGCCAATACTTCTCATTATTTTCAAATAGAGCTAAGGTACCTATTATGGGAGGTACATACTTGTGTTTTAGAGATGGAAAGTGGCAGAGAATATAGGAACACAACTTTAGTTTAAGTTTGGGTGTGATTTGGACCAATACAAACAAAAAGAGGACAACTTGTAATGCATTGGTTTATAACAAAGACTTGACCATTATCTCTGCACAAATTATTGTTGTGTTGATGTATCATTATTAGATTTAATTTATCTTGTATTTGCAATGCCATACCAAAATATAAGTTGACACCCACAATAAAAAAATAGAGAAAATAGTCAAATTGTTTGATGAAATGCAAAAACCAAAAATTTTGCGAAAATAGTGAGAAATTTCTAGACCTTGGAGGGATAAGGGATTGGTGCACTACAAAAATCTAAGTTTCTCAAGTATTTCAGAGTGTTGAATCCATTTATGCATTGAAAATTCATTTCAAACAATGAAAAATTGCAGTCTTGATCAAAATTTTGTAGTCGAATTCCAATGAAAAAGGTCAAAATGTAAAACAATTAGACTTCACCATTATTAAGCCATCCACCAGTGTCCATACATTTGGTCCTGGCCACCAGAATGGCATGTCAAAAAGGGATGGGTGAAATGAAATCATTGGGTGACATTCGCAAAGTACTTACATCTCAAACTTGGCATATAAACTGCATGAACTCTATTATGTGGTGTAGATTGCCACCAAATAAGTGTGTTTCTCAAAATAATTTATAAAATGGAAACATTGAGTTCTAGAAATTGTTGATACTTATGTATCATAAGAGATAGCACTTTGTTACAAATTCTATGAAAGTATTAATACCAAAGGAGAGAAAATATTTCAAAGTGATAGGTTCAAATTGAGGGATGATATGGAAAGCCCGTTGCTGGTTGTCACGATCACATGTTTATTGCAAGAGACAATGTAAAGGGATTGATTGGTATGTTTTTCTAGTGGATGCATTCGATCTTGGTTCTAGTTGAATGGTTGGTTTACCCTTGCTTTGGCCTTTCTGAAGCCAACTGTATTGTTTCAGGGTCTTAAGATAGTTGAATTCCCCAACCATTTTTCTTATGTCCCCTAATGAATCTATATTAATGATGTGGCCTATGAATTTGAATGTTCTTTGCAGGCCCTCTTAATATAGATATCAAGAGGGGGTGTGGCATACAGTAAGGGTAGGGCCTCTTTATATATATTTCGTCATTATTTTTTAATGTAAGCCTCAGTGGCTATTATACTAGATTGACTGACAGATTGGGAATTTTACTATTAGGGTGGAGATCCTGGAGCAATATTTGATATGATAGCCACAACATTGGAAAAGGTTTAATTGTGCTAGTTTCAACAAGGGCTATAATTGGATAATGTTGATTCTTTCTTAGATAATATCTTCTGTATCAGATCCATTGTATGTACAGTGGGTAGGATAGTTTGCTAATGGCTTGGGTCTTGCGTTGATTAATAATAATTTATGGAATAGTGTCTCTTATGCATTCTCTATCTATTTTGAATATCTTAGTCTACTTTATTGATCCTATTAAGCTTGGAGTTGACTTTCTCGCGTGCTTGGTTTTCCTATGTTTTAGATATTGTCTCTGTTGAGCTTATTTTTATTAATTTTTAAACTACAAAATCTGTATGTGATTGTGAAATTCACAAACACCAATTACTTTGAAAATCTACTTGGTTCTACTGCAAAACAAGCATGGTTTGATCGTTTGGGACAAACTCGGTTAAATGTGGTCAAAATTTTAAATATTTGGTGAGTTTGACCAAATCACTAGCCCACTTTGATCGACTTTGACTAGGTTTGATCATTATGATAGATTTTGGCAGACATTTAAATAATGAAAACTAAATTTGAGTTTGTTACTTGCAGAGTTTTATGCTGCGTTTTTGAAGCTTGTACCTTGTCTGAGTTATACTCTTGTTGTGCACTTTTGGCAATTTTTATGTGAGTCTGGGCCATGTTCTTAATCTTTGGCTTTGTTGAGTTGTTCCAGAGTCTGAGTCACGACTTTATTTTCAATTTACATGAGTGCATATTGACCACCATAAGTTTTATACATTGGCTTACCTGTATTATGGGCTTGGATCTATTGCCATTATGATTCCTTTTACTATTGTCAGCTCTTGATTAAGACATTTTCTATTGTTTTAATGTAGTTAGACAATGTTGGGAATGTTGTTTTTCTAGATCTATTCAGTTTCAACATCTTATAGTATCAGTTCATCTGTTGCTGGATGACTTTTGTCTGAAAATTTTGTTGGTGTTCGTTCAGTTCTAGTTGACCTAATATGTAGATATAGACTAGACTTTTGTAGTTTGTTTACCAGGAATAAGGATTATCTACTAGAATATTATGTTCTAAAATGTATCAAACTAAGGGTGCTTGTTGAACCCATTGTCTAGTGAGGATGGATTTAGATGGCTAGCCTATAGTGACCATATTTGTAAAAGCTCTTGAGGGTAGCTACTATAGAATTTCTATTCACTTTATGAGTGACCATTTTTGTAATTTCCAGTGAGAAATTTTCAAATTACAGGTTTTGTTTAGAGAAAAGCATGGGAATTATTTTCTTAGCTTACGTGTTAAAAAGTTACACTCTAAAATTTTGCATGAGAGATTCTATTTAGAGAAAAAAATAGGGAGTATTTTTTGAGTTTACATGTTGAAAAGTTATAAATATGTTCTGATTTCAATGACGTTCAGTCCAACCTCATAAAGTTCAATAAGTCCCCTTCTAGCTAGCTAGACAGTCCTATTTGAAGAAGATTGAATGGTCTTATAATTTTTCACAATGCATCTTTCTTGGTAATATTATGACAAAATTGATGAAAATTTTAAAGTCATGCTACAGAACCATTGGGAAAATCTTAGTGATCTCTACAATTTTTTTGGTTTAATCAATGCATGGATTTCCACAAGCTCTTAGCTCTTTTTATGTTGCTGATGTCATGTCTATAGGAGTTGCTTAGGCAATTCCAGTATGTAGTTACAATGGATGTACTATTTTAGTCCCGTTGATCTACTTTTGTGGTCTTTTGCTGGAGATTAATAAAGTTATATTATCTTAGATTCGATATTTTAAGTGTGAAATTAGAATATACATCATTCTGCCTTTTCAAGATTCAAACATAAGTCTTTAAAACTATCCTACATCTACCGGCTAGCCCTGATTCTATTCCATGATAATTTATAAACAACCTGCTTAGTCTACCTAAAGGAAGCCTTCAAAAAAAGAGACTTTTTCTTTCTACATTCAGCCAAAAGGAGACAACAAGTACTACATTAGAAAAGGAAAGACACCTGAAACAAATGCTAGGGGTTTCAAACCCTACATCAGAAAAACAAGATTCACATCTAGATCTTGGGAAGTTATTTTCAGCCTCCCTTTGTGCCAGAATAAATGCCTATTCGGCTCTGAAGTCCCTTCGGTTAGAGGAGATTCGAAAGAAAAATTAGGCTTCTAAGTTTTAGAGATTAGCTAGAAATTCAGCGTTACCTGATAAAGCCGTGGGAACAGTTTCTCATAGCCGTGTCTCATCTAGTCAAATTTTAGCTCTTAAGGATTGGTTATCTAATAGCTTAGGTGGGGTGTCTAGTTTCCCTTCACTGAAGGTCCATGAGAACTCTGATGGAACCGATCCAGTCTTTCCCCTAGATTTGCTTCCTTCGGTTCTTCGTTTATTTGAATTCGATTCTGTTTTACCGGAGAGCGTTGACGGTGTCATCTCTGTGCAGAAGGAGACCGAGCTACCTTTTCACCTTGTAGATTGGAGTATGATTCTCAGGTAAATGCTCTTCCCAGTTCTTGCGTTGAGGGAAATCACGCTGGAGTTAACGCGTGCTCTCCTCCTGTCACCAACCCTCCAGAACGTGATGCTTTTCCCTACGTAAGTCAGATTTCACATGACAGCAACCTCGTTGTGGGTAACTCTCTCTCGGTGCAGAAGAATGTTGTGCCAAGACCAGCGTTGAACGATCCAATGATTTTAACTATGCTTTCACGTGATGAGTGCTCCACTTCCTCGGTGCGTAGCAGGATTTCGAAGCCAGTGGTTGGTTTGGCCGGTCCGTTTGGTGTGGAAATCGAGGGTTCGATCCCTTCTCCCCGCTCTGTTTTCTTTATTAGTAATCCAGCATGTAAAAAACTTATCATATAATAATAATAATAATAATAATAATAATAATAATTATTATTATTATTATTATTATTATTATTATTATTATTATTATATTAATATTAATATTAATAATAAATTCATTAATAATAATAATTATAATAATTTTAATAATATTCTTAATAATAATAATAATATTATTAGTAATAATAATAGTATGATGGTCGAGATTAATAATGATTCATTATTTAATACAAACAATTCTAACATGGAAAATAATAAGATATTGAATTTTGATAATAATAATCATAGTACTAATGGTATTAATAATCTTCACCCTCCTTCTCATTCTAATAACAGGGTTATAAATCTTTCCAGTTTCTCCTTTCCCCCTTCTGTTTTTAAAGTTTTGGGTAAAGGATTAAATTTTGCCTTAGCCCCTAAGAAAATCCCTGTGGATGATATCATTTGTGACATAGAGTTTGGGATCAGAGGTTTACCTGATAGGATCAAGGATACTATTAGGCAAGATTGTGTGGTTGTCTTGAGAAAGGCTAAGCCCCCTAAGAGCAACCTTAGCAAGGAAGAATCAGTAGCTCTCAGATCCTTAAACCAGAACAAAGATATCGTTGTTCTAAAGGCAGACAAGGGTGGAGCTGCCGTCATTCTTAACAAGGTTGATTACCGCAGCAAGATGTTGGATCATCTTCATAATAGTGGTAGCTACAAAAAGCTTCCCAAAAATCCGTTAAAGAAGGTTGCTAGGAATGTGGCTCTTGCCATTAAATCCATTAGCTCAATGAGTTCCCTGCACCATAAACTCATTGAGAGCAACCCTATCACTCCTAGAATCTATGGTCTCCCCAAAATTCACAAGGAAGGAGCTCCCTTAAGGCCCATTGTCAACACCATTGGAGGTCCTACCTACCTTCTTGCTAAGTTCCTTGTGTTAAAGCTTAAGCCCTTAGTTGGTCATACAAAGTCCTTCATAAAAGACTCTGCTTCCTTTATTGATGAACTCAAGGACATTAAGCTCAACCTTGGGGACATTCTTGTTAGTTTTGATGTAGTTTCCCCATTCACTTGCATCCCTATTAATGAGGCCATGGAGGTGATCATCCCCCTAACAGATCCTGACACTGCTAGGTTAGTTGAGATCTGCCTCACTTCCACCTTTTTCAGTTTTGAGGGAGAGTTCTTCGAGCAAACCTGTGGGGTTGTTATGGGCTCACCCCTATCCCCTGTCGTTGCTAATCTTTTTATGGAAGATTTTGTGTCCAAGGCTCTAAACTCTTCCTGGCTCCTACCAAAGCTTTGGAAAAGGTATGTGGATGACACCAATGTCATCTGGTCTCACGGCCAAGAATAATTAGATCTCTTCTTCGATCATCTCAACAATCAATCCTCAACCATTAAGTTCACTAAGGAGCAGGAAGTTGATGGTTGCCTCCTGTTCCTTGATAATCTTATTTCTAAGAATAGTGATGGTTCCCTCTCCCACCAAATTTTTCGAAAGAAAACGCATACGGAGCAGTATCTTCATGCCAGTTCCCACCATTTCCCGGCTCAAAAGATGGGTGTTCTCAATACCCTTGCTACTCAGGCCCTAAGGATCTCGGATAAAAAGAGTTTTTAGAAAGAAAAATCCCATCTTCTTGATGTCTTTGTTGAGAATGGTTATAGTAGATACATGGGTCAGAAGGCTTTCCTTAAAGCTGCCAAGAATTCTCTGGCTAAAAGGGAATCGAAGGAACGGATTCTAGGTGTTGATATTCCATTTGTTCAGGGGACCACTGATAAGATTGCAAGGATTCTCAAGATGCAGAGTGTCCCTGTAACATTTAGGCCCCTTAACACCATTCATATATCCCTTAGATCAGTGAAGGATCCTATCGACCCTAAAGATATGAAAGGGGTATATATTATCCCTTGTTCCTATGGGACCCCCTATATTGGTGAGATTGGTCGCTCCATTAATCAAAGGATTAGTGAACATGTAGTTGACCTTAAGCATAGGAAAGCAAAGTCTTCCACTTTGTTTTGAGGGGGTTGGTGTTATTGCTAGAGTTTCGCAGTTCCATCATGAGAAATTTAGGGAAGCTCTTGAGATTGAAAAGAGGCCAAGCAATTTCAATAGAGAGGATGGCTGGAAAATCAGTAGGTGTTGGGTCCCAACACTCTCTTCCTAGTCATTTTTTCTTCCCCCCTCATGTTTTTTAATTTTTTTGGCTCCTCTAATTTATTTATTTTTTATTTTTTAATTTTTTTAGACATTATTAAATTAATTTAACATATACAATTATTTTTCTGATATTTTTATAATATTAGTACCTTTTATAACCAACTTCATTCCTAATTAATTAATTTTTGTTTTGGATAAGTTATTTATTTATTTATATTTATTTATTTATTTATTATTATTATTTAATTTTTATTTTTTTAAACAATTAGATATTTAATTTAACTTAATATTATTTTCTTGTTCTAATATGTATTTATTAATTCTAACTAGCTATTATCTTAACATCCTGTTAATATTACTTTATATATTTATATATACGTATCATTTATACATATATTAAAAGAAAGGTCCTTTATATAACTAACTTCCATTTGAATTACTAAATATCTTATAATTTTTAATTATTAAATAATACCTTTTTAACTAACTATTAACACCAATTAAAATTATTTTATATATTTATATATACATATATTTTTGTATATATATTTTAAGGGAATGGTCACCTAATATAACTAACTTCCATTAAATTATAAAATTTTTATGACCCTAATCCCAAAGTCATAATTAGTCGTTGGTCAAGTTAGCCATTGGAGGCTCTGCTCAGAGTATTTAACATGCAAAGCTAGATCTGTTTCTTCAACTTTTCTTGACGATGAACCACACTGGTTGGTGTGAAATGCATCGACAAATGGTATTTCATGTGATTTTCATGAAAAATCTCTCGTAAACTTGATATGGATCACAGAAGCCTCAATTCTACAAGATTTTATAAGCTGATAATTATATCCCTCTCTCGAAATCTTACTAAGTAAGGGACCCTTCCTGTAGTAACAAAGATATTTTTTATAATTGATCAGCCATAGCATTAAACTCTTTAGAGATATGTACAAAAGAGAGAACATCAAATCTCCTCTTAACCTCTAGGAACTAATTTATGATAGGTCAAGTAACAAATTATCTGTTGTGTACTTATTATTAGACTGATCAACCATCAACTTTGAGTCTCAAAAAACTTGTAACTTTTTAATACCCTATATGTTTTTTGTTTTCTAGAGTAGCCACATAGCATAAATTTTTGTTTTCTTGTTTGTGCCAGGTCCTACTACTAACTTTAGTTTGAAATGGTGATGTTGATCCACAAATAGAATGACATCAACCCACACAAACCTGGAACTCTCTGATAGGCTCCATAAAAAAAACCCAAGCCTGGTCGTGGCTATATTTCTATTTCATTTAGAATTTTGGTTGGTTAGTCTTTTGAGGAAGATTGATTTCCGTTGCAAGTATACCTAATTTTATGGGCAACTTTTGTTGGTATCAACTGTAGATCTTGGAAGATCATTATCTTTCTAGATAATTAAATACCCCAAATCACAAAAGATTGTAACGCCCTGAAGACTTTTACAGATTTATCTATAATCCAAGAATAAAAACATTCAGTAAGAGTCCATTGATCCGATTTATTTCTCCCATGGCATCACCTCTAGAATCATGCTTTGATCAATCAACCAATCCTAAAAGGCAACAATGATATGGTTTCTCAATGGGAGAATTGAAATTTAATGGAAGATCCAGCCTAAGACCTCAGATGGCTACTTCATGCATCCTTTCATAATCTAATATATGATTAATTTCTCCTAGAAATACTACTGAATGAAGGTGAGAAACCCCAACCCCCATTATATATTAGCATCGGGCTACCATGTTGATTTGATCTGGGACCAATCAGTCCCTTGTTAGCTTTCTTATCATTGCCAACGTCTCTATGCCCATCTGGACTGGCATTATACTCTATTCATGCTTCTCAATAAATACTATATTATAGGCTATCCATAGGTGAGCTTAAAAATAGGAAAGAAACAAGTCATCCATCGATTCCTCACTTGTCTTACACATAATACATCTTCTAGGACCCCCTTATCCCAAGTTAATTTTTTTTTGTCTAGAACTAACGAAGGAAAGATTTTAGCTTTAAGAGGAATTTCTAACTTTCAAACTAAGTGCCACCATGGGGATCTTTCCCTCATCATTTCCTCTTCCATCTTTACCTTGTATTCCAGTTTGGCAATTATATTCATTAGGTCCCTCATTTTTTGACCACTTAAATTAGCTCATCTTGTTTAGAAAGTTTAATCATTAATGGCACTAGAATTTAAGCTATGGTTTCTTGCCTCCATTTTTACCGCTCACAAATTCAAATCCCATGCTAAATTCAAGCCATGAGATCAAATATTCCTACCATCATTTGTTGCCACATTTTCCCTGGAATAAATCCCCAAGAGATGGATATCTCTTATTAGCTTACATAGTTTGAAATTACCTTTACAACAAGTCTAACTGTCTTCCCCTATGCTTACCTTGTTCCTTTAATTCCTCCATGCTATCCATTTTCCAATTAATGGGAATTATTTCACCAAATCTTTCCAAACAATATAATTTCCATTAAAATGTTCCCTTTCTTCTGTAAACTAATCTTCTGTAGAAATCATTCTCAAATGTTTGGTTTTCGTAATTTTTTTCTCCTATAGACCTTCATGGTAGACTAACCTCTGTAGACTTTTAGCAGCTAGAGCTATATTGAAGAGATTTATATTTTTTTATGCCCCACCCTCCAGCTTCCTTAAAATTTACCACTTTGCTCCATTTAACTAATAAATTCCTTTAATTTTCCTTATGTTTTCAATTTTTTTGTATATATATATATATATATATATATATATATATATATATATATATATATATATATATATAGCTAGATAGATAGATAGATAGATAGATAGATAGATATATTATTTTGTTTATGATGCCTTTAAGGATATGGACAATGGATATCCAATGCATAAGAATACTTTATAGCACAGCCTTGACCAGTGCTAATCTCCCTCCCCTAGAGAACCATCAATTGCACCATAATGAGATTCGAGCTTCAATTTTGCTCTACAACCAAGTTCAGTCATAATAAATATAATTAGCAGGCTTTAAGATCCCAATTATATGTTTCCTTGATCTAATCCATAAAATTCATAGGAAACATATTCATTATTTAGGATTTTTCTTCCTCAGCCAAAGCATTGAACAACATTATAGAATTCGTCATAGTGATTTCCATACCTGTAGTTTTGCAGTAAATATGCATTATACCTTTTAACTCCCTTGGTGATTCTTGCTCAGATGTGATGATATCATCAACAAACAATATATGAGAACATTCAGAGTCATAAATTTTTACTCCTTTCACTATACCTCTTCTCCTTTCATCCATGGTCAACATACACCTTCAAGCACTAATAGGAAAAGAAATGGTGATAGAGAGCACCCTTGACACAAACCTCAATATGCATTAAAGAAACTTTTGGGGGACCCGTTGATTAGAACTATAAAAGGAACTAAAGTAAGGCATCCCATTAACCACTCTACAATCTGCAAGTTTATTCCCAGCTGAATCAACAACAATCTAAGAAAGATCCAATTCATTTTGTCTTACACCTTTGCAAGTTCTAGCATCATTTCTACAGCAGGAATCTTGTGAGTTTTAATTGTATGTATTATTTCATATATTGTTCCGACAACAACATAGATTTACCTATTATAAAGGATCATAAATTCTTCTTCAAAAATTCAATTATCCATCCATTGGGTATATGATTTTTATTTTTTTGGAGTTTAAAACTGATTTTATCTCCTTTTTGGACACCTCTGCCTCCAAGTCTATGTTCATTTCATCACTGATAATGCTAGGAAATAGCCTGATAATTTTCATGATTTCACAAATATTTGCTTCCATTAGACTTTTAAAATGTTTCTTTCTCACTTTAGTTATCTCCTTAAAAGACTTATTAACCCTAGAGCTATCTAGCTTATTGTTTTCCCAAATAACATTAATGTTTCTTGTATGACTTGCGTACTTGTGAAAAAATTTAGTATTCCTGTCACTTTTAGAGAACAAGATGGTTCTTCTTTTTAGCTTAGTTTCTTTTTCCTCTTTGGCAAGGTGGTTTGCTTTCCCTTCTATCTCTTTGAGAGTATTGATTCCATCTTTCAAAAACACCCCATATTTATTATTATCAGAGGTTTTTAATTCATTTTTCCACATCCTTTAAATCTTTTTTAACAAAGTCTTGAGCTCAATCTGTAGTTTCACCTTTTACCATTTTCAGATTGTCTATGAACTGCTTCATGTCTCTGTCCTCACTGTTACTATCATAATGTCTTCAATTCTTGATGACCACAGCCTTGGAATCCTTTTTATTTAGCCAGTAAGTGATTAAACTTAAAGGGGGTTGGAGGCTTCTTCCTCTCTGATTCAATTTCTAGCAATATAGGGCGAGATTCCCTAAACAATCTATGATCTCACTTTCTAAATCTAAGATCAACTGAGTAGAAACAAAGGATTTATCTAGCCTTTTTAAAATTCCGCTTCTACCTTTTTAGTTATTTCTCTAGGTAGGTTCTTATTTAATTTGTTCTACATCGATCAACTTTAGAACTTCAGAGAAATTACTGAAAGATCATTTAGCAATGGGGTTTTTTTTGCTGCAAGGGCCCCACTGATTGTCAATCATGCCCTTTCCCTCCTCTTTTTTGAAGCCATGACTTTGCTTTAGATTTATTAGAGTTTCTTCCAATGGAGACTAGGTGGTGATCCTGATCAAGTGCCAAACCCCCTTCCCAAACCAAAAATCACCCACAACATTCTTTCTTTGATCTTGGATGGTAAGATGACTTGAACATCTCACCACCTTTATTTTGCGAGGCCTCTTTAACTGGACGACCACCCAAACATGACAAAGAATGAATCCCTACATCATATGATGAAGCTTCTAAATACTAGATTACATGGTCTAAAGAATGGATAACTAGCATGAAGAGAATGCCACAATTTCCTGAAGAAAAATATGGACCCAAATTCCAGTGGGGTCCTTAAAGTCCCCTAAACCTTCCTTAACGTTGCAAGCAATTTTGGAACACCCAAAAGTGGAAGAGGATACTTTTAGTACTATTTGATTGCATGAGGAATTGATAAAAGGGTACCTACCTTGAAAGGTCACAGGAAAATCATGTGTTCCTTCAACCACTTTAGCACCACATACATCAGAGTAGCACTTATCACCTTCCAAAGCTGGAAGTTAGAACAACATCTGAATCAACAATCTTGAGATTTGCTTGCCCTTTTTCTTCTACCTTGTCCAGACTTCAAACTAGCCTCCAAATTAGAATTTGTAGACACCACCATTCATACTCTTTTCTCTCTCTGCAATCTTCCCACAAAATTGTATGAGATCCAACCCAATGAAATGGGACTTTTCACTATTCAAAAGTCCAACTTCTAGTTTAAAATCCATTTTCCTTGGGAAATCTCAGTGTCTGCAGGCAATCTCAGTATTTTCATGAATATCAGTTTCTGCCAGCATTTTAACCACTCTTCTATCTTTGAAACTGAAAATTTTCACCAAGGAGATAAAATTGACCTATAGCATTACTGACCCTTCCAAAATTTCTGAATTCCTCCACATCTCTAAAGGGAGCTTGAATCTATTGCAAATATGTTTGTTCCTCCTTTGGGTCAAAACCTAGTTTCCACTTTTTAGGCATAGTCTGGAGGCCCCCTCACATCCAATCTTGCTTGAGAAGCAAGTTCTCATCCTCCTAGCTTTTCAACATAAAACAAATCCATCCCCAGACTAAAATATGTAGTGGATATTGAGTTTTGTAGTTCGGAAGGTACTTCTAGTATTGTTTCTTGTTTAGAAATACCTTGATTTTACTTGTTATGACCTTGAAAAATGATGAGCCATGCCTATTATAATGGGTTCTCAGAAATTTATCAGAACAACCCATGCAATGTTTTCCATCTTCCATGATGAGAAAATGCAATTGCGATGAATGCAACTTAAAGAAAATTTCCAAACCTGAAATCTTCACAATAATCTTCACCCTACTTTTCCATGTGTGCAAAGCCAAAATGAAAATCAGGCAAACCCTCTAGAGATGCTCTCACCATTAATAATGTCTAATTACATGTAGCAGGGAAACCGCCAACGACAGTGGACATTAACTCTAATGAAGGGGATCAAACAATTCTCCGTCACCATCAACTCAACACCCTTCACTCGACCAACAAATGAGTCACATATGGAGGTGAGAGGTATCTAAGATTTCATCCCTACATATTTTTTCTTATCATGTCTCTATTTTTTTGAATTATATTCCCCTTCTTATAGTTAGAGATTTACTTATAAAAAGCTAGTTGTTCATGTTTCAATCGTTCAGTTTACCACATGATATTTTATGGTGAAGGCACTATGATATAAAATTGGTGTAAATATTTGAACAAAAAATCTACCAAAATGTAAATGAAACCAGATGATATGAAAGGGAAAAAATTAAGAAAACATGTGTGAAACTATGTACAGACTGTGTGGTTAAATTATAACAATAATAATTGAATTACTCAATCCAAAACGAATTCCTTGTCTCCATGTGACTTCAGAATGTATGTACAATAGATTCACATCCTCAACATGTCACTTTGGAACAAACTAGTTGAGATCCTCACAGTCAAATAAATTGCTATGGCACATGGTACTTTTATAAATAGATTTTACAGAGCGGGAATTTTCAATGTAACAGAGTGTGTAACAGAGTGTCAAAGCAAGAATATCTCAAGTGAAAAATGAAGTAAAGATATCTGAAATTTTAAAGGATAAGCCACAAAATTTTGAAAGTTATTAATGTTAAGCAACATATTGGTAGAGGTCGTTGAAGTTGCAGTCTTTATAGATGGATTAAAGGACACTATTAAATGTATGTCAATGACTCAAGGTTAGTTGTCCAAATCCACATAAATATTTTTTCAAACTATGCCTCTAATTCCTGAGATCAAATTAATGTTAATCTACTCTTTGTCAAGCGTGAGGCTGAGTTTACTTGCAAAGATTTCTATCCTTGTTTAATTGTTTACAAGTTGATGTGTATTTTTATGTAGAAATACTTCTCTGATGATTTCATCCTTATGACAGATGATTATTATGGTTAGTATGCCTTCAGCAGAAAGGTTTGCTTACTAGATTGCTGACGATTTAATTCTTCAGACATAGATGATTATTATGCTTAATATGCCTTCAGCAGAAAGGTCTCTTTACTAGTTGGCTGATGATTTAATTCTTCAGACATAGATGATTATTATGCTTAATATGCCTTTAGCAGAAAGGTTTATTGAACTTAGTGACTCTTTTTCTCTAAATTATTTTGAAATTTCTTACGAAGTTGTGGTTTATACAAGTTGTTTCAAGACTTCATGGGCTTCTAATTGGTTGACTGTGGGAATATTACACAGTCGAAGGAAAATGGATTCTTTACGATTTGTCTTTGCAATTGGACTGGTAGAAAAATTTCCACTTGTGCCTTTGTTGAAGGCATATCTCAAGCATCAAAGGAAAGTATCATAAGAAATAGCAAAAATAGGAAGAGATCATGTTGGGTCACTGGTATGTTTATTCTTATTGGTGTGGTTCATGCTCCCTTGTTAGTATAAAATATCAAAATATTAACTTGTCATTAGACATATTCTCTAAACACTTCCATGTCTTATTGTAGAATTCAACAACCTCAAAAGAAATTCATTCATTGAACAATGTAATAAAGTGCATTGAAGTGCTTCACATCTATAAAATTTACTAGATTTGTTATTGAGTCTTTAGATGTGGTTATCTTTTCAAAGCACACATGTACAAGAAGACGAGAAATAATATGCCTGACTAATTTCAAGTTATCTTCTTGTGAATAGGGTGTTCTCTTCCATAAACCTAACGACTTGCTCTAGTGAACAAATTTGGGATTTTTCATGAATTGTGAGACAATTCCAACACCATAACTATTAGATTCTTATTTAAAGTTATACCCACTAGATTAGAACCTGCACAAGGAGAATTCCATTCCCGTTTCAAAAGAACCTGCAATCGACTTATACCATGCTATTTAATATTTTATGTATTTCTTCGCATCCTTGGCCTATGACATAAAGACGCAATAGGGTACCTTGCATTTTCTATACTAACACTCCTAAACAATAATAAAGTATGCCCAAATCTGTCATTTCAAATGATCTATGCAGCTCACCTTTTGGTTTTTCAATTATCGAAGATCTTACCTATATTGATGAGATCATCTACAACTAAGGCCACAGTGACAATATCTATTAGAGTTTTATCCATGTTGCACTAAAGGTGGTTTTTCTTTAGAAACACTACAATACATTGTAGTTTCCATTCAGCAGAGAAGTGTACCCAGTAGTAGCCTTTCTCTATGTGCAAATGGGTTAAATTCACAGTAGACTTTACCTTTTGTTTTGAAGGTGTTTCTCCTTCAATATTACTTCATCTTAGTAGATCCTTTCAATCTGCACCTTCAACAGATGCATACAGCCTTGGGATACATGCTACAGGTTCCAATTTTGCTGTAAGGGTATAGCAACGATGAAAGAAGCGCATCGATTTTAGGCATCTTATGGTTTTTGTATGCAAGCATGCCCATCTAGTGTTTTCCAAACTTATATAGAGCCATATTTAGTATAATTTTATAGTTTGACTTAGATGCTCACTTTATTAATTTTGGTGTTTTACTTAGTACTATTTTATGCATAGATTTATCTTTAAGAAAAGTGCATAATAGAGAAGGGTTCTATATTTTGAGTAGGGGACAATCCTCTAGGTAGGAGGTACTTTATTCTAGGGTTCTTCTATAATGCATGTTAGGTGCTTTATCCTAGACATAGTTCCAAGTCCCTCCCTCCTTGACAAAATCCTTGCCAGACAAGACACTTCCAAGTCCCTAAATTTTCCAAAAAGACACCTGAGCCTAGCTATCTATCCTAAAATCCTTTAAATTCCAGTCATCTCTTGGTTGTGATTTCACAGAGAGAGCCCTCTCTGGTTTGGTAGGGCTATCTACCAAACTAAAAGCTTGGTCTGTGGTTACCTCCGTCAATCTCCTCATCAGCCTGAGACATTTGGAGGATAATAGAGGGCATGACAACTAGGGAGTGCCAAGGTGTTCTATTTAATGTAAGGTTCCCAAGTCATGGAAAAATGTAATGCTAGTTGTGAGGTCATGACTGCCAAGGTGTGTTAGGGAATGCTAGGGCATGCTAACATGTTCTAGATAGTACAAATACATGTCAAACAAACTAAGATGTGGCAAGTGCTAAGGCATGCCATGATGTACAAGGGTTATAAGTCCTTGCCTCCTCTTCTTCCATATGCTATCCACTTATGACATTTATTTTGCAATATTTGGTGCATTTTCTAATTATAGGTCATTTATAGGTTATAAATGTCTTCAGAGTTTCACTTCTAATTGAGTATTCAACCCAACATATTGATTCTCTTATACATAACTATGTTTCCCTCCACCCACTTTTCATAACTTCAATAACCATTAGGTCGGGACCTGTAGCTTCGATGCTACTTTGCTTGTTTAGTAAAATATTGCTGAGACTTTAATTTGTTGAAATTTTTAGAATTTACAATTTATGAAGTTTCAAGGTCTAATTTCAAAAAGCATCATTTTTTAAAGGGTGCTAGCTCAATGGAAGAGCACCTGCTTTACAAGAAGGAGGTTGGTGGTTCGATTCCATCGTGCCCTGAAATCCATATGGCATGACGACGATCAATTTTTGGTGACAAAAGCTCTTTTGACCATCACCAATGAGCTTCGGTGACATTTTTCAACCCTCACCAAAAACATGAAATGGTAATAGTCAACGAATGCCACCATATATATGCATCAATAGTGACGACCCTCAAAGGTCCATAACCATAAATCATTGTTTTTTATATGAAATGGTGACGGTTTTTGTTTGTCATTATAGTCATTATTCGTGATGGACCTTGAATGTCACCACAACACCTATACTTATGGCAATGCAGCTTTTGGTGATAGTCAATGAACGTCACCATATATATGCACTAATAGTGACGACCATTGAAGATCCATCATAATAAATCATTGTTGTTCATATGAAATGGTGACAGTCATTATCCATCATTATAATCAATATTCGTGATGGACCTTGAATGCCACCATAACACCTATACTTTTGGCGATGCCACCTTTGGTGACCGAGGCTATGGTCCATCACCATTGCTCATATGCAATGGTGATGGTCGCTATCCATCATTATAAATCATTATTGGTGATGAAATTTGAATGTCACTACAACACCTATACCTTTGGCGATGCCACCTTTGGTGACATTCAGTTTTTGGTGACAGAGGCTATGGTTTGTCACCATTTCTCATATGAAATGGTGACGGTCACTATACGTCATTATAAATCATTATTGGTGACAAAATTTGTATGTCACTACAACACCTATACTTTTGGTGATGCCACCTTTGGTGACATTCAGTTTTTGGTGACGAATGCTCTTTTGATCGTCACCAATGAGCTTATGGTGACATTTTTCACCCCTCACCAATGTCCTTTTTTCTTGTAGTGAAAGTTATGTTCATATAGTTAGTCTTGTATTTCACTAAGAATTATGTCATGTAAAAGTAAAACTATGGAGATGCCTTCTCAATTTTGTTAAATTCTGGGTGGCCCATCAAATGGAAGCCATCCTTTTTGTAATCAACAATTTTATAGCTCTAGCCTAAACTATTATTATTCTTTTTTGCCTAATAAAATAGTCAATAAAAGCTCAACCTATGCTATTGGGTTGGTTTCCCAAGAAGGAGGCCCATAGCACCAGGAAAAACACCTTATATATTTTCAGTAAAATAATATAAAGTATAACATTCACACAAAAAACACATTAGGGTGAGGAGGAGGATAGTTATATGTGATGTGATGTGACCACTTTTTGTTTGAAATTTCAAAGCATAAAATTGATATTGGCATGATGCAATTCTTTTGAGATATACGTATAATCAAATGGTACTTGGACACAAGATCCCATTCTTGGATTCTACAATTTGTGAGGAGATTTTTGTCATCAATTTTCCTCAATTTTAGTTATAACTTATGTTCTCGTATTTTGCAACTTATATATTTAATACTTTTGTCGCCAAATTCTCCATAATTTTAAAATCAAAAGTTATGTCTTTCGATTTTACAATTTTAATTAAAAATCACAACTTTAAAGTATATAGATTATTTTTTTATTAAAAAACTCATTTATATAAATTACAATATCATACTAAATTTTAAAATTTTAAATTCAAGATTTACAATCATGAAATATATTATCAATTAAGAATTGAATTATTATTACTTCTAATTTTAAAGAAAATGTTAGGAATCATTATATTTCCCTTATGCATAGTGATAACAACTAGGGTTTATCTTTAATTATTCAGAAAGTCTCCTTTGCTGGAAACTATATCACTACTGAGAGAGGGGTGGGAGTGGGAGGCGACATGAATCAGTAGTGAAGGCCTTCATATCAATTTCAATTTTTTCTAGTCTATCAATTTGCAACACACATCCACAATATTAGCTTATCAAATCATGAAAGCAACAATAAAGTCAAAGCATAATAACCATGGAAAGAATAAACACAAATGCACACACATGAAGGCATAAGTATTTCTCGCATAAACACTTTCAGGAAAAAACCACTATGCTACTGCAATGCTACCCAATTCTTTTATTAATATTTTGAACAAGATTTTACAACCAACAATATTTTACACCCATAAGCTCTAAGACTTGGATTTCTTCACACTATGTTAACACCTATGAGTTAGTAAATTTGTTTCTCTAATGGATCTACATACTACCATTACTTGAAGGCCACCACGATCAACTATCCTCACCCAACTCCCATTGGACTATCCAACCCTATTGGATTGAGAAATATGTTCCTTCTACTACATTTTCCGAATCACTGTCTACTCTTAAACCTTCAAGCCATCACTTCATCCATGTGAATAAGTAGTGAAGGCCTTCATATCAATTTAAATTGTTTTGCCATATTATCAATTTGCAACACACATCCACAATATTAGCTTATCAAATCATGAAAGCAACAATAAACGCAAATCATAAAGACCATGTAAGTCATCAACACAAATGCCAACACATGAAGACATAAGTATTTCTCGTAGAAACCCTTTCTAGAGAAAACCACCCTCCTACTCCAACGCTCCTCAACTCTTATATTAATATTTTGAACAAGATTTTACATGGATTATCTTACAACCATAAGCTCAAAGACTTTTTTTTATTCACACTATGCTAACACCTATGAGTTAGGAAATTTTTTTCTCTCATGGATCTATAGACTACCATTCATTGAAGGCCACCATGATCAACTGTCCTCACCCAACTCCCATTGGACTATCCAACCCTATTGGATTGTGAAATATGTTCCTTCTTCTAAATTTGTCGAATTAGTGTCTACTCTAAAGCCTCAAAGGCATCACTTCCTCCATGTGAATGAGTAGTGAAGGCCTTCATATCAATTTAAATCTTTTTGCCACATTATCAATTTGGAACGCGCATCCACAATATTAGCTTATCAAATCATGAAACAACAATAAACTCATATCATAATAACCATGGAAAGCATCAATATAAATGCACACACATGAAGATATAAGTATTTCTCGAAGAAACCCTTTGAGCAAAAATCCACCCTTTTACTGCAGAAGCTCAATTCTTTTGTTAATCTTTTCAACAAAATTTTACAACCAACAATATTTTACAACCATAAGCTGGAAGACTTGGATTTATTCATAGTATGCTAACACCTATCAATTAGGAATTTTTTTTCTCTTATGGATCTACACACTACCATTCATTGAAGGACACCGCAATCAAGTATCCTCACCCAAGTCCCATTATATTATCCAACTCTATTAGATTGTGACATATGTTCCTTCTACTAAATTTTTCGAATCACTGTCTACTCTAAAGCCTCCAAGCCATCACTTACTCGATGTGAATCAGTAGTGATGACATTCATATCAATTTAAATCTTTTTTCCACATTATTATTTTGCAACACACATCCACAATATTATCTTATCAAATCATTAAAGCAAATAATAAACTCAAAGCGTAATAACCATGAAAATCATCAACACAAATGTGCACACATTATCGCAGAAACCATTTCACGAGAAAACCACCCTACTACTCCAGTGTTGCTCAATTATTCTATTAATCTTTTGAACAATATTTTACAAGGATTAGCTTACAACCATAAGCTAGAAGACTTGGATTTCTTCAGAGTATGCTAAAACCTATGAGTTAGGAAATTTGTTTATCTCATGGATCTACGAACTACCATTCGTTGAAGGCAACCACGATCAACGATCCTCACCCAACTCCCATTAGACTATCCAACCCTATTAGATTGAGAAATATGTTCCTTCTACTGAATCTACCAAATAATTGTCTACTATGAAGCGTCCACACCATCACTTACTCCATGTGAACAATGTTTCACATATTTTCAATTTGGGTTCCCAATATGCTCAACATGAGAAACCCAAAAACACCATCATTCTGCACATAAAATCTTAATTAAAACTCTGACCCAAAGGACAAAAATTCCTCTCTCTTTCTCAAAACAAAATCTACTCTCTAAGACACCATAACCTTCCAATTCTTCTCCTCTATAAACACTTCCATCCACAACACAAAAACTCTGAAATTCTCCTCCAAACATTCTCTTAATTCTACATACACAAATCTAATAAATCTCTATAAAAATATGTGAGAAGTTGCTGCAATATCTAGTCACTCTCAATTCCCTCAAAATGGCATGTTATCATACTCTAAATAATACAAACCAAATAGACTCAACATCTTCTACTATTTAACAGTTTCTGGAGTAATTAAATCAATAATTACAATTGAGTGATTGAGCTCCATTCATATGCTTGATTTGATCTGGATTCAACTTCTTCAATTGATAAATCCACTAAATTCACTTAAATAATGGATATTTTCAAGTTTAAACAACTTCTAGAAGAACCCTTACCTTTTTCGACCATATACTAAAAATTTATAATCAAGAACATCACCATAATACCAAAATTAGCTTATATGCACGAAGAATCCGGAGGAATTCTAGCTCCAAGTCGCAGTCATATGAACAACACTAGTTGATCACAACTAGCACCCTTCAGTCACATGCACAAGCGTGTCTCCTAATGACATGATCCTCTCAACTTCTCCCACAAGCATTAATCCCTACAACTATGGCAAGGGATGGAGGAAACTCAGTTAAACCAACCCAGAATTTGTCCAAACTTCTTCCATATCTTGACCATCATTAGAAAGACCTCTGGAAGCCCCTGTAACCTCTGTAACACATCACCAATCCATTACCACATCAACAAAATCATCAAAATTCAAATTTTTTTGACTTGTATACCAACCAATAAAGACACTAACACCTCGACCATCAACATGCTCCACAACAAATTTGTCATCATAATGCAGCTCCATAACATGTCAGACATCCTCCACTACCTGTACAACCAATTAAATCATCCTCTGACACTTGTAGACCCTCTCCAATCCTTATGCACCATATCATCAACATGAGGACCTAATCTAAGACATGGAGACCTAATCAACAAGGCTCCTTGACTCTAACTCCTATAACATCATCATGAATAAGGAGATCATCACATCTCTACTCTGTATTGATCATGGAACACCTCTACACAATTGATCATCAAGGCAAGTGAAACATGATGTCATCCATACATAAGCCACCTACAACCACACATACACATTCATAACTGACTAACTTGCAACCCATGCTACGAGGTTAACATCAATGCCAACCAGCAACACGTCTACAACACACATCGATTCCAAAAATCTCCCCCTTTGGCATTGATGGAAACCCTAGCTGAACAAACCATATAAATACGTCCTCTAAAAACTAATATCCTCACTGCCCCTTTGACATCAATGGAAAAGGGTTAAACAAATCAAGGCATAACTAAATAGAAAATAATCCCCCTGGACATGCGCTAGGTCTTATCAACAACACATTAGTGCAACAACATATATCTCGAATAAACAACAATAAAGTATGTAACTCCTATGGTAGCATGACAATAAGAAACAACAACAATAAATGAAACACATGTTCTCTCTCCTGAAGTAATAGCAGCATAATCCATGTCATAATAGTAGAAACAAATACCAATCAAATCACTGACATATAGAAAAAACAACATAATGTGACCAACTAGAAACAACAAATACATCCTCTCCATAATGTATTATTCAGCAACATAAAACTCATAAATCAACAACAACAATGACTATCTCGAAGCAACATCTCTCACTTCTATGAGGAGTTATAACATCCTTTAAGGAACAATGTCACAATATCACGACCAACCATACTCCACTAAATGTAAACATTTCCATGGTTGAAAGTAAACTGATATATATATATATATATATATATATATATATATATATTGCTACTAATGCCTCTTTTCCATATGCAAGAGGCTATGCTACATGGACCAATGACTATGACCAAATGATATGCAATAGAGTACAAGGCTTCATAGACTTATTACATGGCTATAAAAGATGATACATGATTGTAAAATGGCATCAATAAGCCTATACATATGGCTGAACCATGACTCACATGAGCCTCTCTCAATGCATACATGACTCTAGATATCCCAGTTATGATAAGTATGAGAGTGTACACGAAACATACATGAAATACATGGATGTACCACACTACTAACAACCCACACATAGTTACTGCAACTCTCATAACTCCACTATACACATATTCCAAGCATGGCTCTCAACTCTAAGCATCATACATACAAGAACGAAACTCTCTCATGCATGGACATCATAATCATCCTCTCATAAATGCATGTCTAATAAAATGTCATAATGCAAGTACATAGAGCATATGATAAAAAAACATGTATAAATAATATCTTTATGGAAACAAGATAATATCAATATAAATCACATAAGAGACATGTATCATCCTCTCCAAAACATCAACCATGGAATCAAGATATCAACGACAATAATCACCAAGACATAACAATGTATGGTTGCCCAAAAAGAGCATGTATTAGAAGCATCATGAATGAACAACATAGCACAACAATCAACCCACTATATCAACTCTCTATAGCAGAACATAACACCAACAATTATCATCATCTATAGTTGTTGGCTTAAGGGGCCCTAACTGAGGTTCAACGTTAAGTTAGGCAAACAAATCCCTACACTATTGGCCCTTTTGGCATCAGTCTGTGAAGCGTGGACTAAAGTCTCACCTGAAATAGTATGGGGGATGTTGGAACCAAGTTTCCACACCGAGAGATGGTTATGATGTTGTTTTTTGCCCTAACTCTGCCTTCGCGCACATCGATAAACATTTTAGGGCTTATCGATGTACTTCTCTATTTGGCCGTTAGACCTTCGTGAGGGTCTACCACTATATTTCGTGGACCCTAAATAGGTGAATTAGCCACTTAAGTACTTATGTAACTACTTCTACTTCCGTATTTACTCAGATCGGTCTAAGTGTCTGATATCCTTAGCATTCATTAAGATATTCTTCGCGTAAACAGATATTATGACTTGCATTCGTATAACAATGTAAAACATATAGATTCACTCATCAACACAAGATTAAATCATAAACCCAATGTTCATCATAACATAGACACAATCATTCATAACAAAATTAAATAAGCAAAACACATATATTTCCAGAATAATCTTCTTTATTAATACTTTGGATCTTTTGCAAATTTCTCATGAAAAGGAGAATGGACTAAGAGAAGAAATCAATGGATTGAAAATTTTGTTAGAGCAGGTAAAGAAGATATAAGATGTTATGAAGAGGAAATATAGAGAAAAGGTGGAGGAATATAAGAGATTGGAAGAAGAAGTGGTTTCACTAAGAAATGATTTGGAGAAGAAAACCACTTAGTTTAAGAGTAGCCAAATTTTCTCATCTTGAAAATTAGATTATAGCATGCATGAAGGAGAAATCAGTTTTTTTGCAGCTACAAGGATAACCGATGATAGAAGTATCAAAGGAAGCAAGAAGGAGAGCCATCAACAAAATAAGGAGCCAAATAAGGAACTCTAGGAAGAAAATCCAAAGTTGATGCCATGAAAAGCACCTAGAATATCGTTCAAACCTTTGGGTGATGTGAGATGTTTCAACTGCCAAAAGTCAGGACATATTATAGCAAGTTGTAGATGCATGCATCAAGAGGAGCAGTGGTATAGACGATATTATCAAGCAAACAAGCAAAGAAGACAACCCACTTCATGAAATTCAGCCAAAATCTAGTATAATGCTCATTTTTATGGTTATTGCTACTCATGCAATGATTTTGCTCATATTAGATACTTTGGATCTTCTTTATTAATACTTTGGATCTTCTTCCATGTAGAGGTTAGTCTATTCACTTCAGTAGCTAAGTATTTTATTACAACCATTTATAATTTGTATTCAACCTTAATAATAAAAATATCCATCTCATATCTACTATATAGCTCAATAGAATCATCATAATCATAATTAAAAATTATTTCAAAATATTACCTCGTGACATAACCGTTTTCGCTGAGATTTCAGAATTTGTTGCTTCACTTGCAATGGAGTAAATGTTTTTCTTCTTCAAAACCTTTGTATTTTGAGACATCTTCTTCTTGCTGTTTTCCATGATTCATGATCTACTGTCCAATCATTCAAGCTTCACTGAAGACCATTGCTTTGATACCAATTGTTGGAAACTAGATCACTACTGAGAGCGGGGGCGAGGTGAATCAATAGTGAAGGCCTTTATATGAATTTAAAGATTTTTTTCTAGATTATCAATTTGCACCACACATCCACAATATTGGCTTATCAAATCATGAAAGAAACAATAAACTCAAAGAATAATAAACATGGAAATATTTAACACAAATAAGCACACATGAAGACACAAGTATTTCTGGTGGAAACCCTTTCGAGAGAAAACCACCCTGCTACTTTTGTGCTACAAAATTATTCTACTAATCTATTGAATAAAATTTTAAATCAATTAGATTACAATCATAATCCAAAATACTTGGCTTCCTTCATAGTATGCTAGCACCTATCAGTTAGGAAATGTGTTTCTGTCACAAATCTACTGAGTACCATCTGTTGAAGGCCACCATGATCAATGATCCTCGCCCAACTGACATTGGACTATCCAACTCCCATTGGATGGGGAAATATATTCCTTCTATTGAATATGTTGAATCACTGTCTACAATGAACCCTCAATGCCTTCACTTCCTCCATGTGAACCACATTTCATATATTTTCAAACTAGGTTCTCAATTTTCTCAACATGAACGACCCAACAACACCATCACTTTGCACATAAAATATTAATAAAAAAATCTAACCTAGAGGAGGGAAATTGTTATCTCTTTCTCACAACAAACTATGATCTCTAACACACCATAAGCTGCCAATTCTTCTCTTCTCTAAACACAACCATCTGCAACACAAGAACTCTGAAATTCTACTCAAATCATTCTCTTACTTCTTCATACAAAAATATGATAAATCTCTGCAAAATTATGTGAGAAACTACTCCAATATCTACTCACTCTAAATGCCCTCACAATAGCATTCTTTCACACCCTCAAGAAGACAAATGAAATAGACTCAAATCTTCTACTATGTAACATTTTCTCAAGTGACTAAATCAATAATTACAACTCAGTAATGGAGCTCTGCTCATATGCTTGATTTGATATGGATTTGGATTCATGACTTTATCAATCTACGAAATTCACTTAACTCAAGGATATTTTAAAGTTTAACATTAGAAGAACCCTTACCATCATCACAATACCAAAATTACCAAAATTACAAAAATGAATAACATCACCACAATACAAAAATTAACTGAGATGCGCGAGGAATCAGAGAGATTCTAGATCTAAGTCTTAGTTGCATGCAAAACACTAGTTGATCTCAACTAGAGCTCTTCATTCACATATACAGGCTTGTCTCCCATCACCTAGAGCCTCTCAATCACTCCCACAAGCCTTCATCCCTACAACTATGGAGGGGGATGTAATAAACTCAGTCAAACCAACCCATAATTTTTGAAAACTTCTTCCATAGCTTGACCATAATTAGAAAGACCTTAGAAATCCCTTGTCACCTCTATAACACATCATCAAGCCACTCGCACATCACCAACTTCATCACAGCTCAAACTAGGTTGACTTGGATACCAACCAACAAATATACTAACACACAGGCCATCAACCTACTCCACAACAATTCTCTCATCAAAATGCAACTCCATAACATGTCATACATCATCCAATACCTGTACAACCAACTCAAACATTCCCTGGCACTTGTAGAACCTCTACAAGCCTTATGTATCATATCATCAACATGAGGACCTAATCTGGGACATGGAGACCTAATCAATAAGGTTCCTTGACTCTAACTCCTGTAGAAGCACCATGAACAAGGAGATCATCACATCTCTACTCTGTATTGCCCATGCAACACCTCTGAACAATTCATCATCAAGGCAAGTGAAACACACCATCATCCATACACAAGCCACCTTTAGCCACACATGCACATGAATAACTGAATGACCTTCAACCCATCCTACTAGTTTGACATCAATGCCAACCAACAACACATATGCAAGACACATCAATGCCAACATCCTTTGGGTTTAATCTTAATGAATTTTCTTGTTTACATAGAAGTTGTATTTGTTTTACCCTAGCTACAATAACTTCTGCTATCAATTACTTTTTTGTATAAGAGGCAGGTACTAAGAAACAACACTGCATCTTACACCTATTTTAAATATAACAATTAAGAATAATTGAAATTCATTTCATAATAATATTAGATAACATAACCATATAAATTAAATGACTAGCAAATGTTGATGGGAATCAATCTATAATAAACATCAAAACACTTACCTATTGATACATATACATATACATACATACATACATACATACATACATACATACATACATACATACATACATACATATATATATATATATATATATATATATATATATATATATTAAATGTAATATGTATCAAGAGGTAAGTTTTTTGATGTTTATGTAAATTGAGGAACAAAGGAAATTAATGTGGATGGGGGAAAGTACATTCTATACAAACACAATGACTAATATGATGTGAAATAAATGAATGAGTCAACTAAATTATAACTTTATTTAAAATAAGAATTATTATTATTAATGAGAAGAATAAGTAATCTACAAGTTAAACATATAAACATTTTAAACATCTTAATCATGGAGTCTCTTAATATGTAAATAGGATTTGTTGTAATACCATGGGCCAATACCATGACTTATCACTATCACATGTCAAAAAACCGTAACTCATTTCATATGACACTTTCTCTTATGACATTTTTTTTTTAAATTAATGAATTTAATTAAAAGAGAAAAAATCATAATTACTTTGAATATAAATATCATTCTTTGATTTGTATATATTACTAAGAGTATTGTAGAATATTCTATGGAGGTTAAATCCCTACCATCCATCTAAGAATTATTGATATTAAAATTAAAATTTTGGAAGCCATATTCCAAAATAGACATGCCTATAGGCATAAAAATAGATTTTGTACAATACTTTTCAATTGTCTTTGATCTACATTTCTTGACAATATTTGGACATTTTTTGCATGTTTCTTCATAACCATAGTGTCCATATTTTCTTGTTTTCGCATCAAAATCGATAATGCTTTCAATATTTTACTTATAGAGGCTCTCCTCAACAATAGGGTAAGAAGCACAAATCACAACACTTTGGAGACACAATCTAATTTTATTTTATCATATTTCTCTCTAGTTTGAAGAGCTTATAAGATGATAATTTATTAAAAAAAGTGTGGTATATGAAAATAAAACATAAAAGAACTTATCACACATAATTTTATCACTCTCCATCTTAGAATTATTTCCTTCATTGCTTCAAATATTTCCCTACAAATTCTTGATGATCCAATATAGAGTTCTCTCTTCACCAACACCATACCCCATAGCCAACACATGGTTTACATCCAATAGATTAAGTTAACACTCACATTAATACTTTCACAAGATTTTCATAAAGGCTTCATGAGGCTCAAATGAATGTTTTGGACCCAAAAACAATCTAGAGTTTCATAACTAGGACATCCTTATAAGTCTAGGATTTCAAATAATAAATATAAACTTAGCCAACAGGGTAAAAACAAAAATCATCATTGTGGATTGTGTTATTCTTTGAAGTTGAAGTGTTTCAATGAAAGGAACAATATATAGCCAACATTAAGAATTTATGTTTTTTCTAGATTAAAAATTAGTACAACATTCTTTTAGAATAAAAGTTCTAATCTAAAAAAAAACTTATTACATAAATAGAAGGGAGGTGTTGGGGAAGTTGTAATTGATGGAAAAGGGCATTGAAAGTATGCTAGTTGAAGGTTTTATATGTTAATCTAAGCTACAATTGATGCATTCACTCTATATGCTAGTATGATTGTGATATCAGTATGTTGATGTATGTATTGTGTTATGGATCTGTGCTTGTATTGCTACCAATACTCCTACGTAAAATTGTGAGTAACTATGAAGTTATTGATTTCTTGTGAGAGGTATGGCCACCATTATTAGCAGAATTTGTGATGTAAATACTTGAAGTTATTGAGATAATGATGTTGACAAAGTATGTTGTAGAGATACCTTAAAAGTTGTGATGTAAATGGTTACAAATTTGGGTACAATTTTATTTTATTTTTTCCCCTAATTGAGGAAATAGACACACGTTAGAGCATAGCTATCAAAATCCACATCCCATATTGGCAATAATTAATGAGTGTCTACATCTTGAAGTTTTCAAAATGAAAAGCTCATGTTGTCCAAATGAGGTTACATTGTCTTGCCATTATTTTGGTTTATGAAATCACTACAATTGGCTAATGTTACCTTTCAAATAATATTTTGTTGACCATTAATTTTTCTTTGATATTAAAAATATGAAAATGTGCGAAATGAGTACCTAGAATAAAAAGAATAAATTTTTTTACTTTAGATTCTTGCATGGAATACTAACAATCAACAAGTTTTGTTTATAAAAATATGTGCTTTTGGATGAAAGAGTTGATAGAGTAAGAAAAAGACGAAGAAGAGCAAATGTGATGTAGAAATAAGGAGAAGGAGAAAGAGATAAGAAGTTGTAAAGAGGATAGAAACATAGTTTAGAATAACGACAAATATGAGGTAAACCAAGACATTAAATTTTTTATGTATCAAGGGATTTTTGCCTCCTTTTAGGTAGTAGCTTGAAAAAGAACATGTTAGATCCTAAAACTAGAAGTAGGATCTTCCTAGAAAGTTGTAGCATGTAGACGAAAATTGAGGTAGGAGCCTCCTATAGGTAGAAGCCTGCAAAAAATTGGTAGATTCAAGCAAGTTGGAAATTGAAAAATGGAAGAGAGGTGGAAACCTCCAAAAGTTGATGTAAAAAGGGAGTGGATGTTTTATTTACATCACAATTATTTTTTTTATGGTGTTTCCCTTTATGGGTTTCCACTTATATCTAGTGTCCACATGTTTTCCTTTGGTGTGTTATGTTGTAGTTGACTGTTGTTCATATATTAAATTTTAATTTTATATGATAAATTATTTCTCATTTAATAGTTCAGATAACCATTAAAAATACAAGCGAAAATCGTACTTTGGTAACCATGAATGTACTATATTGATTCACCCCCCGTGTGATTATAATCAAGTTTCCACCAATTGGTATCAGAGCGAGTTCATTCTGTAGTAGTGTAATAGATGGAATGTGGACCTAGTTGAATCATGGATTATCAAAATGTGCCTATGCTTAAAACTACAAACTTTCAATAATGGAGAGAGAAGGTAAAATTTGAATTAATAGCTTTTGGACCAGATGTCTAGAAGCTAGTATGTGATGGATATAGAAAATATTCCCCCTCAAAGAAAGAACAAAAATGGAATGCTATTGCTAAATGTAAAATTTACAAAAAAGTTCAAAATTTAGATCATGATACAATAATAGATCTCAAATTTTCAAAACATAAATAGGTTATAGGTGAGGTTTAAAGGAGATTCTAGTAGTATCGGTGGACAAAAAGAGAAGAGAAAGGGAAAGACTAAAAAGGCCTCCCTAAAAGAAATTGTTTAACCAAATGACATAAGTTATACTAGTATGAAAGTATTGAATTATCAAGAGGAGAAGTTAGTTGAAAACCAAGCTAGGCTTGACTCATTCTTAGTTGACATAGAAACAATTACAATTTAAAACAAAGATCAAAAGAAATTCTTGCATATATGTGATGAGAAAGAGAATGAGTACAAGGAACAAATAACTAGCCTAAGGACATAGTTGGAAGAAGCAAGGAGAATTGAATAGATAATAAACAACTCACTGAAAGGAAAATAGGAGTAATGTGAAATATTAGAAGCTTAGGGAATTTTAGCAAGAAATGAACTAGATAAAAAGCGCAAATAATATGAAAAATTAGAAGAGAAATTTGTCTACACGAGAAAGAAATCAGAAATGAGTAGTAGCTAAATGGAAACCACTGAATATAATAAAACAACACCAAAAATACATGTAGTAGAAAATCATAGCTATAGGCTTTAACCATGTATAGAAATTACTTGTGATGATGAATTCTTAATATATATATATATATCTATATATATATATATATATATATATATATATATCTATATATATATATATATATATATATATATATATATATATATATATATATATATATATATATATAGATATAGATATATAGACACAATGGTGAGAACATAAAAATATACACAAATATTTTATCCTAGAACCCAAAACCAGGAAAACCATATTGATTTTTCATTAAGTACGTTTCAATGTTTCAATACATTATATACATGGGGAAGCATTAATAAACCCCAATCCACTAAACTTCAATGAGAATGTAACCACAATTCCCTTGACTGAATCTAGAAAATACCATGGGAAAAATAATCATGCCCAAAACCATGTGCAAAACCATGGGTGGGTCGACCCACCCTGCTTGGGTCTTCCCTCGATCCTTGAGTCTTCCCAACCATTATTAGGTTCACCCACCATCCTTGGGTATACCACCCCATCATTGGGTTTTCCCAACCATTATTAGGTCCACAAAAAATTTCTTGAGGCGTTGTTGTGGAACCCGTGGAAGGGGGCATTATCGGTGTGCTTGAAATAATGTAACAATGTGTGAGGCAAATCATGGAAAGAATATAACACATACCCAACATTCTCCCACTTATTTTTTTCTTTCCACACAGAGGGCCACAAGATTGTACAATCATTGTTCTCGGGCTGCAACACCGATTATTTCTCTACACCAATAAAACTTCTCAAATCTCACAAAATTTTCCAATGCATCTACAACATTCTTCAAAGTGTCCATATTTACCAACAACACATTTTTATGTTCAACCATATCCCTCACAGAGTCATATTGAACATCAATATGCTTTGTCTTCTAATGATAAGTAGGTTTATTTGTCAAGAAAATTGTACTTTGGCTATCACACTCTATCCTTAGAGCTTGTTGTACCAACCCCATACTTAAACATAATCTCTGCAACCAAACTTCTTTCTCGCTTGCATGAGTTGTTGTTATGTATTCAACTTCTATTGTTGAAATTTCCACTATAGACTATCTCTTTCTCATCCAATTGGATACTCCTCCAAATAGGTTAAACATGTGCCCACTTGTAGATCTTCTTTGATCTAGATCTCTAGCCTAGTCTACATCAACAAAGCCACATATGTCCAACACTCTATCCAAACCTAGTCTTCCTTAGTAGCACAAACCATAATCACTAGAGCCACACGAATACCTAAAAACATGATTCATTGTTTTCCAACTCTACCTCCCTACTTTTGATATAAGACTACTCAATACTCCCACTACATGTGTAATGTTTGGTCTAATGCGGGCCATTGCATACATCAAGATAACAACTACACCAGCATATGGAAAATGGGACATGTCCTCTTCCTCTTCTTGTGTCTTGGTACATTGCTCAATAGATAACTTTACACATACAGGAATACGAACCTTCACTATTTTGTTATCCTGCATATTAAACCTATGCAATATTGTATCGATATACTTCCTCTAGTTTAACCGAAGCCTCCTCTTTTCCCAATCTTTCTTAATTTCCATGTTAAAATATCGTTTTCAGTACCAAGATCATTTATGTAAAATTTAGAGCACAATTGTGTGTTCACATCCTCAATAATTTCCTTTTCAATTCCAATCAAAAACATATCATCCACATACAAGACTAAATTAATAGCACAATCACTAATTAATTTAAAATATACTCATTTATCTACTTTTCTCCTTGTGAAGAAAAGTCCATATATATATATATATATATATATATATATATATATATATATATATATATATATATATATATATATATATATATATATATATGTCTCAAATTTTTTATATCACATCCTTGGTGACTAGCTTAACCCATACAAATATTTTTTTAAGCTAAATACCACTTCTTTCTTAACCTGCACCACAAAGCCTTTTGGTTTTTTCATGTATATCTCTTCTTAGAGATCCCCATGAAGAATCTTTTTCTTCACATCCATCTATTCTACCTCAAAATCAAAATCAATATCAATAGATAAAAGTAATCTAATAGAATCTAACTTGCAAACATGAGAAACAATATCACCAAAATCAATTCTTGGCACCTAGGAATAAACTTTCGCTATGAACTCAGCTTTGTATTTCTCCACTTTTCCTTCTGCATCCATCTTCTTCTTAAACAACCATTTTCTTCCAATGGGTTTCCTTCTAGCCAACAACTCCACGAGATCCCAAGCCTAATTTTTTTCTAAAGATACCATTTCTTCAACCATGGCCTTCTTCTAGAATTTTCCATTCGCTGGATCTGTTAGTCCTTACAATCTCCTAGGCTGAGAAGGAAATCGAGAAGGGTAACCTAAAACCACTTCAGCTCAATGGCTATCCCTACTCAGGATGAGAGGGATCTCTCTTAGTCTCTTATCAATGATATGACTTTAAATCAAATGATTTTTAGGCTAGATATATTTATTTGTTTGTTTATTTTTGAACATTTGGGTTTTAAGGCTTGCTGAACTTATGGTTTGGAGCCACATATAGGTCTAGGTTGTAGGAGTGTAGGAGAAAATATGAGAAGGAGCTAGATATCAGAAGTCATGGTGTATTTTGAATATTGTCAGTGTATTATAGAGGAGAAAGTGTAGAAGAAACTAATGAGCATAAGTAAACATGATTTCATTAGCTTAGGAAGACATAAACATAACTATGAAAACTAGATAACAGAGCTTGAAAAACAATAATTATGTATATTTCACTATAAGGCATCCATAGAAAGAAGAGATATCATGCACATAAAGATGTTTAAACCATTACAAAACAATTATAATGAATTACAAGCACCATGAACTCACTGGGCTAGAGTTCCTTGAAAATAGTTGCAACCTGTCTCTATATTAGCTAAAAAGATGATTACATGCAAGTTTCCTTCACAAAAATTTCAACCATCTTCTCCTGAAGAGAAATGATACATATAGAATCTCCTAGACCACTTTCCTACCTTTAGGAGTTGAATTCCTTTGTGGAGGAACTAACTCCAAGATTCTCTCAACGAACACGGGAGAGTGAGAAGGTGAAACTCAAAAACTTCTTGGAGAGTTTGTTTAGGAGTTTTCTTCCTTTATGAGGCCTAATAAACATTAAAAAAAACCTATGATGTACATTTATTCATTCCTACATCACATAGCCTCGAAACTAGTTCCATTACATAGAGAATCTTGACTTTGACTAAGTCAAACTGGAAACTAGAAATTTTACACAGTGAAATTTACAAATTAAAACAGAGAAAAGTGTAGAAGCACAACACCAACTTTGAGATGTTTTTTAGGTGCTTTCCAGAGGTCAAAATGAAAAACTGAGGGATTGGTCAACTATCCCTTCAAGTCTAGTTTCTAGAACAGTTTGAATTTATGAATTTGTACCATGGGAAGGCCTTCAAAGATCCATTCTCGCAAGGTCACTCCTTGTGTGCAATGCCTGTCAAAAAGTGGTCCAAAATGCTAGTTTATTGCCACTTTTTTGCATTTTTCTCCAAAGCTAAGCCACCTCTGCAAAATCTGAGTTAATTAGTTTTTAGAGGATGGAAAGAGCTTTCCAAAAATATAAACTTTTCCTCAAATTCTCAAACCAAGAGCAACTGATTTTTTGAATTTAAACCAAAAATTCTTAAAAAACTTAAAGTGCTAAAAATTTGCTCAAAATTGGATGGAAGGTGTAAAAATATGTTTGTTAAACATTCATAGATGCTTCAGCAAGAATCTCCTAGATTCCCTCATCCTTTTGGTCTTTTTTGGCTTCCTTGAGCTTGTTTTCAAGGCGCTTTATCTTGACATTAGCGATCATGTTTTGAGCTTGGTAGTGGTGCGCCATATGTCTGAGAAATTGATTATTTTTGTTTTCCTTCTCAAGGAGCTTCTCGAAGTGTTCATTTACCCTGTTGAGCGAATACTCCTTGCCTTGATCGACCTCAAGCACAATTCTATCTTCTAGGTCCATGTCTTCATTCAATAGGATGTGGTTTTCCTCTTCTTGCAAAGCTTTCTTCAGGCCCTTTGTTCTTGGCCTCTTCCTCTTACCTTTTCCTTTTTCTCCTTCAGGCTCACTTGATTCTATGATCTCTTTACCTTTTCCAACCTACTACAATAACTTGTCTTGTTCTTTTTCCATGATCAATTCCTTTGCTTTGAGCTGAATATTCTACCGATCAAGAAATGAAATGACATATTTTGCTCTTTCCATATTGATTGTAAGCTCCTTGATTTGATAGTATTTATCTCTGATTGTCTGTTACATTCTTGAAGTCTGATCCTCAGCCTTTGAATCAACTAGCTCAAACTCATGCTCAACTGTGTCTTTTTCTTTCGCTGTCGGTCCTTACTTTGTCGATGAAGAAGGCTTGGCCCCTTTCTCACCATGAGAAGTAAACACAAGTCCTTTTCCTCTCTAGTATGTTTTGTTCACCCTTGGTCTAAGTGCCTTGGGAACCTCCTCTGATTTATTTGATAACCCTACTTGCATAGGTTGTGTTGATGTGTCTTGGCGATGGCTTGGTGAAGCAATCTCATTTCATTTTTGAAAGCCTAGATGATAGGAAAAGGGAAAATACATTGAGGTATGAGTGGAAAATGAAGTGATGTGAAGGTGGAGTTTGACAAAATGGAAAAGGAGGTTTGAAAAAGGTGGATATGAACTTTGGAAGCCAATGAAAATAAGCGAATAAGCAGTGGAAGAGTGATCTTCTTGCAAGGAGGAAAAACAGGGTTTGTAATGAAAAATGCCCAAAAACCTCTAGGAATTAGGTATGGTTTTTCTTTTTGAGGGGTAAAACTTTGTTTTGAGGTGGATTAAATGGTTAAAATGGTTTATTAAGAATGTATGCAAGTGTAAGACACCATTTTACATGTTTTAGAAACCAAAAATAAAAAAGGCCATTATCACCCTATCGTTTCCCATGAAAAATTTCACTACAAACCCTAATTTGAAGAATCATTGACATGAGAAGATTTTGGAAAGTGAATGAGGGATAATGATGGTGTATTTACTTGTCTCTTGGCTTAGAATTCAACAAAATTAAGCTTGCAAGCCAAAAATGAAATTTGAGAGAGTTTCGGGTGAATTCTAAGCACTCTGTCCTGAGCGTAGTGCTTTGTTCCTGAGCGCGGCATAGTTCTTTTGAGCGCAGCGCCTCTGCTCTGAACGTATTGCTTTGTTCCTCAGTGTAGTGCAGGTCTTCCAAACCACTTTTAGAGGCCTTAAACGGCTTCAAACTGAGAGTTTGATAGCTCGTTGGAAAGCTCTTGAAGTCTACTACAATATGAACACCTCAAGAATGTAATTGGGAAACCCCATGAGAGAGAAAAATTGATTTTCCCAAGGTCACTCTATAACCCCAGGGTGTTTCTAATAACCACGCAGCGCCAGATTGCAGAGGACTTTTGGATGCCTTCCACTAATCAAAATCACAAGCTAAATGTACCATTGGAAATCTTAGGATGTTTGCTACATAATAGAGTCCTTACGCACTGCCAACACATGCTCCAAACCCTTGAAGAATTGTCTTGAAGTCAAGCTATCCAAAAGTGCAGCAACTTTCCCTTAGCAAGTCTATTTTGGGAATTTGTTTCAAATCATAACACCTGTGCATAACATGAAGGAGGTTTTGTTCACTGGACTATAATGGACAAAAACCTCTTTCACTTTTGTAAAAGTATTCTCCATTTTGTTAGAAACATATTTTGAAGCAAACATGTCCCTATGAGAAATGATGAGGCGAGGTGGTGTACTGCAACATTGTCTTATTTGAAATAAAACATTACCTTTACCTTCAATTTTCTTTCCCTAAGTTGATAACTTCGTTTACCCACTTAATAACATGATGGACATGTTTTTGGCAACATATGGTATCATGACGAAAGATGGAGTGAAACCCTAGACCATGACCTAAAATTAGGAATTTAACCATTTCATGACCTAAGACACTTAAATGAAGATATGATACCTCGAAGAAGACAATGGCCATGATGAGTGATGAAGGCCATGAGTAAGTGAAGGGAGTAGCAGTGACCTAGACACAACAACTAGTGAGCAAATTTTTATTTGAAGACTCATTGAAATACAAAAAATTGACTTTACACCCTAACAACACCTTGTAAGAGCATATTTTATCACCGGTGATAGGCTAAAAATACTGACACTAACATTGTCTCCAGTTTGGGATGGAAGCTCCTTGGACGTGTCAAGAACACTGTAGACCAAGTAGCCTTATCCATCAGGTAATGGAGTCAAAATGTAAAAAACTAAACTGAAACTGAAAACTCACTGACTAACTGACTAACTTGACTATAAAAGACATACTGACTGAACTTACTTATGGAAGCAGACCATCAATATCTTAGGGTCTTCACCTCATGGTTCAAATCCTGATGATAACTACCTTCCTGCTGAAGATGTATATACAATCATGTGTAATTATCCCTCTAGTGTAACCAATCTAGCAAATGGCTACTTACTTGAATCCTACTCACACATTTCTTGAGCAGGCAAACAAAACAAAAGCTAGGAAACTCCAAATTCAATATGGATTCAAAACTTGTATTAAAAAACTTAAAAAATTCTTCCTCTACTGATGACTACAATAAACTCACTAGAGGATCATGGAAAGCATGCAACATATGCTTTTCTGGATGATTTAAAACAGGAAAACAAACCTCATTCCAAACTGTTGATTTCTCTATATGTTGAAACTGATCACCTTCAGCAATGAATGCTTCAACATTGACCTTCATTATTGGCTATATCGAATTTGCCACAGGATCCTGAAAATCATGAGAAATTGGCTCTTGTTGATTTGAAGGAATCAAGAAACATCTTTTTATTTGCAACTAGTCACTCTTCATGATGAGTTTTGGGAAGAGTGTCCTTTTGGTATTCAATTTTTTTTAAACATATAGATGGACAAGTTTCACCTTGAAATAAAAATTCAAGAAATGAAATATTTGAAGAGAAATTTGATTGACACTCCTCATCAATGTCTTGGTCTCCTGAACACTGTTGAATACCTTCATATAATTCAAGGGAATGAATGTGATCTTCATCAATTGATTTCTGATCAATATTATCTTTAGTCAAAGAAGACATTGTTTGTTGGAAGTTTTCCTGAATACAATTCTCTTCTGCAATATGCTTTAGAACAAATTATTCTCTTTCACTGCTCTTTTCTTGATCCTTAACAATATGATCAGTTTCATTTTCAGCTGCAGAAATTGTTATCTATTGGGGATGTTCTTGTGCATCATAAGACTACTACAAATCATCACCTATTTTAGATGATAGAAGATCACTGTCATCTATTGGAGAATTCTGCTCAGTTTTGCTATGATCTAAGGTATAATCCTTACAATCTCCTAGGCTAAAAAGGAAATCAAGAAGGGTAACCTCAAACCACTTCAGCTCAGTAGCTAGCCCCACTCAGCATGAGAGGGATCTCTCTTAGTCTCTTATCAATGATATGACTTTAAGTCAAATGAGTTTTAGCCTAGATATATGTATTTGTTTGTTTGGTTGTGAAATTTTGGGTTTTAGGGTTTGGAGCCACAAATAGGTCTAGGTTGTATGAGTGCAGGAGCAAATATGAGAAGGAGCTAGATATCAGAAGCCATGGTGTATTTTGAATATCATCATTGTATTATAGAGGAGAAAGTGTAAAAGAAACTAATGAGCATAAGTAAACACGATTTCATTAGCTTAGGAAGACACAAACATAACTGTGAAAACTAGATAACAAAGCTTGAAAAAAAAGAATTCTGTATATTTCACTTTAAGGAATCCACAGAAAGAAGAGATATCATGTAGATAAATATGTTTAAACCATTATAAAACAATTATAATGAAGTTCAAGAACCATGAAGTCACTAGGCTAGAGTTCCTTGAAAATAGCTACAACCTGTCTCTGTATTAGCTGAAAAGATGATTACATGCAAGATTCCTTCACAAAACGTTCAACCCTCTTCTCCTCAGGAGAAATGATACATATAGACTATCCTAGACCACTTTCCCACCTTCAGGAGTCGAATTCCTTGGTGGAGGATCTGACTCCAAGATTCTCTCAACCAATAGTTGAGAGTGAGAAGGTGAAACTCAAACACTTCTTGGAGAGTTTGTTTAGGAGTCTGATTCCTTTATGAAGCCTAATAAACATAAAAAACAACCTATGATGTACATTTATTCATGCCTACATAACCTAGCCTCGAAACTAGTGCCATTACATAGAGAATCTTGACTTTGACTAATTCAAACTGGAAACTAGAAATTTTACACTGTGAAATTTTCAAATTAAAACACAGAAAAGTGTAGAAGCACAACACTGACATTGAGATGTTTTTTAGATTGATTTGAGAGGTAAAAATGCAAAACCGAGGGACCAATCAACTAGCCCTTAAAGTCTAGTTTTTATAACAATTTAAATTTCTGAATTTAGACCATGGTAAGGCCTTCAAAGATCCATTCTCCCAAGTTAACTCCAGGTGCGCGGCGTGTGTCAAAAAAGGGTCCAGAATGCTAGTTTTTTGCCACTTTTTTACATTTTTCTCCAAAACTAAGTCACCTCTGCAAAAACTGAGAAAATGGGTTTTTAGAGTATGGCAAGATATTTCCAAAAGTATAAAAATTTCCTCAAATGGAGACATGGGGAAAAAGCGCAATACCAAGACGCTATGCTTCTGGAGTAGCTGATTTTCTGAATTTAGACCAAAAATTCTCAAAAAACTTAAAGTGCTCAGAATTTACTCAAAATTGGATGGAAGGTGTAAAAATAATTTTTTTAAACCTTCAAAGATGCTTCCTCAGGCATCTCCAAGTTTCCCTCATCCTTTTGGTCTTTTTTGGCTTCCTTGAGCTTGTTTTCAAGCCGCTTTACCTTGACACTAGCGGTCATGCTTTGGGCCTGATATTGGTGTGCCATATGTCTGAGAAACAAATTATCTCTATTTTCCTTCACAAGGAGCTTCTCCAAGTGTGCATTCACCCTGTTGAACTAATATTCCTTGTCTTGATTGACCTCAAGGGTGATCCTATCCTCTAGGTCTAAGTCTTCATTCAACTGAATGTGCTCTTGCTCTTCTTGCAATGTCTTCTCTAGGCCCTTTGTTCTTGGCCTTTTCCTCTTTCCTTTCCCTTTAGATCCTTCAGGCTCACTTGATTCTATGATCTCTTTGCCCTTGTCAACCTGCTGCAATAACTTGGCTTGTTCTTTTTCCATGATCAATTCCTTTGCTTTGAGATGACTATTCTACTACTCAAGGAATGAAATGACATATTTTTCTCTTTCCATATTGGTTGCAAGCTCCTTGATTTGATTGTCTTTATCTCTGATTTTCTATTGTAGGCTTGAAGTCTGGTCCTCTTCCTCTGAATCAACTAGCTCAAAATCATGCTCAACTGTGTCTTTATCTTTCGTTGTTGGTCCCTGCTTTGTCGATGAAGAAGGTTTGGCCCCTTTCTCTCCATGAGAAGAAAACACAAGCCTATGTCCTCTCTTGTACACTTTAGTCACCTTAGGCTTAGGTAATTGAGTTTTCTCCACTGATTTACTAGAGGACCCCACCTCCATTTGCTGTTTTGGCACACTAGAAGACTGAGTTGCTACAATGGCTTCATGCCATTTAAGGGCTGCTTCCAAAAAGGCTTCCCAATCCATACCTTTCTTTGCAAGCTGGTGAAGGACAATAGTTTTGATTAGACTGTGATGGAACAAGCTTTGGGAGTGCTCTTTGTTCTTCAGTTGTATCTTTTCAGACATTTTGGAAATGCTCCTAGGTAGGTAGTTACACATGTTGAGTGGCTTTTGAGAGGTGAAATGCATCAGGAGGCGAATAAGATAAGCATGCAACCTGAAGAATCTCCCTTCAAATGTAAAAATATTCATGACAATCTTCATCAAAGGGGCCTATTTCTCCAATGAGTATATGAAAGGCATAATGTGAGCATGTTTTTCCCTTTATGGTGTTTTTAATAAAGGCTTGTAGTATTCAAGATCTAGGGTCATTCCTTTGAACCAATAGTCACCATTGTCCAGTAACCTTGTGGCAAGTGAGATGGAGGCCATTGAAAAAATCAACTCAACATCAGCAATGGCAGCACTTTCACCCTTCAACTGATTTGCCACCCAATTTGTTAATTGTTCATGAAACCCCACTTCACTCACTCTTTTCCAAAACTCTAAGCAATGTACATCCTCGAAGCACTGTTTGATGAAAGGATAAGAGTTGATTTCATTACAATTTAATGACTCATATCTGAGGATATTCCCTCCCTTATGATGTCTTTTCCTCTCCGGTGAAGATTCTACCTCCATGATGACAAAAAACCCTAGCAATAGGCAATGAAAAATAAAGTATGAGGTATGAATGGAAATGAGGTGATGTGAAGGTGGATTTTGAAAAAATGATAGAGGAGGTTTGAAAATGGTGGATATGAACTTTAGAAGCTGATGAAAATGAGGGAAGAATTAATGGAAGAGTGATCTACTTGGAAGGAGGAAAAAGAGGGTTTGTAATGAAAAATGCTCAAAAACCTCTAGGAATGAGCTTGGGTTTTGCTTTTTGAGGGGTAAAACTTTGTTTTGAGGTGGATTAAATGGTTAAAATGGTTTATTAAACATGTATGCAGGTGTAGGAAAACATTTTACATGTATTAGAAACCAACAATAAAAATGACCATTATCACCCTATCATTTCCCATGCAAAATTTCACTACAAACCCTAATTTGAAGAATCATTGACATGAGATAATTTTGGAAAGAAAATGAGGGATAATGATGGGGTAATTACTTGTCTCTTGGCTTATAAGTCAACAAAATTAAGATTGAAAACCGAAAAATGAAATTTGGGAGAGTTTCAAGTGAATTCTGGGCACTATGTCCTGAGTGCAGTGCTTTGTTCCTGAGTGCAATGCAGTTCTTCTGAGCTCAGTGGCTCTGCTCTAAGTGCAATGCTTTGTTCTTGAGCGCGGCACCTCAATAATCTTGCCAAATTTGCCTAGGAAACTAAATTTTTTACTCTCTTGGACGGGATAGCTCGATACTCAAGAGTGAATAGGAGGTAAATGTACAAGTTTGGGGGATTTTGAGATTATATAGGGAAACTTATTTCTCTTTTTGAAAAAGAAATGGGAACCACAAACCTTTAAAAACTGATTTTTCACTTTTGAAAGTAGAGTTACCTTTACCACTGAAAACCTGAGCTGCCTTTTACTTTCCTGAGTCCTAGAACTCCTTCTTCTGGAACTTCTTGAACATGAGAAATGATGAATGTGTGAAAATTCACAAATCAATACTCAAGAGCTTCTTGTCATTCTCTATTCACTATTGGATTTATTCATGAAAATGATGGACCTTGGAAACCCTAGCGACCTAATGAATGACCTAAGACTAAATGGAATGATGTTTTTTTTTCATTATGAGACCTCCATAAAAGTGTGATAGGTGACCAACATGAGTGAATTTCCAAAAGACTGACTTCGTCTCTAGACTCACCAAACAGTGACCAAATTTTGCTGTGTAAACCTAGTGACATAAAATTTTTGATTTTGATAGTCTCGGCAAGCATAATAAAAGCACATTTGATCCAGGTGACATGCTAACAAGACATACACTAACAATGGCTCCAGCTAGGGATGGCAGCTCCTTAGAGGTTTCAAGAACACCGTAGACCAAGTATCCTTATCTATTGGGCAATGGAGTCAACATGCATAAAAACATACTTTTGACTTAAAATTGACTGACCTTCTGACATGACAAATACTGAAAAGTGAAATAAAAACCAAAACAATGGCTGATCTAAGAAGCCTTAGGGCCTTCACTTCGGGCTTCAAACTCCTATGACAGACACCTAAATTGCTAGAAATAAAATACACACCAGTATATATAATGATGATGAATTCTCAGGACTTTTTTCAGACATAGTAGTGCTTGAGAAGCCTACCATTGGTCGCTCCTCCTGAATAATCTCTTCCATCCATTTCTTCCAGTAAGAAAGCATTCTTTCCTAAAAGAAAAAATTATGTAAGGTCCCTTTCATAAGTTTTCAAACTTACCATGTTTTCCCTTTTCTTCATTTCTAGCATCCCACCGAAGAACCACAACTCCTAGATTGAAATTGTCTTCCTTGGTCTTGCGATCATAAATCTATTTAAGCTGCTCCTGGAGTTTGTATGTGTTCTAAAGAATCTCTTCTATTATCTGCTATAAATGAATCATCTGGTTTATCATCCTTTGTATGTCATTAGTCTCACTATCTAATTCCTACAAAATTCTCATGACTGGCACAACAAGAGATGAAGGAAACACAGTATCAACTCCATACACTAGTTGAAAAGGGGACATACCTATTGATTTTTTAGTACTAACCCTATCCTCCCATAAGGCATTGGTGAGATTTTTATGCCATTTCTTCTTCTTCACCTCTAGAACCTTCGTGGTGATGTTAACCAAGGATTTATTGGAAGATTCAGCCAGACAATTCACTTGTGGATGGTAAGTAGTAGAATGTCCTAACACAATATGGTATTTGGCACATACGTCCACCATTATTTTTGACTTGAAAGCAATAGTGTTAGTGTCAGTGTTTCAAAATACCATTAGTGATCAAAATTTTCTCTTTTTCATTTCATAGTAGGGGTCCCCATACTGATGAGTTTTCATTCCATTAGGTCATGGATTCACTGATGGTAGGGTTTTCTTCAAATTTTTCCCTCAAAACTATACTTGTTGATCCTCTTTCATATATTTTAGTCATGGCTCATGTTCACTTTGCAATTAACTTCATTAGGTCTTAAGGTTTGGTCTCATTAGGTTTTAGGGTCCCACCATGGTCAAATCCAATAATTACATGCCAATAATGATCAGAAAGGACATGAGGTGGCCAATAATGATTAGCAAAGCCATAATTTATCATTTTGAAAGCCTAATGTAGCTCTCATCTCAAAACTTGTTTTGAGGTGAAAACATGGTATTTTTTTTTTATCTCCATTAATGATGTAATTTTATGTTTTCATATGTAATATTGGTTCCCAGCTGCTCCTAAACATCTTGTGATGTTGCCAAGCACCTGCCACTACAAAAAATCAGGTTATCATAAGCACAAATCCACCTGCAAAAGCAAAAGAGAATAAACACTAAACCCTAGTTTCCTCTCCCACTGAGCTAGGGTTGGCTATGGGATTAGAGATATCTGAGCAGAGGAGGCATAATGGATATCAGAAGGTATGAGGCCATTTCATATCATCATCAAACATCAGGTCTCCATCATTTGTCGAGAGGTCATTCCAAGGAACAAGCCATCCACCACACATAAGGGACGATTTTTCTTCAAACTATGTTTCTGAGAAAGAAAAGATGAAATTTACAAAAGCGAGAGAGGTTTTTGTCCATCATTGACCCAAGAAGAAAAAACTCTTTCAGCGTTTACATAGGTTTCATGGTTTGGGAGAAATGTCGAAAACAACATTTGCCTTAGGACGATTGATGCACCTCTGGAGTGACCTTGGTAAAATCTATTTTTCGCAACGATGGAATGACCAAATGACTTGCTTGATGAGTCAACTGATACGTAGACACAAGTATATTTCCAATGAGATATCATGAGCTCAATTTGGAGTTGAGGAATACCTTCAAATGTTAACTACAACAACACTATGCATTTTGGCAGCCTCATTCTGCACATTTTGACCAGTCTTGGGATATTGGACTTTTGACTGGGAAATGAACTCCAAATTAAAAAATTCATGATTTTCAGGAAAGTGGACTCAACAAGCTTTCCAATGAGCTATCCAATGCCCAATTGAGGGGAAGGCTATCAAAAGTGAGTTTGAAGGGGTGTTGTGTTTTTGAGTTGGCACTGCGCACCTAGGAGCATTTCTCTGCGCAATTTTACACAGGTGTTGCGCTTTCAAAGTGGCATTGAGCACCTATGTGAGGCACTATGCTTCTACCTAGAAAGGCTCAAAATTGCTCCAAATATCTAAAACTTACCAAATCACCTACAAATTTCCTCTTGAGAGGTAAGTACTGTCATATTTATTGATGTTTAGGGTGCCCATATGAAAGTTTTCTTGGTCTTTCCTCTTTGAAATTAAAACCCTAATTTTTATGGTAAACCATAGTTTTCCTATTGCTATCACTCACTATTGATATCAAACCCTCATTCTCTCTATTCTATTACATTTCATCACTCCCCAAAACCCCCCTCCTCCATCATTTACCTATCATTTCACCTATTGTTATTTTTGACATTTGCATTCATTTCCCCAAGTCATTGCCCATACCACCATCTATAAACCATCACATTGTACAAATTAAGGGAAATAATGGACAAAGACAGTGACTATGAGTATGAGGAGGAGACATTAAGTGACAAATTTATGGAGAGGCACTAGGAGACTTTTTGCAGCGTCCAGGCAAGTGTTTGCTCCATGGGAGGTGGAAGGGACCTTGCCTTCTTCATCAACAAAGCAGGTACAAGTGCCACAAATAGAAAAAAGGAAAGGAAAGGTCCAAGAGGCAGATACTGATGATGATATTGAGAGAGAGTTTGAGCTTGCCTAGCATGAGAAGCCAGAGCATCATCACACTCATCATGGAGTGGAAAGTCATTGACCTGGAGAACTTAGATGATGCTTCAGAACAAAATTTGCTCTTGTTAGAGAAGGATGCTCATATTCAGATGTTGATGGACACTCTCTAAAGGGAAAAAATTGTCATTACTCATTTGAAACAAGAAAACAAGTAGCTAAATGACAAGTAAGATCTCATGGAGCTTCAAATGCTCAAATTGAAGAGGCAAAGTGACAAAGAGAATCATGTCACTTTGATTCCAATTGAACAAGAGATTTAGCATGATAGGGAAACATGGCTTGAGAGGGTCAACATACATCTTTAGGGGCTCATTGACAAGGCCAACAGGGATAAGAAGATGCTTGACCACATGGCTTAGCATTACATGACGCGCAACAAAATCTGTAACATAAGGATCAGGAAACTTAAAGCTAGGTTGAGGAAGGATTTAAAGAGAAAAAAGGAGCAAGATAAGTTGAATATATTAGTTGAAGCCTCACTAGCCCATCAAAGAAATTAATGGTGGTGTCCCATGCCAAATCTGGGCAAGTTTTGATGATTTTTTGTTTTTTTTTCAAATTTTGAAATTTTGAAAACGGGAAATTGGCCTAGCGCTGCACTTTTTTCTGGAGCATCAGATAGAGGAAAATTTTATATATTTGGATTCAGCATGATGATAGCATTCATCCTAGAAAATTTTGTAAGTTTTGGAGCAAAACTAGCCCACCAAAATGTCCAAAAACTACCAAAAAATGACCTTTCTGCCTCATTTTGGACACACAGAAGCAGTCTTGGGAGATTCAAGTTTTGAGGGGGGAAATGATCTCAAAATTCAAAAATCAAGTTGTTCCAGAAACTAGCCTTGAAGACCTTTCCAATGAGCTATCATGGGCTCAATTTGGATGCCGGGAAGGCCTCCAAAAGTGACCTAAAAGCGGCATTGTGCTTTTGATTAGTGGCACTGTGCTTTTGACCAATTTGCCCAGAAAATCAAAATTTCGCCTAGTTTGACTGTGGATTTGTTTTCTCTCTCCTCATGAATGATTTTACTCATGTAATTAATGACATGGCATGTAAATGTAAAAGTAAAACAGGGTTAGAGGGTAGATTCATTAGTTAGAGGTGGTTTTGAGGCAAATGTATCTGTTTCCACTCTTATAGAGGCAAGTTGTTTGGCTGCCTATATTCTAGTTCATAGTTGGGAAGTGGTTGAAGCAACCTCTCTTCTCATGGATTCGTCCCCTGATGGTCAGTATGAGTAGTTTTGATGCCTATATCAAGTTTTTTACTAGTCATTTGTTGAGTTTGGACTCTCTTGGATGCTTTGAGCTACATTGTACACCTTTATCAGCAATTTGGCAAGGAAATAAACTAGGACTTGCAGCTATTTTTATGGGATACTTGTGGTATGGTGTTTTTTCATAGTTTCTTCTTCTGCTATCAGTGTTTCTCATGTTTTGTGTGTGCCATAATCTAATCGATTGCTTCTCGCTGAATGATATCAAGATAGATAGGTAGAATTCATTGTTTACAGTGCTCTGCCTTGGGAAGCCATTCAGTTTTATATGTTTTCTACTGTTTAAGAAGGATACATGATCTTTGTTTGCCCTCCTCAGCTCCTCACCAGTCTTAGACCTATCATCTCACTCAATTTCAATTGCCAAAACACCTACCTACCTCACTCCATAGAACACCCTACATCCTGGCTTAATTTCCCGGACCCAAAACTGTATGGCTCCATTTGATCCAGCAACAAAACCAACAAAATCAATCAAAAAACTTAGAGCTACTATACCTAGCATAAAATCTTATTCCTCATCTAGTCATTTTGACTGAGATTCACAAGGAGAGAGCCCTCTCCTGACCTGGTAGGGCTAGCTACCACATTAAGATTAGTTTATGGTTACCCTAGAATTGCCTCCCTTCAGCCGAGGTCAATATAGGTGATAAAAAGTAGCATTATCAGTAATTATTTTCTGTGGGCAGCCAAATCTAGAAAAAATATTAGATTGAATGAATTGAATGATGACAGAATCAGTGGCTTGCCTAGTTGGGATTGCTTCAATCCACTTTGTGAAGTAGTTGGTGGTTGTCAATACCCATTTATGTTGTGCTAAAGATGAAGGATGGATTTCGCCAATGAAAGCAAGACCCGACTGCTGAAAAGGAACTGAAATTAAAATGGGCTATAGTGGTAAAGGTAAAATCTTTCTCTTTCGTTGAAAAATTTGACATTCATGGCAGCTCGTGACTATTTTGTATACATCAAAAAAGAGGTTTGGCCAGTAGAAGCCAGCTCTTAAGATCTTGTTTACCATGGTTTTCCAAAAGTGATGAGCACCATAGTCTCCTTTATGGAAATCCTTCATGACATCCTTAGCTTCATTTTCTACCAAATAATTCAGCAGCACACCACCAGGATCTTTCCAAAATAAAACACCATCTCGAATACAATATTTAGAAGCCTTGAGTTTCAGTGATCTAGCTTTACCTTTTGGGACTTCCGGTGGGAGATTCAAGTGTTGTAAGACATAGAAAATGTTGGAATGCCAAGGTGAGGACATGAACATATCTAACACCTGTAGGAAAGGATCATCTTCTTCTTGTTCTTCAGAAAGTGCAGTAATCAAATTGATGTCTAGTGCATGTAGATTTGATTCAGCCATGAGCTTAACTAAACCTTGTCATTTGATGAGATTTGTAGGCTTTATCTCTGAATCATACTCTAGCATGGCTGCAATCCACTTTCCTCTTTTGCCTTCAGGATCTCTCTACACAAGGATTTCTTTAACTGCTACAGTAGGAACATAAGCAATGGTGAGAGAATGCAAAATATAAACTCGGAAATCCTTGAGAGCTTTCACCAAAGCCAATGCTTTCTTTTCAATGATATTGTATCTTAGTGTTGAATCTCTTATAGTGCGATTGAAAAACGCTATGGGTTGCTCATTTTTCTCATCTTTCTTCTGTATTAGGACTGATTCTAATGTATGCTCAGAGGTGAAGGAAAAGATGATGAAATCTGAAGTGTAATCTGGGCTAATCAAAATAGGAGAATTAGATAATGCAAACTTCACTGCATGAAATTATTTCTTACCCTCTAAAGACCACTTTACCTCACTGTCCTTCTTCAACATGTTTGTCATTTCTTTCAAGTGCTCAACTAGATTAGGAATGAATCTTCTCAGAAAATTGATTTTCCCATTGAAAGATTGAATCTCTTTCTTGTTCCTTGGGAAGTCTAATTGTTGAATGGCCTCCACTCTTGCAGGATCAATGTGGATGCCATATTTAGAGATGATATGTCCCAATAGCTTACCTTCTTCCATGGCGAACAAACTCTTCTTTGGGTTAAGTGAGATGCCAAATTTTCTACATTTCTGAAAAAACATTCTGAAATGATGTAAATGATCTTCATTAGATTTTGAAAACACTGTAAGATCATCTAAATAGATAACTAGAAATACATCATTTTCATTTGCAAAAGCTATGTCCACAGCCCGCTGAAAAGTAGCTCGTGCATTCTTCAACCCAAAAGGCATATTGGCATACATGAATGTACCCCATGGGATTGTGAAGGTTGTCTTGAGATGATCATCCTTGTGTACCAGAATTTGATGGTATCCAGAGTATCCATATAGAAATGACATCCTAGACGACCCAACTACCCTCTGTAGTATGTGATCCATCTTGGGCAGGGGATAATTATCTTCAAGGACAGCTTGTTCAGATTTCTGAAATAAATACATAGATGAATTTCTCCAGCCTTCTTTCTTACATGCACTAGAATAGACATCCATTCAGAAAACCAAATAGGGACTATGATTCTGGATTTATAAATCCTATTTACCTCTTTCTCAATCACTAGTAGCAACTTGGGAATAATCCTCCTTAATTTTTGGGCAAAATGGCTTCTAATCAGGCTTAATAGGAATGGTGCACTGAATGATACTTTTCTCATAAACTTTTAGATTTGAATAGTTCCATTAAAGACATGTACTTACCTTTTTTTCAGGATATAAGGACTTTGATAACTTGACTATCTTTGGATTATCAGTTGTGCCAATGTTTACATCTTCAACTCCGTTTTCTATAGGAACCATGGTGGGTTTCTTGGCGACATAGTCACAGTCGAATAACTCTTCCAAAGGCACCAAGCCTCTTGGAATGCTATTGTCCTTGAGCTATAATACTTCAATCTCAGCTGAGTGGATGTCTGGATCATTGAAATTGTATGCATCATCAATGTGAGAATTCTAAAACTCTCCTTCCAATTGCAAAAAATTGTCTATCTATTTATCATCCCCAAACACTTGCCAAAATATCATGTTATCTGGAATAGTTGGGTGATGTTTGACATGGATGGAGTACTTCTGATTAGGATGAATAGGGATCGTCACCATACTTGCTACAGTGGCGAGTGAGTCAGCTATGACATTCTGATTTCTAGGAATAAGAGACAAAGTGTATTACGAAAAAGTCTTGAGGATGTCAAGTACAACATTGCGATAAGCTCTCATTCTTGGGTGCTTGACCTCATATTCCCCTTTAACTTGTTTGATTACTAATTCAGAGTCACCATAAACATAAGACTTTTTTGCTCCCAACTTTTTCAGAATTTTGAGGCCAACAATCAATGCCTCATACTTCGCCTCATTGTTTGAACACTCAAAAGCCAACTTGTAAGAACTCATTCTCACATTTTGAGGGATTTTATTTGACTGATGTAATGGACCATGTATCTAGACACCAATCCCTTCTCCTTCTCTTCCTGATGCACCATCAAACTCCATGGTCCAAAGACCATTTTCTTCATCCAGAAAAAGGATTTCTGAAGACTGAACTATTTTCTTTTTAGGAATTTGACCAGCTATCTCAAAACTTTCTATTTTCTGCACTATTCTTTCAATTTCCTCAATAGGATTTGCTGGCTGCAAACACTCTTCACTAACCTCTTTACCTTCTATTGTAATAACTTCATGTATGTTGCTCATGACCTTGGGAACTTCTGAAATTTCCACTAGCTAACTTTCATCATCAACAAAATTTGTATCTCTTAATAAAATGAAAGAATCAAGATCAGTATGGACAAAATGTATAGGATGATTGACTGGCTTCTCCTTACTGTTGATCATAAATTTCATCTTATTTTCCCAATAAATTTTTTGGAGCTGACCAAAAACAGGGATGTGGCGTATGAAAAGTCAGGCTGCAGAGTGCCCTTTAGTTTTTCTCCCTAAGACCTTGAAAGAAACATGCCAAACCTAGGAGGAATATCGGCAACTACTACATCCATGAGTACACTTTTGGCCGGGATTTGGTCCAAGGACACTACCAAGCCTTTAATGAGGCCTGTTAGCCCTGAGGTGTAGCGCCTCTACTTTGAAGGTTAAAGGAAGGAAATGGTCTATTTCTCTGTCCATAACCGCACTTCATCACTTTTCCACTCCCATTCATGTCCTAACCCACCCATCACACCCTAAAAAAACCCACTTTCACCCTGGCGCTACGTAAATTAACCCATTGTTTCCTCGAAAACCTTACCTTTCTGCCCATATGCACCCTTTGCACATTTCGCGAGGACATCCCGTACCTCTATATTCCCCCGTCGTCTATCTTCCTGCAGGTTCGATGGCCCAGACTTCACCCGACCGACGTTACATGCTCGATCAATCATCACTGTTAGATCATTCCCACTAGATCTAATGGTTGTCGTGCATATCACGCGGGCAAAAAGTGAGAGGGATACCCACCCAATAAAGGCAGTTTTGTTATGAAACCAGCTCAAGAAAAGATAGAAAAGATAGATCAACGCCTTAGAATTCAACCTCTTCAAGGGGGCAACCTCCTTTACATTACATAAATGAACAATTATTCAATGATACAAATGAAAAGACCTCCTTTCTATATATAGGAGTCTAAGGGGTCATAACATAATCAGAGCCGACATAACAATAATAATGTAAGGGCACAATAATAACAATAGTGGGCTTCTATGTGGCACATTAGTAACAATATGGGCACTACATGGGTACATCAATATAATAAGTGGGTTGTACTAATAACAATAAGGGGTTACACTAGTAGTATAGGGGCCTAACATGCCCCTCTCCTTCAAAAAGTGTTGTCCTCAATGCTTGAGTAGTTCTTGATGCTTTTGTATAAAATTCTTGTCCTCCCATGTGGAATCTTCAGTGGGTAAGTTCTTCCACTTCATGAGATACTCTGAAATTGATCGATTTCATAGCTGTCGGGTTCTTGTTTCTGTGACTACTCCAGGTTCCAATATGATTTTTCCTTCCTTTTCAATATCTGGCAATATTGTTTGAATTGGGATCTTTTTCAACTTTTGAATAAGTGGCCATACTTCTTTGTCCTTCCATTCATCCCTTGCTTCATTTATCCAATCTGGTTGGATAATAGAAATAGCACAAAACAATGCTTCCACATCCTCATCCTTGGAGAGTCTTCCCATTCGGTAAGGTCGCCATTTTTTAAGTGCATGTAGTATTGCCAACATTTCCTTATCATAAATAGCTTACTTTAGATGCAGCAGTAAAAATACCCAATCGCCTACATCAAAACATTTTTCACTATGCTGTTGATCTACCTGTTGTTTCATTTGATTTTGCACCGAAGTGGCGCTATCCTTTAAAAGTTGGAGAACTTGTTGTTGATGCTCGATGTGATCTTTCATTGCTTGAACCTTTTTCTTCTTGTAATGTCCTTCTATCTTTAGAGTTTTAGGAGTGGTAATTTCTTCCAATCCTTTACAAGATATGGTCGGATTCATTTCTTGATGCTCAATGTGATCTTTCACTTCTTGAACATTTTTCTTCTTGATATGTCCTTCTGCTTTGCTAGTTTGAGGAGTGGTAATTCCGACCAGTGAATTACAAGATATGGCTGGATTCATTTCTTCTTTCTTGATGTGATCTTTCACTTCTTGCACCTTTTTCTTCTTGATATTTCCTTCTATCTTGAGAGTTTGAGGAGTGGTCATTCTTGCCAATAGTTTACAAGATATGTTCTGATTCATTTCTTCTTTCTCTGGGGTCGAGTCCTGTGATATATCCTCTTCTTTTGATGTTTCTTGATCCTTTTCTTCCTCCTCTTCATACTCTATGTAAAATATTTTCTTCTCAGCAAACTTATGACCTTTAGTGCATTTTCTATCACAATTGTAACAAAGCCCTTTTTCTCTTTTTTCTTCCAATTGTTGTGGTGTAACCCTTGTAGGTTGTGGAAGGCTAGGAGGAACAACACGTCCATCTTTATAGTTGTGAGGGGTAAACACCCTTGTTGCCATAATTTTACTTTCAAATATGTCACAAAGCCCTTTTACTCTTTCTAATTGTTGTGTTGTTTCTCTAAAGAAGGTGTTGCTCTTTGTATCCTCATAATGTGCTATCATTTCCTCCATGAGAATTGACCACGTAACAAGTTTTTTACGAGAACAAAGCCCTTTATACCATAAAAGCTGATCCGGTTCTAAATATGAAGATGCAATACATACCTTTTGTAGCAGTGGTACACCATGTAGATCAAAATATTGCTCCATCTGAAGTATCCAATTTACCGGATCCTTGCCATCAAACTTCCTCATCTTTCTTTTTCTTTATTTTAGGACCTCGAAGTTGAAACGACCTTAACTCTGTACTTGCGGATATTTAAGTTCCGAAATTGCTACCTGTAGTAGTCCTCTGTGTCCTCTTTCCAATGCCACCAGTCTGATCCAAATTGGATTCTCCAAAAAAGAGTTATGCACAATCTCCCAAGATGACCTTATTATAGACCTTTCCAGAAGAGCGAACTTGTATGAAGTGCCACGTGTCAATTTTTCGACCTCTGGCTCTAAACATGATGTACAAGAAACTAAATTCCATCCTCTTTCTATACCTTCTTACGAAATTTCAATCCGATCCCCAGAGAGAAAGTTATGACGATCTTCCCCAGGTCACCTATTTTGAATGTAATTGAGGAGTCTGCAAAAGACCAACTTCCTCATATCATATATCCGCAAATATCATGTTACAAGCTCTGAAATTTAAACCCAAGGTTCAGCACGATGATTTCTCAAATGGGTTTTTTTTGCGACTTCTGAAACATCACAGAAAAAACGTTATAGCGAAAATTCCACGATGACCTGTTTGGAGCAGCGAAACCCTAGAATCCAAAGCTCTGATACCAAATGTTATGAAACCAGCTCAAGAAAAGATAGATCAACGCCTTATAATTCAACCTCTTTGAGGGGGAAACCTCCTTTACATTACATAAATGAACAATTATTCGATGATACAAATGAAAATACCTCCTTTCTATATATAGGAGTCTAAGGGGTCATAACATAATCAGAGCCGACATAACAATAATAATGTAAGGGCACAATAATAACAATAGTGGGCTTCTATGGGGCACATTAGTAACAATATGGGCACTACATGGGTACATCAATATAATAAGTGGGTTGTACTAATAACAATAAGGGGTTACACTAGTAGTATAGGGGCATAATAGGTTTCCTCTCTCTCCTCCGCTGCTACGTGGTACTCGATGAATGCAATCGGGCGGGCTCTGACCTTTACCGATTACCGCCCAATTGACCGCCTGATAGAAACCATTTCCGCACAAATGAAACCACTATCAGGTGTTATATTTGAAGCACCTCCTTCACTCGATAGCCTTCTGATCTACCCATCTAAGATCTGACGGCTCGGACTTATGTCACTCCCGCCACGACTCCAGGCCTCTAGCAATTGATCTCCTCTGTTCATCTCTCCTGATCCAACAGCCTTCGTTCATGATCACCTCAGTTCATCCTCCATTGCTCGACCAATGCCCTAACCATTGATCCATCCCATCCAACTGCTAATATGCCCCCGTACCCCACTTCCCATCAGTCACCCGGGGAGGAAAGTTGTTGGCTCTGTCAGTGTTTGTGATAGTCAGATGGTTGAACTGAATTAATCGAAGGCATGTCCGAAACGGGAAAAATAACAACATGATGCAGCTGAACCAACATAAATGGTCATGGAGCGTCACTGGCACAAGAGAGCCACCTGATGGCACATCGAAATTACCAGAATTTGGTCATTATGTTTGTTAGGAAAAGAGACCTCTAGCTCATGTTTGTCTAGTTATGGCATCAAGCAGTTAGAAGCTAGAGGGGATCGATTAAGACATATCGAGCCTCAGAGAGCCCAAGAGCATTGTAAAAAGCCTATAAATGGTTGAAAGTTAGAAGAAATAGGGGTTCAACTTTTGGAGACTGTGTATACTCTGTTCCTCTCAGTGTCTCATCTGCATTCCAGTAATACAAGCTTAATTTGTTGTCACACGTTCAATTTCCATCTTCCCCTCTATTCTAAGCTTGCACTTGAGTAGGTTATTCATGTTTTCTTCTGTGTCTAATGCCAGATAATTGTCATCTTATCTTTGCATTGATAAATTAGATTTGCAAGCTTCATTTACTTTCTGTAGCTAGTCATTCATATATGTTTATGTATTCATCTGTTGGTACAGTCAGTATTCTCCATCTATCCATTCAATCTATAAACTATTGAGAATTAGTGGTCTAAAGCCTTGTCAAGATTAGGGTGTTCATGCATGTCTGGAGTGAAAACAAAGTTAAAACATTCATTTGACTTGATCCAAACCTTAATCCATTCCAATAGTTCAGAGAACAATTTTGAACATTTATATGTTACCAGGCATCTCCGAGCTACAACCTAGGAGAGTTTCCTGGAGTGATAACATAATTGGCGTCATTTCTGGGGAGAGGAGACTGAAGCTCAGCTTCCCTAGGGGATGACACAGATCCAAAATTGATGATAGACAAAGTCTAGACACTATTTGGGTCGTAATCATCTATTTTGCGACTCTACTGGAGGATGAACCTCTTGGCGACTCCACTCCATAGTTATGGCTCAGTTTGGGAGGCACACTCGGAGAAATCCTCAGAAGCCACAAGCTGACCTAGTACCTAACCCTCAAAGAATCATCAAAGAAGGAAAGGTGTTGTAGAAAGGAGCATCAGGTTCAGGTAGTTCTAAACAATATTCTATATCTCTTCAAGAAAATGTTATAATAGAAGAAATACATCTTGAGAGTATAGCATCTAATACTAGTGTAAAGAAAAAATCTCAGAGAGTCATAGAGCTCCTTATTCTTTAGGTTCTTCCTTTATTGTAAGCCCAAAGGAAACCTCTCCTCCTATCCATCATACTCCTTTAATCCTATCAACCACTCCTCAACCCTCTATCATTCAGACTTCTAGCACCCTTGTAGCCACCACAGCTATGGCAAGACCACAAGCACATACCAAAATTGAAAGAATCATAGCGGCTAGGTATGGACCTTTAGTACTACCCACTCCTGTGAATGCCATGCCTACTGAAGAATATCAGAAGTATATGCCTAAGTTTACTGGGACTGAAGGTGTTATAAATGAGGAACATCTTGAATCATTCTATAGCTATGCTGATAAGCTGGACATTAGTGAAGATGATGTGTGGATGAGAGTCTTTGTCCAAAGCCTAGATGGAGAGGCTAGGTAATGGCTCAGAGAACTGACCCCAAGGTCTATAGAAGATATCGGGGCTTTAGATGATGCATTCCTAAAGCATTGGGGGGCTAAGAATGATCTACTCTACTACCACAACGAGTCTGGCAACTTAAAGAGGGAAAATGGTGAGTTGTTGTCTAATTTTAATAAGAGGTTTAACCGCATGTATAGCAAGATACCAACCAAAGTAAAACCCACCACTACCTCTGCTAAACTCACATACGGTAGTGCATTTGACTCTGACTTCTTTCTACTGTTGAGGGAGAGGTGATGTGTTACCTTGGCTGACATGCAAGATGCAACCTTAGAAGTAGAATCAAACATCATGGCTGTAGCGAAGCTCAAGGGGAATGTTGATAGAAGGAGACAGAGGGGCGAATCTTCATCATCTTCAAACCCCAAGATAAATAAAATGACCAAGATGATAGAGTCATTAGCCTCTAAAATCTCCAAATTAAAGGTTGAGCAACACCCTGGGAAACGAAGAGTTCCTAATACCTTTGCTCCTAGAAATCCAAATCCATATAGAAGAGTTAATGAGCAGTTGCAGATTCTACAAAGAAGAAAAGATGCCAATGAAGACCAAAGGGTGAAGACCCCTTTTCAAACTGTAGTCATGGAAGAAGAGAAGTTTGAAGAAGATGATGAGATCCATTGTATGGAAGACAAAGCCAGTGCCTCCTTGTTGACCTTAGCTGACTATGAAAAGTCATTATTCAATGACCAGATCAGCCAAGAATGGGATGGCGAAGATGTTCTACAAACTGATGATCGGCACAGATATGATCTGAGGTCGAAGATGAATAATTCCAAGGAAACTCCTTTTCAGAGAGCTGTTGTCCCTGCAATACATCAAGCTAATAAGAAGAAATGACCAACAGTTGATCCCATCATCCTCAAAGCTCCAGCTCCCGAGGTAAGAGGCCTTGACAACTCTCCTTCTCCTTTCAGTTTTCAATCAGAAACTCAGAAGCTAAGAATACCTATACCTCTGATTGAACTAGTGAATAATGAGTCCTTCAAGAGATCTATCCTTGAGGCCCTTGAGCCTAGTGTCATCTAAGCCTCCACTGATTATGTAAATCTGCAAGATGACAAGCCAATTGTTGTTCTTAGCCCCATGATTGAAAATTATGATGACAACTCCCCATCATTCTATGTCTATTTGAATATTTATGACAAGATCCTTCATAATTGCCTTATTGACACATGAGCTAGCCATAATCTAATGCCGAAGGCTATCATGGATGAGTTGGGCCTTGGCATTACCAAGCCTTATCATGACATGCTTTCTTTTGGCTCTAGAAAGGTGAAATGTTTGGGAGTAATCAAAGACCTAGCCATCACCTTGTCTTAGCTGCCCATGAAAAGCATGATGATGGATATTGTGGCAGTAGATGTACCCCCCAAGTTTTGCATGTTTCTTTCCAGAGGTTGGATCAAGAGATCAGGTGGAACATTGCAAAATTATCTATCCTATGCTACTGTCCTAGTTTTTGGAGGTGAGAATAGGAGATTATATAGAGAAGCTCAGTTGGCTTATATCATCAGTGATGAAAGGAATCCCACTAATCATCCCACCTATGCTTTCGACACTAATTTTGGAGCCTATATTATTCATATTGAAGAATCCCATTTGGCCTCCATGTAGCTTAGGAAACTAGTTTGCCGGATCACAGAGGAAGAAGGCCCACAGATTTAGGACATGTTCTTTGATGGAGCTTGCTCTAAGGAAGCTGTAGGGGCAGGTGTAGTCTTTGTGTCCTCCATAGAAGAATGCATTCATTTATCTTTCAAATTAACTTTTCAGGTCACAAATAACATAGCAGAGTATGAAGCCTTGATATTGGGCTTAAACGCTGCTAAAGAAATGGGCATCAAAGGTCTAAAGGTGTTCGGAGATATAGGCCCTATCATTCAGCAGGTGAAAAAAACCTTCCAAGAAAAGCATCCAAGGATGAAAGCATACAGAGATGAGGTATGGAACCTCACAGGTTATTTTAATAATGTCAACATTTCTTACATCCCTAGAATGAAGAACCAGCTTGCTGATTCCCTTTCTGTGTCTGCTAGCACGTTTATTCCTCCTTTGCCTCCTAAATTGACTTATGAAGTTCAGGTGAAATATAGACCATCTTTGCCTGACACTGTCAAATATCGGAAAGTTTTTTAAGATGATGATGAAATTAATAGGTTTTTACGAGTCATTGATGAATTTTCTGAAATGCACATTGACCTAGAAAAAAAAACCATTGAAGAATGAAACTAGTCCAAGCTAAAGGATGAAATTGGCCAGGATAACATTGTTAAGCTACCTAGTAACCATATACCCAAAGGATTGGTGCCTCTAGAGAAGCTGTTTGATCATAATGATGTACCTTATAAGCCTTCCAAAAAAGAAAACGAGTCTGCAGTTCATAGACATAATGTAGGGAGTCCAGACCATCCAAAGTACATAATCTGTCCACCCACTTCTCTTCTGCCCAAAGTTCTGAGTATTGCATCCTGATGAAACAATTTGCTAATATTTTTGCTTGGGAGTACAGTGATCTTAAGACCTATGACACAAACATCATTCAGCATAAGATTCCACTGGAGAAGAACACCATCCCTTTTAAGAAAAAGTTAAGACCTATCAGCCCTCTCTCACTGCCTTTGATTGAAAAGGAAATTAAGAAATTGTTGGATGCCAAGGTCATAGTTCCCCTAAGGTATTCGAAGTGGATAGCTAACCTTGTGGTAGTCAGAAAGAAGAATGGAGAAATCAGGCTTTGTGTTGACTTCAAGAATCTGAACAAATGCTCTAGAAAGGACAACTACCCTCTGCCGAAGATGGAACACTTGCTGCAAAACTTTTCAGGGGCTATAGTCATTTCTTTCATAGATGGACTGTCAGGTTACAATCAAATTGTTGTACATCAAGAAGATTAGGAAAAGACCGCCTTCACTACTCCTTGGGGCACTTTCATGTACTCCAAGATGCCTTTTGGACTGATGAATGCTGGGGCTACTTTTCAGAGGGTCATGGACATAGCCTTTGTGGGAAGGAAAAGTTTGTCCTTATTTACTTTGATGACATAACAGTCTTTTCCAGTAGTCATAAGGACCATTTGCAGCATTTGAAGAAGGTCTTTCTAAAGTGCAGACAGTTTGGAATTTCTGTGAACCCGAAGAAGTCGCAGTTTGCTCTAGAAGAAGGCAAACTTCTGGGACATATTGTTTCTACTGAAGGTGTGAAGATCGATCCAGCAAGGGTTCAAGCAATTCAGACATTGTCCATCCCAAGGTCAAAAAGGGACATTCAATCTTTCCTATGTAAGATTAAATTTCTAAGGAGGTTCATTCCAAACTTTGCAGAGCTGGTGAAGCACATCACCTCCATGCTGAAGAAATGATTAGAAATAAAATGGAGAAATGTTGCAAGAAGCTCTTTTGAAGCCATCAAACAAGCTATCATGGAAGCTCCCACTCTAATTAGTCCAGATTACACCAAAGAGTTTTATATCTTCTCTTTTGCCTCTTATGATACACTTGCAGTAGTTCTATTGCAGAAAAATGATGAAAGTGTAGAGCACCCTGTGTCCTTTTTCGTCAAAACTTTGAGGGGTTCTGAACTAAGGTATGACCTTACTGAAAAAAAAGCTTATGCTCTCATAAAATATTTAAAGGCATTCAAAATTTATATTATGCACTCAAAAGTGGTTGCGTATGTACCTTCAGCCTCAGTGAAAGATGTCCTAACGCAACCAGATATTGATGGAAAGAAAGCTAAATGGATCGCAAAGTTTATAGAGTTCAACATAGAGATGAAGCCCACCAAGCTTGTCAAAGGTCGGGGTTTGACTAGGCTTATGGCTGAGGAAAATTGCAGTTTGCTAGACATATATTGCATGGACTCAAATTCAGGTGGTGAGCAGACAAAGGAAGAATCAGAAGAGAAAGAGCAAAATCAGTCTTTGGTTGAAAATCTAGCCACCTGTGAATGGTATTCCAATATAATTAATTTTTTGTAGAAGCTAGAAGTCCCTCCAGAGCTTAGCTCAAGTCAAGCTCGGGCCATTAAGATTAGATCAGCTAAATTATGCATTAATAAGAACCTACTTTATTGGAAAGACCCAACAGGGATCCTCTTGAGATGTCTAAACAAAGGACAATATGTGGAGGTCATGCACCAGTTCCATTCTAGCATCTATGGAGGGCATCATTATTGGAAAGCCACAACCCACAAGATCCTAAGAGATGGGTATTATTGGCCTAGTCTTTTCCCTGATGTATTTTCTTTTGTGAGGTCTTGTGACAAATGCCAGAAGTTTGTAGGAAGACAACAACTAAAATCTTTGCCCTTGAAGCTAGTACAAGCCAATGGTCCCTTCCAGTAGTGGGGCTTGGACTTTATAGGTGAGATCAATCCACATTCCAGTGGCTAGCACAAATGGATCTTGGTAGCCACTGATTATTTCACCAAATGGATTGAGGCTATACCCACTAAAAATGCTCATCATCATGTCATCATAAAGTTCTTGAATGAGAATATTTTCACTAGATTTGGTTGCCCCACCAAACTGGTCACTGATAATGCAATAGATTTTAGGGCAAAGGAATTGGTGAACATGTGTGAATCCATGGGCATTCAATTAGTGCATTCTACATCATATTATCCTCAAGGTAATGGCCTGGTAGAGTCATCTAACAAGAGTCTTGTAAGGATAATCAAAAAACTATTGGAGGACAACAAAAAGAGTTGGTATTCCAAATTGAAGTTTTCACTGTGGGTTGATAGGGTTACCAACAAGAATTACATAGTAAATTCTCCGTTTAAGCTAGTTTATGGCACTGATGTTGCTTTTCCTAACCAACTGATTCTCCTGATGGCCAAATTCTTGCAAGAAGAGCAGGATGAATAGAATGACATGGCGAGGAGAATGAGTAACTTGGTTGAATTATAGTAGATTAGAGAACAACTGGTTGAGAAATCAAGAATTCATCAGAAGAAGATCAAAGAAACCTTTGATAGAAAGGCAAAGGTGGACAGTTTTCAAGTTGGTGACTGGGTTCTCAAATGGGATGCATTGAAGAAAAAGAAGGGAAACCATGGTAAATTTGATGCCTTATGCACAAGACCATTTGTCATTTCTCAAGATCAGATGAACAATACTTTCATTTTTCACAATTTGGAGGGGGAAGGTACCTTTGATGGCCTAGTCAATGGGCAGTTTTTGAAATTTTACTTCATATGAGGCTTTACAGCCTTAATATTGTAATAAGTTTTTCAGTTTTTGTTTTTATGCAAATAAACTCCATGCCCAATGGAACACTAGGAGATAAGTTTGTTTTGATCATTACTGGAAAGGAAGTGGTCTACAGTTCTTGAAACCTCACAGGGAGGCTTTCATCCCCAGAAGGAGCTAGTGTTAGCCCTGAGGTGCAACACTGATATTTTGAAGGCTAAAGGAAGGAAATGGTCTATTTTGCTGTCCATCACCCTACTTTCATCATTTTTACACTCCCATTGATGTTCATTGATGTCCTAACCTAACCCTCACAACCTAAAAACCCACTTTTGCCTTGGCCCTACATAAATTAACCCATTTTTTCCCTGAAAACCTTACCCTGCCACCCATACGCACCCTTTGTACATTTCTCGAGGACATCCAGTACCTCCATATTCCCTCACCATCGATCTCCCTGTAGGTCGGACGGCTTGCACTTCACCAGACTGACGTTACATGCTCGATCAATCATCATCGTTTGATCATTCCCGCCAAATCTAACGGTTGTCGCACATATTGCGCGGACAACAAGAGAGAGGGATACCCACCTGATAAAGGCGGTTTCCTCTCTCTCTTCCGCTACTACATGGCACCCAATGAATGGAATCCGGTGGGCTCCTACCTTTACCGTTTACCGCCCAATTGGCCACTCGATAGAAACCATTTCCACTCAAATGAAACTGCTCCTGGGCGTTATCTCTCGAGCACCTCCTCAGCTCGATATCCTTGTGATCTGCCCATCTAAGATCTGATGGCTCAGACTTACTCCACTCCTACCATGACTCCAAGCCTTTGGCGATTTATCTCCTCCATCCATCTCTCCCGATCTAACAACCTTCGTTCATGATCGCCTCAATTCGTCCTCCGCCACCTGACCAACGCCCTGACCGTTGATCCATCCCATCCAATGGCCCATATTCCCCCATACCCCACTTCCCATCAGTCACCCAGGGAGGAAAGTTGTTGGCTCTGTCAGTGTTTGTGACAGTCAGATAGTTGGACTGAATTAACGGAAGGCATGGCCGAAAGGGGAAAAAAAAAACTATGATGCAGCTGAATGAATAGAAATGGTCATGGAATGTTGTTGGCATGAGTGAGCCACCTGAAAACGTGGTGAAATTACCAAAATTTGGTCACTCTGTTTGATAGGAAAAGAGACCTCTGGCTCATGTTTGTCTAGTTATGGAATTAAGAAGTTAGAAGCCAAAGGTGATCGAGTAAGACATTTTGAGCCTCAGAGAGCCCGAGAGCATTGTAAAAAGCCTATAAGTGCCTAAAAGTTAGAAGAAATAGGGGTTCAACTTTTGGAGACTCTGTATACTCTGTTCCTCTCAGTGTCTCATCTTCATTCCAGTAATACAAGCTTTTTTGTTGTTACATGTTCAATTGCCATCTTCTCCTCTATTCTAAGCTTGCACTTGAATAGGTTATTCATGTTTTCTTCTATGTCTAATGCCAGATAACTGTCATCTTATCTTTGCATTGATAAGTTAGATTTGCAAGCTTCATTTACTTTTTGTAGCTAGCCATTCATATATGTTTGTGTATGCATTTGCTGGTACAGTCGTTATTCTCCATCTATCCATTCAATCTATAAACTATTGAGCATTAGTGGTCTGAAGAATTGTCAAGCTGAGGGTGATCATGCATGTCTGGAGTGAAAACAGAGTTAAAACAATAATTTGACTTGATCCAAACCTTAATCCATACCAATAGTTCAGAGAACAACATTGAAGATTTATATGTTACCAGGCATCTCCGTGCTACAACCTAGGAGATTTTCCTGGAGTGATAACAAGGCCAAGGAATTTCACTCTCCCAGAATCAAAGGAATAAAGATCATGGTAGGTTTGGGTGATACTCAGTCCTAGTTTATCCATGATGGCTTTAGGCATAAGATTATGTGAGGTGCCAGAATCCAGCATGGCATTATGAAGGATAAAATCATGAAGTTTAAGGCTGAGATGAAAAGGAGGGATTTCACTATCTTCAGGAGCTCCTTTCAAGGCCAAACCAAAAAGGATTGCTGGCTCATCATCAACTACATTAACTATATCAGAAATTTGGTCAACCTTAAGCATCTTTGCAATCTGAGATTTATATTTGTCATTCCTGACCAATTCAGCGAGGGGAATAACAATCTTAAATTTAGAAATTTCATTTTCCAAACTAAAAAGATTAGATTTCTTTTCTACCTCTCTTGTAGCGATGTATTTCTTTTCTATTTGGCCTTTAGCTTGAGACTTCTTCTTGTAGCTTTCAGTTTGAAATTCTTTTTCTTCCCTCACATTTCTTGTAGAGGCTTCATTTGTTTTATCCCAATTCAATATGACAATGTCCTTCTCTTTATTTTGACCTGCAAAAGCAGTTTCCTTGCTTGATGTGTCTTTTTGTACATTTTGTATTTTCTAAGTTAGAGTAACAGGTACATTTATATTCCTCAAATTGTATTTCTTTTGAAGATGGCTAAAGAAATTCTAATATCCTCTTTGGTACTCTTCATTTTGAAAAGCCCATATATCATCACTTGCAAGCAGAAATTGTTGATCACTTGGTATGAGAGAATATTCAAAAAATTGATCTTCTTCTGTTAGGAAAGTAAGAAGTTCATCTTCTTGAAAGAAGTGATTTGCTTCTAAAATATCTTATTCATATTCTTCCTGGCCTTCAGTATAATTTTGCTGAAATGGAGCTCTTACTTGACCTTGAGGATCTTGGTTTCACTGCTCTTTCTGTCAATTTTTGAACTGCTGTTGTTGTTGTCCATGAAAGTTAGGATTCCTCACTAAAGGTTCTGCTTGTCGATCAGTTATGGATATTCTATCCATCATCCTCTCCATAGTTTTTATCAAATTATCAAGCTTTACATCAGAAGATGATGCAGGTTCTTATTTAAAGACAACTTTCTTCTCAATCCTCTCTAGCTTTGATTTTGACTTCTTGATGAGCAAATTGGCTTCGACACTGACTGCATTTCGCTACATCTCTTCAAGAGTAGTAGGATCTCTCTCTCTTAGCTGGTATGCCATGTTTGGATCGAAAGCATCAGGATAATGAAGAAGAGCCAGACTAGGAGGAGGCTTCATATCATCAAGTATGGAATTGTACACTGTGTTGAATCTTGCTATAAATTCTTGAACTGTTTCATTTGGGTTCCTTTTCATTGAATTATACTCAGCCAATATCTGTAATGGATTTTTCTTCTCTTGCCAACGAGCTAAGAATAATTCAATCAATCTTTGAGAACTGTTAACAGAATTAGAAACCATACTTCAAAACCATTTCTTAACATCTCCTGAGAAAATTTGAGCTATAATCCTCATCTTTGCATTATCTTCATTGATTTCTTCTAAATCAATGAAATATATTAACTTGTCAACATGTTGTTGCGCTGTACTTTATGAACTTCCATCAAACAAAGGGATTCTTTGACCATAATTCTAAGGCAAAGCAACAAGTTGAGCAGGCAATAAGAGAGGTGCAAATCTTGCCATGACTACTAGAGATAGTGGAGGTGCAACAATGGATTGTGGAAGTAAGGACGATGATACTGATGGGGGTGGTGGGACTACTGCAATTGATTATAAAGGCAAAGATGGAACAAATGGAGGTGGTATGAAAGATGATGAAACTGAAGTTTTGGGAGATGTAGTAGATGTGTTTGGAGGCAAAACATAAGATGAAGCAGTGGTTGGGTATTCAAGTTGATATTGGACAAAAGCTTTTTCAGGAGTGATCTGGAGTTGGTCAACAAGGATTTGAAGCTTGCCAAAATTCAACCATAGTTCATGATCAGTTTTAGTAGACAAATATTCTAAAGAAATAGAGTGATTTTCAACCTTTAAAGGCTCTACTGTCACTTCAAAAATATAGGACTCAGACTTCAACCTGGAAAGAGATAATTCTATCTGCTCATCAAAAGAAATTTGCACAAAGGCAAACAGATTCTTAGGAAGAGAGGTTGTTATTTTAATTTTTCAAACATTACTTTTAGTGATGGCTAATCTAAGTTTTCTAATCAGTCTTTCTACATCTTCAACAATGAAGGGTGGATTTGGGTCAGGGTTTGACCTAGTATGCCTTTTGGAAGCCAGAATGTATACACCCTAAATTGATGAAATTTATGAATTCACCCTATCTTTGAATACTCGAAGTTGTGAACTACAGAAGCAGTTCTTTGAAAGCTCTTATATATTTCCCAGGAATGATTTAATAGTCGTTGCCCAACAATGATGCCAAAAATGTTAGTCCTTACAATCTCTTAGGCTAAAAAGGAAATCGAGAAGGGTAACCTCAAACCACTTCAGCTCAGTAGCTAGCCCTACTCAGCATGAGAGGGATCTCTCTTAGTCTCTTATCAGTGATATGAATTTAAATAAAATGATTTTTAGGCTAGATATATGTATTTGTTTGTTTGATTGTGAAAATTTGGGTTTTAGGGTTTGCTGAACTTAGGGTTTGGAGCCACAAATAGGTCTAGGCTCTAGGAGTGCAGGAGAAAATATGAGAAGGAGCTAGATATCAGAAGCCACGGTGTTTTTTGAATATTGTTAGTGTAGTATAGAGGATAAAGTGTAGAAGAAACTAATGAGCATAAGTAAACATGATTTCATTAGCTTAGGAAGACATAAACATAACTATGAAAAGCAGATAACTAAGCTTGAAAAACAAGAATTATGTATATTTCACTATCAGCCATCCATATAAAGAAGGGATATCATGTATATAAATATGTTTAAACCATTATAAAACAATTAGAATGAAGTAAAAGCACCATGAACTCACTGGGCTAGAGTTCCTTGAAAATAGTTGCAACTCGTCTCTGTATTAGTTGAAAAGATGATTACATGCAAGCTTCCTTCACAAAAAGTTCAGCCCTCTTCTCCTCAAGAGAAATGACACATATAGACTCTCCTAGACCAGTTTCCTACCTTCAGGAGTCGAATTTCTTGGTGGAGGAACTGACTCCAAGATTCTCTCAACCGACAAGTGAGAGTGAGAAGGTGAAACTCAAACACTTCTTGGAGAGTTTGTTTAGGAGTTTGCTTCTTTTATGATGCCTAATAAACATAAAAAAAAACCTATGATGTACATTTATTCATGCCTACATCAATAGCCTCGAAATTAGTGCCATTACATAAAGAATCTTGAATTTGACTAAGTCAAACTGGAAACTAGAAATTTTACACAATGAAATTTACAAATTAAAACATAGAAAAGTGCACAAGTGCAACACCAACTTTGAGATGATTTTCAGGTGCCTTCCAGCTGTTAAAATCAAAAACTGAGGGAATGGTCAAATATCCCTTCAAATCAAATTTCCAGAACAGTTTGATTTTCTGAATTTGGACCATGATAAGGCCTTCAAATATCTATTCTCCCAAGGTCTCTTCAGGTGCGCAACGTGTGTCAAAAAAGGGTCCAGAATGCTAGTTTTTTGCCATTTTTTTGCATTTTTCTCCAAAAATAAGCCACCTCTGCAAAATCTGAGAAAATTGATTTTACATGATGTAAATATATTTCCAAAAATATAAACTTTTCCTCAAATGGAGGCATGCGCTGCGCTTTTGGAGCAGCTGATTTTCTGAATTTAGAACAAAAATTCTCAAAAAAGTTAAAGTGCTTAGAATTTACTCAAAATTGGATGGAAGGTGTAAAAATATGTTTTTTAAACCTTCATAAAGTATATCCATGTTTCCCTCATCCTTTTGGTCTTTTTTTCTTCCTTGAGCTTGTTTTCAAGCTGCTTTACCTTGATATTGGTGATCATGTTTTGAGCCTGATAGTGGTGTGCCATATGTCTGAGCAACCAATTATCTTTGTTTGAATTCTCAAGGAGATTCTCCAAGTGTTCATTCACCCTGTTGAGCCAATATTCCTTGTCTTGATTGACCTCAAGGGAAATCATATCCTCTAGGTCTAAGTCTTCATTCAACAAAATGTGCTTTTTCTCTTCTTGCAATGCCTTCTTTAGGCCCTTTGTTCTTAGCCTTTTCCTCTTTCCTTTCCCTTTTGATCCTTCTAGCTCGCTTGATTTTATGATCTCTTTTCCTTTGCCAACCTGCTACAATAACTTAGCTTGTTCTTTTTCCATGATGAATTCCTTTGCTTTGAGTTGACTATTCTCCTGTTCAAGGAATGAAATGACATATTTTTCTCTTTCCATATTGATTGTAAGCTCCTTTATTTGATAGTATTTATCTCTAATTATCTATTGCATGCTTGAAGTTTGATCCTCTGCCTCTGAATCAACTAGCTCAAAATCATGCTCAATTGTGTCTTTATCTTTCGTTGTCAGTCTCCGCTTTGTCGATGAAGAAGGCTTGGCATCTTTCTCTCCATGAGAAGAAAACACAAGCCTCTGTCCTCTATTGTACACTTTAGTCACCTCAGGCTTAGGTAATTTAGTTTTCTCCACTGATTTGCTAGACGACCCCACCTCCATTTGTTGTTTTGGCACACTAGAAGATTGAGCTGCTACAATGGCTTCATGCCATTTCATGGCTACTTCCAAAAAGGCTTCCCAATCCATACCTTTCTATGCAAGCTGATGAAGGACAATAGTTTTAATTAGACTGGGATGGAACAAGCTTGGGGAGTGCTCCTTGTTCTTCAATTGTATCTTTTCTGACATTTTGAAAATGCTCCTGGATAGGTAGTTACACATGTTGAGTGGCTTTTGAGAGGTGAAATGCATCAAACAATGAATATGATAAAGCATACAACCTGGATAATCTCCCTTCACATGTAAAAAACTTCATGACAATCTTCATCAAAGGGGCATATTTCTCCAATAAGTATCTGAAAGGCATAATGTGAGCATGTTTTTCCCTTTATGGTGTTTTTAATAAAGGCTTGTAGTATTCAAGGTCTAGAGTCATTCCTTTGAACTGATAGTCACCATTGTCTGGTAACCCTATTGCAAGTGAGATGGAGGCCACTGAAAAATTAACTCAACACCAACGATGACAACACTTTCACCCTTCAACTGAGTTGCCACCCAATCTGTTAATTGTTCATGAAACCCCACTTCACTCACTCTTTTTCAAAACTCTAAGCAATGTACATCCTCAAAGCACTGTTTGATGAAAGGATAGGAGTTGATTTCATTACAATTTGATGGCTCATATATGAGGATCTTCACTCCCTTATGATGTCTTTTCCTCTTTGGTGAATATTTTGCCTCCATGATGACAAAAAACCCTAGGAGCAGGCAATGAAAAATAAAGTATGAGGTATGAATGTAAATGAAGTGATGTGAAGGTGAATTTTGACAAAATGATAGAGGAGATTTTAGAAAGTGGGAAATGAACTTTGGAAGCTGGTGAAAATGAGTGAAGAAACAGTGGAAGAGTGATTTTCTTGCAAGGAGGAAAAGGAGGGTTTGTAATGAAAAATGCTAAAAAACCTCTAGGAATTAGCTAGGGTTTTTCTTTTTGAGGGGTAAAAATTTGTTTTGAGGTGGATTAAATGGTTAAAATGGTTTATTAAACATGTATGCAGGTGTAGGACAACATTTTACATGTTTTAGAAACCAAAAATATAAATGACCATTATCACCCTATTATTTCCCATGCAAAATTTCACTACAAACCCTAATTTGAAGAATCATTGACATGAGATGATTTTGGAAAGAAAATGAGGGATAATGATAGTGTAATTACTTGTCTCTTGGCTTAGAAGTTAACAAAATTAAGCTTTCAAGACAAAAGATGAAATTTTGGAGAGTTTCGGGTGAATTCTGGGCAATCTGTCCTGAGCGCAGTGTGTGTGCGTAACATAGTTCGTTTGAGCGCAACACCTCTCCTTTGAGCACAACACTTTGTTCTTGAGCGTAGCACCTCAATAATTTTTCCAAATTTACCTAGGAAATTGACCTTTTTACTCTCTTGGATGGGATAGCTCGATACTCAAGAGTGAATAGGAGGTAAATGAACAAGTTTGGGGGCTTTTGAGTTTATATGGGGAAAATTATTTCTCTTTTTGAAAAAGAAATGGGACCCACAAACCTTTAAAAATAGATTTTTCACTTTTGAAAGCAGAGTTACCTTTACCACTGAAAACGTGAGCTGCCTTTTACTTTCCTAAGTGTTGGAACTCTTCTTCTAGAAATTTTTGAACATGAGAAATGATGAATGTGTGAAAATTCACAAATCAATACTCAAGAGCTACTTGTCATGCTTTATTCACTGCTGGATTTATTCATGAAAATGATGGACCTTGGAAACCCTAGCGACCTAATGAATGGCCTGAGACTAAATGGAATGATGATGATGACTGACATGTTTTTTTATTATGACACTTCCATAAAAGTGTGATAGGTGACCAGCATGAGTGAATTTCAAAAAGACTAACTTCATCTCTAGACTGACCAAACAATGACTAACTTTTGCTATGTAAACCTACTGACAAAAGAAATTTGATTTTGATAGTATCGACGAGCATATAGAAAGGAAATTTGATCCAGCTGACAGGCTAACAAGACTGACACCATTAGGATCCACTTCCTCCTTGTCAGTTCTTGGATCATCATTAGTAATAGATAAAACAAAATTTGAACAAAAATCAAATGGACTATATCTTTCTAGTTTCCTTCTCTTTGGAACTGATCTCCTCGAAACTAGAGCATGTGGTTCTTCCTCATCTAATTCTTGTTCTTTTGTAGAGTCTGATTCTTCCACCTTTAGTTCAAACTCCATCTTCTCTAGTTCCTTTTCTTTTGGTATGACTTCATGTTTAATAAAATATTTCACTTCTCTAAACACCACATTATGATTGTACACAACTTTCCTTATTTATGATTTCTAAATATTGTAAACTTTTAAACCATCCTTATACTCAATAAAGATACACCTTTCATATTTTCTATTCAACTTGGTTTTTTTCTCCTTTGGAACATGTACATATGCATCAAAACCAAATACCCTGAAATGTGAGAGAGAGGGTTTCTTACCAATCCATAACTGTTGTGGAGTATTATCCTCCAACACTTATTAATGTGATTGGTTGAATAGGCAACATGCAATATCCACTACCTCTACCTAGAATTCCTTCCCTAATCGAGTACCACTGAGCATGCTTCTTTCCTTTTTCGTCAATGTCCTAGTCATTCTTTGTATAATTCCATTTTGTTGAGGTGTATGGAGTAGTATTCTACTATGCTATACCATAATTCTTACAGAAATATTTCAATTCCTTCTTGTATAATTCTCCACCATTATCTGTCATCAACACCTTAATCTTCTTCTTTGTCTAATTTTCCACTAGATCCTTAAATTCTTTAAACTTGTCAAAGACTTCATATTTATTCCTAAGGAAATATATCTATGTATTCCTTATGAATTCATCTATAAATGAGACATGGTACACAGATTTTCCTAGTGATGGAGCTGCCACATGTCCAAACACATCATTGTGCATAAGCTCTAATATCCCTTCTTCCCTCTTAGCACCAAAGGAGAAAGTCACCTTATTTTTCTTCACATATACACAATGTTCATAGAAATTGAAATCTATAGAAAAATTAGAAATATCTTCTACCATACCATTACCATGCAGTATTTGAAGGTCCTTATGTATAATGTGTTCTAGACTTTGATGTCACAATGTAGACTTTTAACTAGAGACTAGACGATTTTCTGCTCGACTTTCGAGAACCATAGAATTGTTCCACTCATCAATAACACTACTACCCAAAATATTGTATAGAGTTCCAATACAAACTCCCCTTACCAATACCAATTCTCCCTTAACCATATTGCATGTATCTTTCTCAAGCATTTTTTTTATACCTACAAAATTTCTCTTGCTTACAAAAATTAGATTTTTGTCTAATCTTGGAATGTGCATAACACTAAGAAGTGTTCTAATCCTTCCACCTTGCAACTTCAACTTCACTTTTCCACATCCTATGATTATGTTCTTTATGTCCTCTCTTAGGAAGATATCACCACCACCGTATTTCTCATACTTGTAGAACCACTCCCTATGGGGAGTCAAATGAATGGAAACACCTGATTCAGTCAACCATGTCTCATCATCTACATGTGTACTAGAAGAAGCTAAGTACACATCCCCACCTTCATCTGAGGTGGGTTTTTCCTCTGCAAAAGGATCTTTATTAGATCCCTTTTGTTAGAACTACAATCCTTTTTCTTGTTCCGTTCTTTTCCACAATTTCAGCATACCTTTACAGGTTTTTTTGGAGAATTAGATCTCCTGCTAGATTTAGATCTCCCACTTGAGGATTTATATTTGTTTCTTATCTAAGATTTTCCTCTTATATATAAGGCATCAACATTTTGGATCTCCATATTTTTTGTCTCATCTCCTCTTACAACAAGGATGAGACTATTTCATCAAACTTCAAGATAGTTGTATTTCTATCTATAACAACAACCAAACTATCCCTCAAGTCTGTTAGAGAACACAACAAACTAATGAACTTATCTTTGTTTTAAATTTTAATATCAATAGGTAATAAATGACTTACCACAATACTGAAGGCATTCAAATGATCTATTACCGAGTTTCCATCGTTCATCCTCAAGTTATACATATTTTTCTAGAGGAACAACTTGTTCACCAAGGAATTAGTTTGATAAAAAGTCCCTAACTTGTCCCACAAAGCCTTTGCCATGACTTAGTCTAACACATTCAACAATATTGAATCTAAGAGACACAATCATATTGTGCTCTTTTCCTTCCAATCTAAATTCTCCAAGTCTTCTCTTGACATTCCTACTAGTGCCATACTTGGATCTATAATAATCCATTGATCTTTCTACACCAACAAATCCTCCATCATAAGCTTCCATAACTCAAAACTTTTCCCATTAAATTTATCAATCTTCATCTTTCCATTCTTTTCCATCTCCTTTCACCTCAAGGATTGATCCCACGGATCTCCCATTGTAACAGGGTCTACCACAGGCCTCATAAATAAACCCCTTAGCCACAAAGGTGTCCCCTTAAGTTAAAACAAATATAATATCAAATGTAGTGTTTAACCATGTATAGAAATTACCTTTAGAAAAATTCTTAAAAATAGAAAAAATATGCAATGGCGAGAACATAAAAAATATACACATAAATTTTCTTCTCAAACCCAAAACGAGGAAAAACATATTTATTTTTCATTATTTTCCTTTCAATGTTACAATACAATATATACATGTCAAAGAATTCATAAACCCCAATCCATTAACTTTGGATTAAAACATAATGGTAGTTCCTTTAATCGGATCTAAAAAATACCATGGGAAAAACCATCATGCCTAAAATGATGTGAAATAACTATGTGCAAAACCATGGGTGGGTCCACCCACCATCCTTGGGTCCACCCCCCATCCTTGGGTCAACCCAACCATTATTGGGTCGGAAAAAAAAATCCCAAAGTGTTGCCCTAGAACCCGTGCACGGGGGCTAATGCCCCCTTGCAAACCACCTGTTGTGCCCAACACAACATAACAACATGTGAGGCTAGTCATGGAAAGAATATAACACATACCCAACAACAACAACATAATTAGTAAAGAAGTTAGCAAAAACATGTAGTAGAACCAACAATAAAGGAATGATTCAAAGAAAGTATATTTTACAAAAATGCAATCTTCTCCTATGAGACGATTCCAAGTGCTTCAATGCCATAATTGGGCATATCATAGCTCATTGTAGAAGTAGTCAAGTTAAGTTGAATCAACAAAAGGTGTAACAAAAATGTAAGTATCCTCAAACAAACAATCAAAGAATACCTTTCCCTATGAGAAGATCATCAACCACTAGGTACACAAATTATTTCTATGGCTGCTACTATTTATTTAATTATTTTGGACACAAAGTTGTTGATTGCAAATATCATACAAAGAAAATTAGGAATGCATATGTGGAAAATAGCACAACAAGACACAAACCCTTTCATCCATTTCTTATTCACACAAGATACTACTTACGTGACAACCTTGGCCACATGACCAAAGATTGCAAGTTGTCATATTTTTTAAAGAAAACTAGGGAGAAGAAGGTGGTCACTCAAAGCAGACCAAACAATAAGTCAAAAGGAAATGCAAGGAGAAAAAGGAAGCCCACCAAAGTTTGAAAAAATAATGAAGCGAAATGTTACTTCAATGAAAAATTGAAGTCATCGTAGCCTCAGGGGAGCTCCTAATGGAAATCAAGAAGAATCTAGTCAATGTTAGAGTATTAGTCATGAAGTTTAAAGCATCTGAAGGGGAGAGTAGCCAAGTATATAAGTTTATGATTCTTCTATCTTACACTAAGTATATGGATGTGTTTTTTATAAAGCTAAACATGAGGTAAGGATATGGAGGATGATTCAAAAGTGAAATAAAAGTCATAAAATATGCCATTCACTCGCATAAAACTTCACTAGAATAGAGGATCACAAGCTTTAGTAGCATGAGTGTTTCTCATGCTAGTATATATTATTTATTTTAGGTCCTTCAAATCAAATAACTAAAGAAGATAGTATGAATAAAACATGACTCTTTTTATTATTATCAAATCTTAGAACCATAAGGACAATGCACATATCTTAGAAGTTCATAAAAATAAGGCACAAAATCTACTTCCTCTACAAAATGCAACCATCATTCGAGATGGATCTGTAGGTTTTATCCCTGTACAGAAATTACCTACATACAAATTCTAAAACACAGAAAATAAACAATGCAAGATCATAACACATAAAACACATATACACAGAGATTTTCCCCTGGATCCCAAAACCGAGACTACTAGCTTTATTTTTCATTATGTTCCTTTCAATGTTACAATACATATTTATACATGGTGAAGCATCCAATACCATGGAACAAAAACCATCACGTCCAATACCCTGGACCGAAAACCATTGCGTCCAATACCATGGACCGAAAACCATCGCATCCAAAAAAAACATGTGCGAAAATCATGCACAAAACCATAGGTGGGTCCACCCAACCTAACATAGGTTCCAAAACCAAAATTTTCTAGGGCGCTACCCTGGACCCCATAAAGTGGGGTTACAGGTGCCCCTCAAACCCCCTGTGGCCTCCCCCCCTCTTACCCTCGGTTAACTACATGGGCTAGTCTTTGGAAAGAATATAACACAACCCAACATTCTCCCATTTGTTGTTTTCTTTCCATAGGGGGCCAAAAGAGAGATTAGTTATTTATCCAACCCTGCAATGCCCATTGTTTCTCTACACCAAAAGAAATTCTCACATCTCACAGATTTTTTCAATGCATCTACAATATTCTTCAAAGTGTCCACCTTTACTAGCAACACCATTTTGTCTTCTATCATATTCCTCACAAAGTGATACTAAACATCAATGTGCTTTGTCTTTGAATGATATGCAGGGTTCCTTGCCAAGAAAATTGCACTTTCACTGTCACATTTTATCCTTATAGCTTCCTGTACTAACCCCATACTTAAACACAATCTCTGCAACCAAACTACTTCCTTGCTTGCATGAGTGGCTGCCATGTATTCTTCCTGTGTAGTTGATAGTGCCACTATAGATTGTTTCTTACTCATCCAACTGACTGTACCTCTAAATAGGCTAAACACATACCCACTTGTAGATCTTCTCTGATCCATATCTCAAGCCCAGTCTATGTCAACAAAGCCATGAATATCCAACACTCTGTCCAATCCTGGTCTTCCTTGGTAGCACAAACCATAATCACTAGTGCCATGCAAATCCCTCAAGACCTGCTTCACTGCTGTCCAATGCTCCTTCCCAAGTTTTGACATAAACCTGCTCAATACTCCCATTGCATGTACAATGTCTGGTCTAGCACAGACCATTGCATACATCAGGCTACCAACTACACTTGCATATGGAACACGGGACATGTCCCCTTCCTCTTCTTGTGTCTTGGGACACTGTTCAATAGATAACCTCACACCTACAGGAATAGGAACCTTCACCGGTTTACTATCTTGCATATTAAACCTCTGCAGTATTGTCTCGACATACTTCCTTTGGTTTAACCAGAGCTTCCTATTTGCCCGATCTCTTTTAATTTCCATGGGCAAAATATATTTTGCAGCACCAAGATCTTTCATGTCGAATTTGGACGACAATTGGGTCTTCAAATCCTGGATAATTTCTTTGTCTTTTCTAACCAGCAACATATCATCCACATATAAGACTAGATCAATAACATTGTCACCAATTAATTTAAAATACAATCAATGATCTGCTTTGCTTCTAGTGAAGCCAAGTCCCCGTATAAATGTATCAAATATCTGATACCACATCCTTGATGACTGTTTTAACCCATACAAAGACTTCTTTAACTTTCATACTAGTTCTTTCTTACCCTTCACCGTAAAGCCTTCATGTTGCTTCATGTAGATCTCCTCTTCTTCCAAATCCCCGTGAAGAAATGATGTCTTAACATCCATCTGTTCTACCTCAAAATCAAAAGCAGCAGAAACAGATAAAATTAATCTAATATAAGTTGCCTTGGCAACAGGAGAAAAAATATCACCAAAATCAATTCCCGGCACCTGGGAATAACCTTTTGCTACCAACCAAGCTTTGTATTTCTCCACTTTTCCTTCTGCATTTGTCTTCTTTTTGAACACCCATTTGCTACCATTGGGTTTCCTCCTAGCTGGCAACTCCACTAGATCCCAAGCCTCATTTTTGTGTAAAGATGCCATTTCATCAACCACGGCCTCTTTCCAAAGTTTTCCATCCTCTGAATCCACTGCTTCCTTCACATTCTGGGATTATCATCAGTAACAAACAAAGCAAAATTTGAACAGAAAGCAGATGGACTATACCTCTCTAGCTGCCTTCTTTCTCGAACTCTCACAGCCGGAGTTTGTGGTTCTTCATCTTTTGATTCCTCCTCTACTGTAGAGTCTTATTCTTCCTCCTTTAGCTCAAATTCTATCTTCTCAGGTTCCTTTGGTTGGAATTCATGTTTAATAACATCTTTCACCTCTTTGACCACCACATCTCGAATGTACACAACCTTCCTTGTTACTGGGTTCCAAAGTTTATAACCCTTTAAACCATCTTTATACCCAAGAAAGATGCACTTTTCAGATTTATTATCCAACTTGGTTCGTTTCTCCTTTGGAACATGTACATATGCATCACATCCAAATACCCTTAGATGTGAAAGAGAGGGTTCCTTTCCAGTCCATATCTCACGTGGAGTCTTATCCTCCAACGCTAATGAATGTGACCTGTTGACCAGGTAACATGCAGTATCCACTGCCTCTGCCTAGAATTCCTATCCTAACCTGGCACCATTGAGCATGCTTCTTGCCCTTTCCATCAACGTCTTGTTCATTCTTTCTGCAACTCCATTTTGCTGAGGTGTATATGGAATAGTCTTCTGCCATGCTATACCACACTTCTTACAGAATTTTTCAAATTCCTTGCTGCAAAACTCTCCACCATTATCTGTCCTCGGCATCTTTATCTTCTTCCCTTTCTGATTTTCCACGAGAGCCTTAAATTCTTTAAACCTATCAAAGACTTCAGATTTCTTCTTAAGGAAATATATCCATGTATTCCTTGAGAAGTCATCTATAAATGATACATAGTACATAGACTTACCCAGTGATGGAACCTTCACAGGTCCAAACACATCACTGTGCAAAAGCTCTAATATCTATTTCTCCCTCTTACCACCAAAGGGGAAACTCACTCGATTCTTCTTCCCATATACACAATTTTCACAGAAATCAAAATTGAGAGAGCTATTACTCATACCTTCTACCATACCTTTACGATGAAGTATTTGAATGCCTTTCTCTCCAATATGTCCAAGCCTTTGATGCCACAGCATGGTCTTCTCTCCAGAGACCACTAGATTTTTTGCTCCACTTTCAAGAACCATAGAACTGTTGCACCCATCAGCAATCGTGCTACCTTGCATCTTGTACAAAGTTCCAATCCGAACTCCCCACATCAATACCAGTGCTCCCCGAACCATCTTGTAGGTATCTGTTATAGACATTTTTGTGCCTTACAACATAGAGCATGAAATGTCAACAATCTAAGGGATCCAAAGTCCCTAAAACATGTTGTTTTTACCCTTGAAGGAACAAGGTCAGCAAACCACAGCACTGCAAATCAGTTCTCCACGGAAAAACACTCAAAAACAGGTCAATTTTGGATCAAAGCAGTTGCTCCACTAGGGATCTGCGCTGAATGTCAAGAGCTCCATGGTGTACCTGCGCTGCATTGCAAGTGCAACAAAGGCTACCTGCGCTGGGCGTACCTTGACATGTGGAGGAATCTTTTTCTCAATGTGCCAGTGCCCAGGAAGCTTCCAAAAAGACACTTGATCATAAGATTCGCCTAATGATGAGTTAAGAGCTTCTAAAACTCCAAGTGGAAGACAGAAACTCCAAGTGAAGAACTAAAGAACAACTGGAGTTGAAGAGGACAACAAGTCACACATCAAGCTGACTTATCTTCACTCCAAAACTCTATATAAGGATCTCATCCCATGGGATCTGAAGGCCGGAATTTAGCGCGAAGAATTGTTGTTGGTTTACAGTTGTGAGCATTGGGTGATTGCTTGAGGGAGGTGAAGAAGAGATTTCTCTCCGTCGGGAAGGTGATGCTGGATTGGACCTCTCATGGTTGTATCACCGCCTGAACCTTACTTCCATATATTAATAAAGCATTTGAGGTTCTTCTATTCGCATGTGTTTAAATGGTGTATTGTCTTACTTGCGTCTTTGATTTATGCTAATCCTTGAATCGTTTATGAATGCATGCTTCTTGTAGTTTCCTTTTCTTGTCTTATTTGCAGGATCTTGTGTAGCTGGGCCCCTGAAAAGACTTGGAGCTGGGAGCAAGCGGCAAACAAAGGAGATTGGATCGACCATTTGCGCAAGACATCGGTAAGTGGATCTCTCCCTTTTATCTCTTGCATGTCATAAAGAAGAAACTTTAGATAGCTTTGCTTTCAGCTGTTGCTAAGGAACTGTCACCCTTAGAGTGGGTTAGGGTCATTATGAGTTGGATACTTTCCCCCACAACAGACTAGCGACTCCGCTGGGGATCGTGTCTTGTTGGTAGCTTGTGTTTCTTGCTATTCATTTCTTAAACAAAAGAGTACCGAATCGAACTGCATTCGAGTCCTTCGAATGCAAAGTAGAGGGCAGCTACTCTAAGCCTAGTGCTGGGCATGTTTATGATTTGAAGAGCTGATCCACAAGGACTATTTTTAGCTCTTTGTGATAGTGTTCATATTCCTTTAATCATCCTCTAGTGTATACTTGACTGACAGCCTCTGATTTGGCCAAAAACCATTGATTTTTGAGCAAATTGTGACCCGGAATCTGAGAGAGACGAGAGTTGTCTCATCAGTGCAGCTGCAACAAAGGCTACCTGCACTGCAACGCAGGTCCCGAAGGGGCTACCTGCGCTGCATCTCAGATTGACAGTGTAGCACCTGCGCTGATCCAGTCTTGCCTTGTGCAGCTGGGATTCCCCACTGTCTGTTGCCCAGTTTTCAGTATTGTTTTTGTAGCCTGTTGTCAACCTGTATACCCAACTGAAACCACTTCTCTTTGCCTTCATTCTGCCTCAGTTGTATGAAGAAACTGTGATTGTTCTTATTGTATTTCTTGCTGTCATTCACAGTTTCCCATAGCGAAAGTGAACTAGTCTTGCTATGACCTCTTGGATCTAGACCTATGAGAAAGTGTCGTTGTGATTCTAAGAGCTAGTTTATTGCTGTTCATAGCTGCTTGAGCATTTGATTTCATTATATGGTTCGAATTTCAGTATTTCTTGTGTTGAAACGAGTGAATCTTAAGGTGTTCTTTTGATTATTGGACAAATACTTGTTTGCTTTCGCTTGAAATTGAATTTGAAATCGTACAACAGCTTTCTTTTTGTAATACACCAACATTAAGAGAGAAGAAAAGAAATACTTGCATTGTGCATGTGCATTTTGACAGTTTGCATGTCGATTTAGGAAAAGTGCATCAGTGTGTGCTCTATGATCTGTTTGAAAAGATGATGTCTTTCTTTTCCTTCAGTAGTTAAGGTTTTCATAAGTTGAAAGAATTGAAAAAGCTTGCTTATCATTGTTAGACTGCATTTAGGAGTTGTATCATACATCACGTGGTGATCCATAAAGGCAAACTGCTAAGCAAGATCAACCTAAAAAGAACTGAATTTATCTAACAACGCTTTGAAACATAACGAAACACAGTAGAGGTCTAGGTAGAGACGTGAACCAGTGTCGTTAAACATAGTGACTGTCGATCTCTACGAAGGCGGGTGATTCCTCCTGAGGGACGATAGCACTAATATGGACTTGTGCCCCCGCGTACCGTCGCGTATATTGGGGGACCCCTATAGGGACAAAGCCTTTATCCATAGGAAGCCGTGTCGGCCGCCCTACTGATCGCGATGCAGTGAACACAGCATTCACGAAGATCGACCACTCGTACCGTAAAACGTATTCTGTGGTTTCGCGAAAGGTTTGGCACACCCTTGCCTAGAACTCCAGAGTAGTTTCTTTTGGCCTTTTTCAAACTCTATAACTGAAAAAGTCCATCTGAGCATTTGTCACTTCGGGCTCGTTAATACATCGAAGGAGACTAGAGTCATCTTTAGCTTTTTCTCGACTCTTAAAAAGTGAAAAAGCAAGTTGTGTCTAAAGCGTCGTCATATAAAATTCATCTTAAACGGAACATAATTACCCCTGATTCCTACGTTGATCTTAAGGTTGAGAACATGGAACACACCAACAAAGGGATTCCACATGATGGGACCCCTAGCCCTTTCTCCTCTTGGGGAGAAGTTGGTGCGCCCCACATGGCCACATTGTCGCTTCCAGGGCTGACAATTGGCCTGCCAGTTTGGCTATTCTCAACCGCTGTAGTTCAGACCACCACGGTTCCTGAATAGTCGAGTCAACAGTTAGACCAGTCTAGAACTACCCTCCAGCCTTCCACTTCTTATGAGCCTTCCTCCGTTCCTTCTTCTTCGAAAGGTCAAGCCGCCAAAAGCGGAGCTCCCATAGAAAAGAAGAAGGAAAAGAGGAAGAAAGAAAAGAAGCAGAAGGAGCCAAAGGCGCCTGGGGGTAAGCAAAAGGTATCTAATGAAAACCCACACACAGCACGGACCGGGCCCAAATCGCCATGTGTCATATGTAGAGGAGACCACTTCCACAGTGATTGTCCCAGTATTCCCCGGATACTAAGGGACTGGTCCCCTCGTTTGCACAGTTCGGAAGTGTCAACCTCTGACAACCAGGTTGAATGCTTACCATCGACCAGCGAAAGTGAAGGTCCCAGACGACGAAGGGGAATGAGATTCCCCTGCGAATTGTGTGAAGGCAATCACACCCTTCGCCGTTGTCCCTTTTTAGATGAAGCAAAGAGAGTTTTGGAAGATCAACCGATTTCACCGTTGCTACTTCCTCCTGGATACCAAAAACTCGCGCCAAGTCCTTCGTTGGTCGAAAATACAGCTGCCCCGCTCATAGGGCCAGCTGAAGTGTCAGTCACTGAAAATGAACCTACTGAATCCAGACCGGACGAAAGTCCAAAGGTCGAAACGGCAGTTGACCCGGTTCTCCCTTCAGAAGTTTCATCTTCAAATACCACAGTCACTGAGGATTCATCTTCAGTTGACACCCCTACCGAAGAGAGTAAGGATGACACCGTCTAGATTCTTTTCATCAACACCGATTCTGATGAGCATCTGAGCAATGCGCCCACTCCTTTATCGCAGGAAGGAGCATCGTCAGGGTCATACCCGGATGTATATTCGGTCCCACCACCAAGCAACCTGGTTGTGTCCTTTGATTGGAACCAACTAGGCAGACCCCGGTTACCAGCCAGTATACCATTTAGAATTATAGTCCAAATATACAAAATGGTGATGGCTGGAACTATCATTGATGAAGGGGCATCTGTGAGTATCCTGTCCTCTATTGCTTGGAAAGCACTGGGTTGCCCGGCGCTTTTTCCCGAGACAAGGCATCTCTCGGGTTTTGACAAAGGAACCAGTCGACCATTAGGGATTCTACCTAATGTGCCTATTACACTGAAAGGGAAGGCTATCAAGATGAATTTGATGGTCGTCCAAGGACCCTTGGATTATAACCTACTCCTTGGACGAGACTACATATATTGCATGGAAGCAATAGTCTCCTCACTCTTTCGAATAATGTGTTTTCCATACGAAGGAAGAATGGTCAAGCTCGTAGACCAACTTTCACTTCCGGGATCACGCATCGCAAGTAGTCACATACCTATCCTCAATGGTCTATTTGATCAAGAAAGGTCTCTACCTCCAGTTCTTCTTCTTGATGAATGCGAGTAATTCGGGAAAGGAAGGCCGGAACCCAGGGGGCATGCATCCTGGTCTGCTCTGGAGGCAGAAAAAACCTTGGGTGTAAAGTAGAATTTCCGCGGGAGAATATGACTAGTCCGTACTCAGTCCCCTCCTTCTTCGTAAAACAGAAGAGCCGGCAAGAGCTCTCATGCGGAAGAAGGGGCTGTTAGGAATGGGGTTGTTCTGGAAAAAGATTCTTTTGTTAAAGTTAAGTGTGTGGTGGAGCGTCGTCATTCACCTTTGTCTAAATAAGTGGGCTCTGCCAAAGAAGGGGATCCGTTTGCGGCAACAAGTAGTAACAATCTTTGGATAAAAGGCAAGCCTCACCCATTAAAACAAATGTTTTAGAGGATAAGTAGGGGCAGCCTCCAAAGAAAGGGATTCAATTGCTGCAACAAATTGTAACCATCTTTGTGTAACCTGATGATAGACATCGCCGAAGAAAGTTTCTGTTTGAAAGAATTAGCAGAACAATCTTTGGGTAACCTGAAAGAGGTAAGCCTCACCTATTGAAAACAAAGGTTTTTGACGGAAAAGTAGGGGCAGCCTTGAAATTAGACTTACACCTGGGGGCATGCAAACCTCTTGGAATGCAAGCGCGGGCGGCTTTTAGTTTTAGGTAGGACTAACCCCTCTAACCCGTAGGATAGGCCGATACCCAGCTTGCATAAAGAGAGGATATGGAGCAATACGTAGGGAGATGAAGCTCTTTAAAAAATAGCGATCTTTCATGAGACCTTACTACCTTATGACTGGTAAAACCGAGCAGTTTTGGCAAAGTTCATGCTCGTTAAAAAATAAACGCAAGATCCGAGCAGTTTTAATGCGGAAATTCATGCTCGTTAAAAAATAAACATAAGATTGTGAGCAGGCTTCCCCCAGTGTTCAAGCTCATTCAGAAAAAATGAACCGGTAAATAACCATTTGAGACCGTAAATTCATCAACCATAAAAGCCCTGGTCGTGTTTGTGCACTGTCACCTCCACTTTTCATTTGGCCGATCATTCACATCCACTTGATTGTTTACCTATTTTGAGGAACAGCTGCGAAGAGTGATCCCACCTAGCCTTCCTTGTAATACTGTCGTGATTGGAAAATTCCAACCTGTACCTGGAATCTGCTGCTATCCCTGTTTATCACTCGTTCCTCAAAATACGAGTCTTCTTTGAGCTCTTTTCACTGACTCGTAAAATATGAAAAGTTTGCCGAGTTTTGGCCTTCCAGCTCGTTAAAAGGACCGGAAGAGCTATCCCTCCTCTAGATTTTAATCTTTTTGGACCTGAGGGATTATTGCACAAAAAGATCGAGCGCTTGTCTAGTTCGGCTCGATAAAGATATCGAACACTCATCCCTTCTGTATTGTTTTATACTTTTTCGGACTTAAGGGATTAGATGACGAAAAAGGACCCCTGGAGTCTACTTTATGTACACTTTTCAGACTCTCTAAAAATGAAAAGGACCGAGTTGTCTTTGTCGCGAGGCTCGTTAAAAATATTAGATAGCGACAAACTCGTCTTTAGACGAGAACGAGTTTCCCTATCGCTAGGCTCGTTAAAACATAGCGATGGGCTTGCCCGAAGGGCAGGTTATAGATCAAGCATATGTTATCCTCCTCAAGCTTGACAAAAATAAAGAGGTACTGGTCAGAAATGACTGGGGAAAAATTGGGAAGAACCTCAAAGCTTAATGGTAGCAAGTCGCTCTCGAACATGACACTTTTGCCTCCGTAAATATCGGGTTGGGTTATTATCATTCACCGGTCCCTTCACCATGGTCTCACCATACCATCCATACATGGGGTAATGCTACCGATCCATCACATCAGTGTTGTTATATGTTCAAGAGATGTCATTCGGAAAGTGTCAACCAGGTCCCATCCACTGCCATACATCATCTTTCATCCTTCCATGACCGCCACCCTGAATCATATTTCACAGATCGTTTTCACCATCATCACTAGCTCCGTTCCGTGTCACTGATGTGGGATTCATTAAGGCCCTCCTTTGACGGATCACTTCTTGTCGACATCAGCTCATTATCCAAGAAGTTGATCTAGGAACACCCCCTCAGTACTTTGAAGCTTGCATGCCTCAATGGCAAGTTTCTCACTCCCGGCGATAGGTATACATTAATGACCTTCGACCAGGAGACTTTGCGTGGTGTTCGACGTCAGATCCTATATTCACACCACGTGAATTGTGCTGCAGTACCTTGAGGGTCATCATCATTATCGGTGATTCCTCTCGCACTTGTTAACAGTTTACATTATTGACTGGTAATCAAGCGATGTCTTTCCATGTTCGACTTGAAGAAATTCTCACATGGATCGACTTGTACTAGAGTGAAGATCGGACAAGTTTGAAGACCCCGGATCTAGTTTCATCCATCCGAGCTGTGATATATATTCAGGAGATAAAAACATAGACATGTGCAGCAGATGATCATCCTACTAAAAGGATGATAATTAAAAGCAGAGAATTATCAGTCTATTATCAGACGATCGTCTGTGTATGTACAACAAATGTATTTATAAAGCTGAGCATGGGAAATGCCCGCATCAGCTAGATCATGAAAAGAAAGTATGAAAAGATAATGTATTGTATTGTATTTTGTTACAGGTCACCTCTCGACGATTGAATGAACTTCGGATCCTCCTAATAAAGCATTTCACCCGATAAACGACCTCATACTTTAGGGGGAAACTGTTATAGACATTTTTGTGCCTTACAACATAGAGCATGAAATGTCAATAATCTAAGGGATCCAAAGTCCCTAAAACATGTTGTTCTTACCCTTGAAGGAACAAGGTCAGCAAACCACAGCACTGCAAATCAGTTCTCCACGGAAAAACACTCAAAAACAGGTCAATTTTGGATCAAAGCAGCTGCTCCACTAGGGATCTACGCTGAATGTCAAGAGCTCCATGGTGTACCTGCGCTGCATTGCAAGTGCAACAAAGGCTACCTGCGCTGGGCGTACCTTGACATGTGGAGGAATCTTTTTCTCAATGTGCCAGTGCCCAGGAAGCTTCCAAAAAGACACTTGATCATAAGATTCGCCTAATGATGAGTTAAGAGCTTCTAAAACTCCAAGTGGAAGACAGAAACTCCAAGTGAAGAACTGAAGAACAACTGGAGTTGAAGAGGACAACAAGTCACACATCAAGCTGACTTATCTTCACTCCAAAACTCTATATAAGGATCTCATCCCATGGGATCTGAAGGTCGGAATTTAGCGCAAAGAATTGCTGTTGGTTTACAGTTGTGAGCATTGGGTGATTGCTTGAGGGAGGTGAAGAAGAGATTTCTCTCCGTTGGGAAGGCGATGCTGGATTGGACCTCTCATGGTTGTATCACCGCTTGAACCTTACTTCCATATATTAATAAAGCATTTGAGGTTCTTCTATTCGCATGTGTTTCAATGGTGTATTGTCTTACTTGCGTCTTTGATTTATGCTAATCCTTGAATCGTTTATGAATGCATGCTTCTTGCAGTTTCCTTTTCTTATCTTATTTGCAGGATCTCGTGCAGCTGGGCCCGTGAAAAGACTTGGAGCTGGGAGCAAGCGGCAAACAAAGGAGATTGGATCGACCATTTGTGCAAGACATCGGTAAGTGGATCTCTCCTTTTTATCTCTTGCATGTCATAAAGAAGAAACTTTAGATAGCTTTGCTTTCAGTTGTTGCTAAGGAACTGTCACCCTTAGAGTGGGTTAGGGTCATTCCGAGTTGGATACTTTCCCCCACAACAGTATCCTTCTCAAACATTGTTTTTACACCTGCATCATCCAGCTCACTTACAGAAATTAGATTTCTGGCCAATGCAGGAATATGTAGAACACTCGGAAGTGTTCTAACTCTTCCACCTTGCAACTTCAACTTTACCTTTCCGCGACCAACGATTTTAGCCTTCCTGTCATCCCCCAAGAAGACATCACCACCATCATATTTCTCATACTAACAGAACCACTCTCTATGGGGTATGAAGTGAAAGGATGCACCTGAGTCAATCAATCATGCCTCATGATCTACATGTGTACTTGAAGAAGCGAAGTACACATCCCCACCTTCATTTGAGGTGGTTTTCGCCTCTGTAGAAGGAGCCTCATCATATCCCTTTCCTTTGTCAGGAGATTTAGATTTAGAGTCCCTTTTGAAGTGGCCTTCCTTTCTGCATTTCCAACACACCACCTTTACAGGTTTTCTTGGAGATTTAGATCTCCCTCTAGATTTAGATCTCCCACTCGATGATTTATTTTTGTTTCTGTTCTCGGACCATCCTTGTACAGACAAGGCATCACCATTCTGGCTCTCCATATTTTTCCGTCTCATCTCCTCCGTCATCAAGGCTGAGACTATTTCATCACACTGCAAGGCAGTTGCATTGCTACCTATTGCAATAACCAAACTATCCCACGAATCTAGTAGAGACAACAACAAACTGATGCACTTATCTTCATCTGAAATTTTAATATCAACAGATGCTAACTGACTTACCACAGTACTAAATGCATTCAGATGCTCTATCACCGAGTCTCCATCTTTCATCCTCAGGTTATACAACTTTTTCCGCAGGAACAATTTATTCACCAGAGACTTAGATTGGTACAAAGTCCCTAACTTGTCCCACAAAGCCTTCACTGTAGCTTCCCCTAATACATTCAACAATACTGAATCTGAGACACACAATTGTATTGTGCTCTTTGCCTTCCAATCCAACTTCTTCCATTCTTCATCGGACACTCCCGTTGCTTTACCTGGATCTACTGCGATCCATTGATCTTTATGCACCAATAGATCCTCTAGCTTGAGTTTCCACAACTCAAAACTCTCACCATTAAATTTCTTGATCTCTATCTTTCCACTACTCGCCATCTTCTTTCACCACTAGAATCAATCTTGCAGATCTCCCACTGAACAGGGTCTACCACAGCCCTGAGCGAAACCCCTCAGCAACAAAGGGATCCCCTTGAAACCAAAACAACTCTGATACAAAATGTATGTTTTAACCCTGTACAGAAATTACCTGCATATGAATTCTAAAATATAGGAAATAAACAATGCAAGATCATAACACATAAAACACATATACATAGAGATTTTCCCATGGATCCCAAAACCGGGACTACCAGCGTGATTTTTCATTATGTTCCTTTCAATGTTACAATACATATTTATACATGCCAAAGCATCCAATAACATGGACCGAAAACCATCACGTCCAATACCATGGACCGAAAACCATCGCATCCAAAAAAAAAACATGTGTGAAAATCATGCATGAAACCATAGGTGGGTCTGCCCAACCTAACATAGGTTCCAAAACAAAAAATTTCCAGGAAGCTACCCCAAACCCCATAAAGTGGGGTTACGAGTGCCCCTCAAACCCCCTCTGACTTCCCCCCGTCTAACCCCCAGTTAACTACGTGGGCTACTTGTGGAAAGAATATAACACAACCCAACAAGATCAATGTGAGGATCATTGGATCAAACATATTTAACTAATCAACTCAGATGGCAGTGATAGGATTTGCAATAATAATAGTTACAATAAGATGAAGCATTACTCACTCAATAAATCACTTATTGCTGAGATTGCCTCAATCTCCTATCAAATTTTAATAAAATCCTCAACCTGCCATCATTTCTCCAATATATAATCTATCAACTCTAAGATTAGAAGTTGCCACTACTAAAAACCTATCAAAAAATGAAAACTCTAGGTTAAGGGATAAAAGAAGCATAGAACTAGAGGAATGTTGACCAATTCCTTTAAAAAGAGTGGCAAGCTACATGCTATGAAAAGAAAAATACTTTAAGATACAATTTAATGTTGAATATTAAATCAAATCATGTAAAAGTCATTGACAATAATTCTTTGAAAGGTAAATAATTGTTACACTATAGGAGCCTATGTTGACTTTATTAATTCCTCTATATCATATTTCCTAATTTGAGATCTGTGGATGGTTATGGCACTATTGTTGGTAATGGCGATGTGAATAAATAAAAACACAACAAAAAAAGGTATTAGATTGTTGTCTTTATGGTGTTGTATGTGCTACACCAGTTGTCGCCATTGAATGACGAGGCTTGTTGAAGGGATTGAGGGAAATGTTTCATCCATCATTCATCAATTAATTACCATCATCGATGACTCTTGGATTTATGGTTCAAAAGGATGGAATAGTAACCACATGCCGTGGTCTAAGAACAACAATCAAGTTTTCTCTCTCTTGTGGAGAAATTATATTGGAAAGAAAAAGTCAAGGAGATTGCAAAGCCTATGGTGATTCATACTAAAAATAATAGTGAATTGGTCAAATGCGATTTTATTAGAGTGAATTTGTCATTCAGTAAAATTCCTCATATTCTAGTTCTAATTTCTAATGGTTTATGGAAGTTGTAATAATCATTGATATTTTGAGAAGATGTAAACATCAACGAAAGAATGGTCAAGTTTGTGTGTGGAAAATGCAAAGAGATTCTCCTTGTAATAAAAGCAGTGGGGAGAGCAATGGTAGGCATAATGTATGAAAGAAGGTGGGATTTAATAGTCAAAAGGCTGCCCATCACCAACAACAAAGACAAGTGTGCTATCTTTCATCACCTAAAGTTGAGTTACGATGTGCTTGCTTGTAGCCATGGTTTTAATATGAAAATGTGCTTGTAGCCATGGTTTTATTACGAGAAGATGAAATCAATATTTGTCTAGAAAAAAGAGCACGTAAATTTGGGGAGATGGTCATTGGATACATAAGCAAGATTGTTAGGAAAATTATCGTAGATAATAGAGATATTTGACAACACCAACACAACTAAAGGAACCTCAATGATAAATAATACAAATACATATCAAAGTGAGACTCAAGAATCCATAGGGAGTTACAAGTGTGTACTAGAGATGCACATATGTTAGTTATGTGTTACATATTTCTACGAAAGCTAGAGTAGTCATGGTCTAGAATAATAAAATTCATGAAGGTTATACAAGCTGAGTTTGTATGGTGGACTTACATTACACCTGTGGTTAGACATAATTGATCATTTTTATAGATGAAACCTTGCCTGGTCTTCATATGAGAGCATTATATCAAGGGTATGGAGATATGTGTTATAACCAGAGTATGCCAAAGGTATACTTGCAGACTAGTCAAGGGAATTGTGCAAATGTTACTTAGGTGAATGAATACTAAACAATTTTATTGATGTTAGAACAATTATCGTATGTAGACATGTGTGACATGTGAATATTATATTGGCAATATGTGTGACCTAAAGTGGACCACGATAAATATGTTACTAGTTAAGGAACCCAAACGTTTGGATTTGTGGCATGAGACATGGAGTAACGGTCATGAGGACAAAGATGATACATGCCATAGGAATTAAGAAAAATGATACCAAAGCCTCGGTGTATGCATTAAGGTGCCAAGAGAATACATACCTTTTTCGGGGAATCAATAGAGTATGCCATAAATAATGGAGTATTGATAGAGAAATTAATAGAGCATTGAGGATTGGATTGATTATTTTTAAAAATAATAAAAAATCATCATGATCTCCATCAGTGTTGGATGTCCTAAGTAATGAATACATAATCTTGTAATGGCATTTGCAAATTATTTCTCTATGGCACTAAAAAATGTTGATGTTTGGTCTTGAGTTGTTAAGTTAATCAATGCACAGCATGACAACAATGATCAAGACAACTCTCAATTTCCTCATGAAATAAGATGAGTGTAAAAAAATTGAGACAAGATTTTTAATATGAAAAAATCTTAAGGTTTAACCTTTCAAATAATGATGCAATAGATCTTGTATGTTTTTCAACTTTCCGCCTCTACTGATGAATATTGCTAGCATTGATGGAAGCATGAGTTTGATGTTGAAAACACACATGTGAGATGCAAACACTTTTATATATTTTGGTCCATGTCTTTGCCACTGGACTTCAAGTTTCACTGAAATTGTATTCATCAATGTGAGAAAAATTAATATTGTCACTAGTTTGTATGCTATCTCTAAATTTGTTTTAATAAGTGACATTGTTACATCATTAATTTATTGTATATCTTGCGTCTTTTACGAAAACAATGGAGAAATTGTAGAGTAAATAGAGGTGTGACCACATGGAGAGTTTTTTTACATGACATGGAATGAAGGACGATTTGTGTTGCATGACGTTAGAATGAACAATCAATCACACAAATTTTGTAAAGGCCGCAACCTACTTAATTGGGGCAATACATGAGGGCCTATTCTTCTTGGGATAATCCAAGTTAACTAAAGTGTTGCACAATCTTTTGCAGGATGAATTTCAGATAGAAACAAATTTCAAGGAATAGACATAGGTGAAATTCGGGGATTGGATAGAGACCAATTTTAGTGATTGGATAGAGACAAACTTTGGGGATTGGATAGAATGAAAATTTGGAGATTGTTGTAGATTGAAGTTTGGGGATGGATGGATTTCCTTGCTACTTGAATATCCTATTATTACAATAAAATATTCCATCTTACCCAACTATATGAATACCCTAGTAAGCTCCAATATTAGATAGAGAAAAACTTTGCATCAGAGAAAGAGAGAACCTTTCTAGATAAATTCTTTTTGTAGAAGAATTATTATTACTTAAAGTTTAGGCTAGATAGAGAAATTTAATCAATGAACCTGATTGTTTGAATGGATTCATTATAATACCTAACAACAAAAGGATGTGGAAATCACATCAGAAGCCAAATGACTAGGTTTTAGGCCTTTTGTATCATCATAGACTTCATTGCAATCTCCAGTGCTTAGGAGAAGGACATTTTCATGCAATATTAGTATGTCAACAACATATTATTAGAACTAAAGAGAAGGCTTCTACAATTCATTTTACAATACTATAATTTGTTTTGGTGACCACAAAATTTGTATCGAAAGCATACATCAGATGGAACATGAAACTAATACCTATATTTCGACATAGAATTCCATGTTTGTGAAAATATTGGAGCATATGGTCTTCTTAATCTGTAAAAGTGTCAAGAGGAACCTCTCCTTCTTGATTTTCACTAAAATTTGATCCCCTTTAAGTTGATGTCAAAGGGGGAGGTAAGAAGAGGTAAGGATAGATGACTCTTAGGGAGGCAAGAAGATGATATAAGGAGGATGATTCCAAAACAAAAGAGGAAGATCAAATCAATGTTTCCATTAATGCCAAAAGAGGATATTTTTGGCAAAGTTGTCATTGATGGTAAAGGATGTTGAAGATATGCTTGTTGAAAGTTTTATGTGTTAGACTAAACTATTGTGGATGCATGCACTCCACTGGCTAGTATGCCTATGATATGAGTTTGTTGATGTCATGTATTGTGCTATGGATATGTTTTTGTATTGCTACCAATACTCCTAAGTAAAGTTGTGAGTGAGTATTAAGTTTTTTATTTCTTATTACAGTTGAGGCCACCATTGTTGGAAAATGTTTCCATATAAGTTATTACATATGGTGTGATGTAAATGCTTGAAGTTATTGAGTTGATGATGTTGATAGAGTATGTTGGAGAGGTGCCTTAACAAGTTGTGACATAAATGGTTACAAATTTGGGTAAAGGATTTTTTTATTTTTCCTTAATTTAGAGAATAGACATAGGTTAGATCCTAGCTATCAACATGCTTAACCCAAATTGAAAGTGGAAAATTAATAATTAATCAACCTCCATGTCGTGAACTTTGCAAAAGGAAAACCTATGGTTGTTCAAATGAAGTTATATTGTCTTGGAAATACCTTTTCTTATGATATCTTTGCAGTTGGTTGATGTTACCTTTTAAACAATATTAGTGGACCAATAATTTTTCCTTGATATTCAAACTCTAAAAAAGTTTGAAATGAGTAAGTGGAATACCATCATGAAAGAGTTTAACTTCAGATTCCTATATGGAATACTAATAGTCAATGAGTTTTGTTTATAAAAAGATGTGATTTTGGATGGTAGAGTCATTACACTACAAGATATTTGAAAGAGTTGTTGTGAGATTTACTTCCCGAGTTACTTGGCACAAAGACAAAGAGGAAGAGGTCTAGCATATGTGATGAAGAAATAAAAAGATGCAGTAGGATATAAGTAGTTATAAAGAGGAAAAAAACATATTTCAAACTATGACAAAGACTAGGCAAACCAAGACATTAATTTTTTTATGTATTAGGAGAATTTTTTCTCCTTTCAAGTAAACCAACACATTGGATCCTATAACTCGATGTAGGAGCTTCCTAGCAAGTTTTAGCTTGAAAAAGAAAATCAAGGTAGGAGGCTCATGTAGCTAAAATCCTATAAAAAATTAATGTATGCAGGAGTGGGAGCTTCTAATAACTTGTAGCTTACAAAATATCACATAGGTTTGAGCCTCCAAAATCTTATGTAAAAATGGAGTGGATGCTTTCTTTAGACCAACAAGAAATTTTTTGTTTTTCCCTTTAAGAGTTTCCACTAATGTCTAGTGCCCACAAGTGTTTCTTTGGTATATTGATTCTTATGTTGTAGTTGAATTCTATTCAAATGTTAAATATACTTTTTATAGAATAAATTGTTGCTCATTTAATAGTTGAAATAAACATTGAAAATAAAAGTAGAAAGTGTACTTTTATAACCATGAATGTACTATATTGATTCAAACCCTCTCAATATAGCCAAGTTTCCAATAAGACGAGCTTTTACACTCCATGGTGCAGTGCTAGATTCATGGTTAATAAGATTAATAATATAACATATAAAAGAATTTATCCTGCATATTCAATGTTTAAAAAATATCAAAAGGTCAAAATTTCAAAATACAATAAAATATATTATAGTTATTTTTAACATAAACCTAATTTAGTTGTAGAATTTGTAGGCTTATAATTGAGGTTTTGTTATTTTATTTATCTAAATGCTTAATAGATCTGGTATTAAGATTGATCCTTGCAAAAAGTTGACAAGTAATGAATTTTCCCTATTTTGTACCTTTACCACAAGTTCTACTAGTGAAAATCAAATCCTTGTAAAACCAAATGTCTTGAACAACTTCAAATATGATGTTGATAGGGTGAAATAGATCCACAACATCTTTGAGTTCACCTTCTACCCCTTGTACATCATTAGTCTAGGGTAAAATTCATTTATTTCACTTTTCTATTATTTAGAAGAGTTGTATATATATATATATATATATAATAAAGAAAATATACATTCTTAGCAATGAGATAGAGTAGTTGCATATATCAACAAAATAGACAATTTTCAAAAAAATATAAAGAAAAACTACATTATAAGAAACGAGGAAAATAGGGGTTATCAAACTTATGTTAACACTCATTGCATCATATTTAAAACAACCACCTTTAGTTGTCTAAGGTTAAGCTTCCTTCATGTCAATCTGTTATAGATATAACCCAGAAATATATGATAACAGAAATAAACCCAAGAAAGAACAAGATCAAAATAGATAGAAATGATTCTCTTTATTATCAAAACCCTTATGGTAGGGCAACACCATACATTCACTCCTTAAGGAAGGAGAGCACTCCACAAGCCATATGCCTGTTCATACAATAATACTTCTCTTCCTCTTCATATGTGGAGTCTCTAGCCTTTATATAGGCCTCATACATACAATACCATGCATCATTACCATGGTTTTCTCATACCATCAACTAATACCATGGGCCCATTACATTATTATTAACTACTTGTGGTCCCTTACATGACATGGGTTAACCACCTTATTTATTACTATGGCCCATCCCATTATTACATTATTACCTTGGGTACCTCCCTTGGTACCCCATATTATCCCCCCTAGGTATATAACATTCCACCCCCCTAAGCATGTTTCGTCCCCGAAACATGGGAAGAACACAAATAATAAGATCTACTCAAAAGAGTAGTCCACTGATACCATGCACGTGCATCTAGCCATCCAAGAGAAAGGTGAACCCTCGATCTCGCTTGTGCCTCGCTCACTTGAGATGGAAGTTGACCGTGGCAGCTCTTCTGTGTTGATGTGCAGTGGGTGGATCTTCTCTCCTCGCGATCCGTCATGTGACGACTTGGTTTCCATCTTGATGGTTGTCTCGCTGGGTGATGTGGGTGATGATATGTTGAAGTTTTAACCCACGATGACTTTTGTTTGACTTCACCCTGTTGTGGTTCCTGTTGTGGTGTCTTCTTTGTCAATATGACTTCAACGAGTGAGCCCTCCTCTGATGTATCATCACCTGTAACCTTTTCTTCTGCAGCCTCTGTTTGTGTTTGATTGTCGATCATCAAAGGCTCATCATCTGATATGTCAGTCCCTTGAACATCTTCTGCTTCAGCCTCCATGTGCTCTACCTGTTTATGGATGGAAATATCCTGTAATGTAATTTTCTTCTTTTTATACCATAGCTTCAGGAATTTCCTCTGCACATTAATATTGATAGTACCAACAGATTCCATCCAAGGATATCCCAAAACAACATCGATATTATCCATCTCTGAAGCATAAAAATCACCATGAAACACATACTTATCCATAGAAAGCTTCAAATCCTTATAGATTTGAACATCCTTATCATCTACCAGTGTATTTTCAATTTGTTTTGCTGGGACTTGCAATTTCTTTGTCAAGTTGATACTTATGAGATTTTGCTTGCAACTCGGATTTATATACACAATGATTTTCTCCTTCTGAATCAATCCATGAACCTACAATAAGGAGACACCCATAGCAATTAAACCCTTATGTGTTTCATTCTCCTTTTTTCTAGCCCGAGACCATTTGTCCAAAAAGATTTTTTCAAATTCTGCATCTAAGATGTTGGCCATCTTCTGATGGTGGTCAAGTGATAACCACCACTTTTTTGCCTCATCTCTCATACTACATACTATTGGAATCCTCCAATATTTCCCATGTGTAGACTTGGATCTTTGTATGAATTCTTCAATAGTAGGACCATCATCTTTTCCTGTAAAATCTAGTATCTCCATGAAGAGGGTTTGAGAAAAATTCCTCACTTGGCGAAAATTTAAAGTGGTCACAGTTTAGTCAATATTGCTCAGAATCTTTATTATAACCTGTTTTTAGAAATGGAACAACCATTTTGCATCTGCCCATGTGATAGAAATCCTGATCCAGGCACTAGAATTCCAGATCTGCGCTGCAACTCCCCCGTTGTCACCAAAATTTCTGCAAAAAAGAGCTGATTTTAAATCAGCGATATCTCCCTCATCCGGGCTCCGATTCGACTGATTTTTTTTTTGAAGTTGTGTATTTTTTCCCAAAGAATCCAGATCTGCAATTAGATTTTGCAGATATTATACCAGGACGTCTAGATCTGCGCCACAAATTCGCTGGCCCTAAAAATTCTTTGCAACCCTACTGATTTTTAGATCAGCGATATCTCCTTCATCCGGACTCAGATTCGATCGAATTTTTTTTTGAAATCGGCTATTTTTTCACAAGGAATATAGATCTGCAATTAGGTTCTGTAGATCTTGAACCAAAATGTACAGATCTGATCTGCAAATTCGCCACCCGAGAAACCCTGCAAAAATGAAAAAAAAAATTCTCCACGGTTTGCCCAAGAAAGAGCTCTGATACCAATTGTTGTAGATATAACCCAGAAATATATGATAACAGAAATAAACCCAACAAAGAACAAGATCAAAATAGATAGAAATGATTCTCTTTATTATCAAAACCCTTATGGTAGGGCAACACCATACATTCACTCCTTAAGGAAGGAGAGCACTCCACAAGCCATATGCCTGTTCATACAATAATACTTATCTTCCTCTTCATATGTGGAGTCTCTAGCCTTTATATAGGCCTCATACATACAATACCATGCATCATTACCATCGTTTCCTCATACCATTAACTAATACCATGGGCCCATTACATTATTATTAACTACTTGTGGTCCCTTACATGACATGGGTTAACCACCTTATTTATTACTATGGCCCATCCCATTATTACATTATTACCTTGGGTACCTCCCTTGGTACCCCATATTATCCCCCCTAGGTATATAACACAATCCCTCCATTGTATTTAAGTTACTCAAATTCTTGGGATGGAACACTACCATTATACCTAGAATTGTTAGATGTTCTAGCATGATCAATAAATTGTTGTTTAGATAGGATAGTAGTCTTTCTCATAGCTTGAGTATAATCAACCTCTATTTCTCTAATAATAATATAGTATTTTAATTAAATGATAATCATGATTTTCTATTGCTCTAGTAGTGAGATAGTATTTTAATTAAATGATAATCGTGATTTTTTTAGACCACATTTTCTAACGACTATTACAAAATTTAGTTTTCTAATTCATAAATTAATTTACACTAGAAATTTTTTAATTTACACTAGAAAATTAAAATGGAATTTGAGTATCTACTTGAATGTGAAATAATATCAATAATGGAAATTACTTTTAGTAAGGCTCACTATGCCCTTTTGTCTTCATCTTTCCATTAACACATGTCAATCAAGATTCTACACATTAAGATTCTACACATTACACTTCCTTAAAAAGGATGAGGGAAAATTGATATAATCATATAAGTCATGGTTGCACGTATGTATATATGCCTAAAAGTATTATAATGGGTGCAAATATGTTATATTCATCAATGTGGAAAAATTCCTTCATAGACCTATAGTTTTTCACAGGTGAAAGAAAGAATTAGATTGACATAAAATAGCCACAAACATAACTCATGGAAGGAAATAAACCATTGTAATCCATTTCAGACTATATCATTTATTAAAGCCCTATTAAAACAAAATTGTATGATTCTTTGCATATCCTAATAGATTTAGCAAGATAGATACACATATAGAGGGTTTGAGGACTTTCACCCCTTGGAATGAGTGCATTCAATATTTACATCATTAAGAGGATTATTGTATTACCTTATGAGGAGGTTAGGCATATGTCAACTTTTGATTAGTCTTGGTAGGAGATAAATCTTGTGAGGCAGCCAAATGTTTTACATGGAATTCCTCCCATATCATCTCATCAAACTCTTCACAACATTATTTAGCTTACTCATCAATTGAATATTCATTTTAGTTTAATGTAGAAATAAGGGCCTATCTAATTAATTTCCACCAATTTCTAGACCATCATCAAAATTTTAAATATTTCAAAATTCAACCAAAACTTTTTCTAAAAATAAGGGGAGGGGTGATTTGATTTACAATTTGTTCCAAAATCATAAGCAAGCTTCATGTTGTTTCTTGACTCAATCGATTCTAGGTTGTTCACAAAACCAATGTATCGATGCAAAATCTAGTGGATTATATCATACTTCTTTCCATGTTTTGCACAAAATTGAAAGCAAAGCATTACAATCGCTCCTTGGATAACATTTCAAATCAATATCTTGAATACCCACATGCATGATTATTGTTAATGATTGAACCCAATAATAGAGAACATAAAACATAATCTAAAAGAAATAAATAAAGGAGTAAATATCCTCGAAGATGATGGGTGGTGTCTATAAACACCATTACAACATTTAACCATATTATATTATAATTAGAATGTCACTGTTGGGTCCTTCGTATTTGTGAGAAATTTTGAACAGTTTTGATATAAAAGAGTTGTAGAAATATGAAGTGCAAGAGGATTATCAAATGGTCAAACAAGTTTGAAAGTGACAACAAAAGGAAGAAAACTTTAAGCAAGGAAAGTGAAGAGTTATATTAGAACTCATGAAAGTTTCAAAAGAAGTATCGAGATTTTGAGTTTGAAGAAATAAAGCAAAGTGGACCAAGTAGATAGATCTCACCAAGCTTGCTAATTTAGACCATATCAAGCGAGTGCAAACAAGATGAGAGAGGAAAAATATATATATAGCTGCACAAATAAAGTTGTGAAGGATGGAGAGATTAGAAACGGGTCTTCGTGTTGTTTGAATGAGAACTTTAATTCTCCTATTATATTATGTTATAATTTTCATATAATTTGAGTCTATGATGATAGTTTGGATGAAGTTATGAAAGATCTTATAGAGTTTTTGCATATCTATAATGTAATGTATGGATTTATCTCCATAATATGAAAGGCGTTCGTTGTGGGGATTTGCATGTGTATGTTCATAAATGAATATGATGGCAATGTATAACCCTTTTTAGAATTTTTAAAAGTCTTATGTTAAGTTCATTATTATCAATCTATTTACTTTTGCACAAGGGTTATTTTGAATATTTTTGAATGTTTATAGGTTTAATTTGTATTTAAATTATTGAAAAGAATCTAGTTCCCTTCCAAAATCCCAACCCATGAATTAAGAGTCTCGAAACATCTCAAGTGACACCTTCTTTATTTGTGGAAGCTTGAAAATGTGGGTCACATGCTAGACTATCATGGACCCTCTTTTGGCACCATTATGTGAAACCCTCGATCATCATAGTAAAACCATTTTCCAGCAAATGGTTCTATTACTCACACCCAAAGATTAATTGGGGTTTTTGGATAATGGTGAGATGGATTCTCAATATTATTATTCAAGAATGGTGGGAGGAGAAACTTTATTTATTTTTCATCAAGGGGCTCACTTGAAGTAGAAAAGCCTAGATTAGGTTAGTGAAGAACCTTCATGCGATCAATATGAATTTTTCATATCATTGCTTGAGTAGATTTCAACACACTTGAAGGCCTCATAGTGTGGGTTGCTTCTTCAATACCTAGATTATAGTTTACCTTGCTACTTTACATAGGGTGGATAACAAAATAATTAGGTCTCTTCATTTTTGGGTTCATGCTACATTGGAAGGCTATGTTATTGACTTTTATATGGAGAATAATTAGTCATTCTCTAAGGTTGAAGTAGTGTTTATGTATGAATTGAGAGGTAGGTTGTTAAAAGAAATTTCCTTGTGGATTAAATTTCTTATGGTTAAAGGAAGAATATCATCATTCCAACAACCCGATATGGTAGTGCAAAATCCTTGTATGGGGGGTAGGGTTCATGGGATAAATTTAAACTAGTTACGAAAGATAGGAGGAAGTTGTAATGGATGGGGACGAGTTGCAGAAAGAATAGGAATTTAGAGCAATCAGAATGGCACAGATAGTTGATGAATGGAGGGAGCATAAGTTGTGTGAGATCAAGAGAATACATAGAGAGTTACAAAAATAGGTGAAAAGTGGAGGAGTCTATGATTGTGGATAGGAGGAATGGGTAACATAGAGTTGCACAATGAGATAGTATGTGAAGGATTTAATTTTAGCACAATAGGAGGATCTAGATGGGATGAGATAAGAGATCATAATAGAGATAGTGGAGCCCATGAGGAATCAGAGTAAATTCGAACATGAGAAATGGAAAGATAGATGATTGTGATGATTGACCAAAATACTCTCATGGATGAGGAGATGAATTTTGTTGTGAGGAATTTATTTCATGAGGATGATTCCTTCCTTGCAAGTAGTAGTCCATAAGACAACATCATGGTTATCTCTCTCCATAACCCCTGCGTAGTATTTATCAAAATCCTAACATTTTTATTTCAAATTTAGTTAAAACATTGAAGTTTCGGAAACTTCGTAAGGTGTATGTAGCTAGTAGTTGTAGTAGTTCTAGTAATCCTAGTATTTTTGGTGGTAGTACTTAGTCTTCTTCTACAACTTGTTTCACGAGGTTTTATTCTAGTTCTACCTGGTCATATGTCAATGGCTTGGAATGTGGCAAGATCATTTACTTAGTATTGTGCATTTTTGAGACTAATGAGATTACAATGTAGAACAACATTGGTACTATGTGAAGCTATTTGTAGGGATAGACAAACTCTAAATTATTCCAAAATAATTGAATTTAAGACTACCTTGAGAGATAGATATCTCCTATGGTTTGTCAAATGGTCTGGAACAAATCAAAATTTGACTCTAGATATAGTGAAATAAGAATTTATTGAGCACAAACTTCCTCATACAGAGTAATAGGGCTTAGCTAAATTATGGGATATTAAACAACGAGAGGGGAAGCTATATGGGAATGAATGAAATGGTTTAAGGATGTAGTCAAGAAATTGACTTATCATATTCATCCACATCACCAAAAAGACTAGTTCATTCAAGCATTTTTACCATTAACTTGAATTCCTCTAACACAACAAAAGATTGACACTATAGAAGATGCATTATAGAAGACCATGAAGACTTAGGCAATGGCAGGATATCCTCATGACTATAGGCTAGGTTCTTCTTCTAGTGACCATGTTACCATTGGGTTACAATATCAAATTGTTGATCTAACTGAAAGGTTGAAGGATATGAATGTTTCTAGACCAAGTCATCTGCAAGTGTGTTGTACCATCCTTCATACTGAAGTGCACAATGTTACGGAGTTCCTAAGGTTGCAAAGTGTAAGCCCTTTTATTGTACCTATGGATTGTCAAGACCTTCTCAAGGAGTCGCACAAGTTTCAACATGTTCCTAATCAAGGACATACTTAGTACCATGCATTCCCTAATCAACAATGTGTGTTTTCTAATGAAAATTGTGAAATGTGTCACACTTATGGCCATGCACCTTGACTTTTCCCTATTTTTCATAAATATTATAATATTTCGAATAAAATGTTTTGTGAGTTTTGTGGGTCTCACACTCCCCATACCAATGAGTGCAGAGCCTTGGATGCTCTCGATGATAGTCTAAATCATATTTAATTTCAGGTCAATGAGACACCCTGAGGAAGAGGAGGAGGCAGATATAGAGGAGGAAGGATTGGGGGTAGACGTTTGATATGGTGCTATAACTTTGATCAAGAAGGTCATGTTGCTCAAGATTTTCCAATACCAATGAGGCTTTGGTGTTTTCATTACTGAGTGAATAGTCATGCCATTGAATATTGTACAAAGTTTATTAATTGTTGGGAAGAGAACAATAGTCAAAGAGGTACTAACTTGATTAATACAGAACCAAGGGAACCTCATCCAACTCTGCAAGCCAATATTAATATTATTAATATATGAGACAACCTTTTTTAGGTCCCTATACTACTAATGTAGCCCCTTATTGTTATTTTTGTGCCCATGTAGTCCCGATATTGTTATTATTGTGCCCCATAGAAGCCCAGTATTGTTATTGTTGTGCATTGTTTGGCGACACCTAGCTTGGCTAGATTTTGGGCAAGGAAGCTTAATTTTAGGGATAAAGAGTGTAGTACAAAGTGTGAAGTGGACCGCACAACAGAGTGCAAATAAGACCACACAATAAAGTCACTGCACTTCATAGGGGCTTCGTAGCGAAGCCCCTCCCTTTTTGTAAAAAACATACAATATTGTAAAAATTGATGGTGTTGGACCATAGTCCCTTGTATTTTGGAAAACATGGTATTAGGTCCATGGTAATGTAGCGATGTAATCCCTTATGTAATAGTATATATAGGGATGAATAATAAATAGGGAGGAAAATTATTAATCGAAATCTACGTCTATGGTTATATTCTCTTAATCTATACTTCAAAGAAAGGGGAAAGGCTCTGCAACTGAGTTTGTGGAGGCCTCGGTCTGTAGCTGAGCATGCAGTCCATCTGTAGCTTAGTGCAAAGACACCCTGCAACTGTGCACAAGGGAGAACTATTTCTTGTGAAAATTCTATATTATAAGCAATAGTTCATATGGAGGTAGTCCCACATTGGGATGAACCATGGTAAAGTTTGTGTCTACATGTGTTTATCTGCACTTTATTTTAGTACTATAAATTTTATGAATATTTATGATATGTTTAAGTGATAAATGTAATTATGTGAAGTAAAGTATAAGTGTGAAGTATTTTATGAATATGAAGTAGTAAGTAAGTGTTAAAGAATAAGAAAATACAAGAGTGTCACATCACAACATCCCTCAGACTACAGAAACTTGGTTTTGCAACCTCCCATAATCACTTCAGGTGACACCGCTATCTGCTTGCAAGTCATTGCCAAGACGGCCAATGCTTGAGGGTTTTGTTGGTGCGTAGTAAAATTATGAACTTGGGTCAGCCCAACCTAAGCCAAAAAATGGTTCTATTGTCAGGACTCACATATGTTTGAGGGATGTTTATGTGGCATCCGTCAAAGAAATAAATTCAAGATTGGGTAGAACAGAAGGAAAAGAATTTGAATAAAAAGAAAATATAAGCCCTCATCTGTCAACTAGGAGCTAGCTGGAGAAGTATATTTTTGAATATCAATATGAAATATTCTTTAGCTTGTTCGATGTGGAGCTATATGATTAGATATCAGGGTTGATTGAGAGAAAAGACTACTTTAAAGGAGACAAACCTAAGAAGTGCAATCCTGAATTGATTGCTATTTTTTCTTAGGGAAACATTGTCCCTTACTGTGATAGTTGCATTTCTTCATAAATACATTAAGTTCACCCCATATCATCATTACATTATTCATATCTACACCATTATACATCAAAAAGTGCAATAACATAGAAAGAAATAACATCACCATCATTAATGCAATAAAGCATAAAAGGAAGAGTAGAAGAAAGCATGCACACATAGAGACACCACAATTGGTATGAGACTAGGGAAAAACCCACTATCGGGAAAAACCTTGCAAATCTTCTTCTTCTTTGATTGTCGTCAAATGATGCAGCAAAAAGAGAGTACAATGAGCCCAATACATATAATCAACAGTTAGTAATAATAAACCAGATATACATATCTACATATCTATTCTAACAATAAAAAAACCCAGATCTACGAGATCACTGAAGAAAGCTGATGTCGAGATGCCCAAAACCCCATATCTAAATTGGATTTCTCTCATCAACACTATCTGTGAGTGACTAAAAACTTTAGGGTCGCACTCATGAAGACAGTACACAAGCAATTGTAACTACAAAGTCACTCCCAAGAGGTCTTTGTTCATGCGAATATGGGTCTATAGTCACTCTCATAAGCCTCTATGCCTAGAATTATGGACCAAAATGTCCAGTTCTATGGCAGTGACCGAGATCCAAAAGACCCTAATCCAGAGTGAACCTTTCGCCTATGATTTCAGACCCTTGAGCGAACTCCTTCTATCGAACATGTGTGAACCAAGACAAAAGAGAAGAGAATGGCTTTGTCCAAATTATCTTTAAGTCTCTTCTATTTATAGGAGTTCCTAAGGGGTCACTTGGGGTTAAGATTGGCCCAAGAAGTTACTTATGTGGTTAGGGCCGACCCATTCCATAATACATGTGTGAATAAAATAATTCATAACTTAACTTCCACTTAACCAAATTGGGCAATCTTTAGGTAAATTTTGGTCCTCTCGAAAAGGGGAATGTAATGGAATAATTATCTCGGTCATTTGAGCTGTCTAAGGTGGAATTTTACCGTAGTTACAAAAATTAACACTCCCTCTAAACTAGGGAGAATTCCACCTACCAATATCTATCCAACAAACAATATGCCATTCTAGAATCTTTGAGTGTCATTACATATCATCATATATCATCTTTATCATGTATTCCTCGCGATATGTCCATCTCAATTGTCTAATTATCACAAATCACGATTGTACATCTCGATCTATCCTTTTCTTATTCCTGCTTATATGCTAAACATTCTCGGATTTAGAAAAAGAAGAATTCGTTACCAGAGGGGAGCTCAATATACCACCCTCTACCCATCAGGTTGCTATCTGGAATCACTACTAGCGGGCTAATACCTAGAATATCATCAAGCTACTACTTGAAAATGTCATCGGGATACTACCTGGAAACACCAGCAGGGATTCTAATCTATAGCCCGCATCATCATCAGAGAGCATATCATCAAGGAGAACATCTCAACCTGGAACCACATTGAGAAGCAAAGATTCCACCCATACCGAGCAATAGGATACTTCATCACAGAGGGGAGTAAACGCTCGACCCTAGAATTTCATAAGGGAGCTACACTCTTAACCTGAAACCATATCGGGTTATCTCAACCCATCCTATTACCTACCGATCTTCCCATCTATGGTAGAACACTTGCATCATAATTGACTTGGGTTGTACACCCCAAGTACACTGTCAACTCGTTCGCCAAAACAAGGAGTGATATTCCATCTAGTTGGCATGCTTGATGGTATGATGCTAACTAGGGTATACTCTACAAAGAACAAGAGGGGAGAAACATTCTTTGACCCTATAAATATAGGGGAGAAACATTCTTCAACCTTGGGTAATAGATAGGGTATCACCCTATCGTCAAGAGTTCCCTCAACCCTCGAAACCCTTTTTCTTAATTCCTCACCCTAGGAGCTTAGGCAGGGTGGGAAGAGTATGTTCAATGTCCTTGATCAATGTTGTTCTCATCATCTGCTTGTCTCAATAGTAGTTGTTTCTTGTTCATGCAAAACATCAAATCAAATATCATGTCAGATCATATGAATCATAAAAAGATACCATACTCATCCTCCCTTTTAAGGAGCTGCCCACCACAAGCCTAAGCTTGTCGTGCACATCTACACTTTCTCAATATATGAGAGTATCTTGGTCCCAACTATAAATATGGGATTTACAGTCAATTGGATCATCACAATGTATCCATGGTATCCATGTCATATACATATTATGCTCAAAGAGATCCCTAAGGAGCTTGTGTATCCTGCCTCTAAGCTAGCCATGCTAGAAACATCATGATCAACCTCGGTCATGATATGGATTTCTCATCCATGATATCATGGCATATCACATACTAAAGTAGTATCAAAATGTGCTTATCAAATATCAAAAATACATCTATGGAAGCACATACCATAGGAGAAATATCACATTCTCAAAATGGAATGCCTCATGTCGATATTTCAAAGCATGCTTGGTGGCAACTTTATGAAGAAAATTTCTCATGAGTTCATTAAGGTTCTATGAACATCATACATATAAATATGAATGTTCAAAATGGAACAACAATGCTTCAACTGTCGGATGCCACGTCAAGTTCAACAACATCTTGAACTTCAAATCTAATTATCCAAGGATTTTTCAAAAATATGTTCCAATAGATTTGTACTATGGAATTTCTTTCCCAAATTTCACAAATTGATTTATTGTGCCATGATACATTATTCCAGGCTTCATAGGCCATCTCCCTTTGATTTAGATCATCAGAGGTTCATCACCTGTCGCAAGTAGATCATCAAGATGCATGATCAATATCAAAACCATACCTTGGAACTCATCATTCTAACTTCATCAGATAACTGTCAAATCTAGACATATATGGATTGAAATTCTCTAAGCATAATGCCTTGCTAAGCCAACAAAATCATAACTCAATGTTGTACCATCAACAATAGAGTCAACTCATCAAATTTTAGAAGCTAAATCAAGACCTTTATGAAAGTCATCATTATCATAGTATTAATACTTTCAACCAGGAGACAGGTGGAGCTCATATCAAGCATATCTCAAATCATGACTTCATCATGCCAACACGTTGCAATCAACCATGGAAATCAAGTCATTCTCATAATCATAACATAAGTCATTTATGTCGCTAGGTGAAAATTCATACACCAAGGATGAGTCAAGTATGTTCCACTTCCAACCAATGTGCTAAGAATAAGAAGGACAAACTCCAAATAAGTCATCATGCCCACATAGTATCGGTATCAGAGCAAATCAAAAATCATCAAATTAGATCACTAGACATCATGTCAAGTCCAAATTCTCTCATAGAGCTATCTATAACCAAATAATTTCTCAATCATCAATTCAAAGTTATTGTCAATCATCATGAAAAAACACTATTCATATATATTAGTAAGAAAAATCATGGCAACCTCATGTAGCACAAACATAGTGACATATCTATAAGTATGTCCCGATCACCTACAAACACAAGTTCAATCTTCATGTTCATGTTATGGAAACATTCAACCTTTTCCTACTAACATAACTTCTTGTTATTTGCAATACATCTATGGTACTGACATCTTCCAGTTGACCATTTGATTTCATGCACAATACTTCATTATATGATCAACAATTTAACTTAATAACTTCAGGAATTAGTTAACACTAGAAAAATATGTTAGGGTCATCATGATTCAAATATTAGATAACTTTAAAAAGATTCATATGATAGTCAACATTAGTCAAACATCTGGTCGTTCTCTTCAGGTTAGCATGGCAACGAATTTAGCTACGTGGATGCTATCTTGGCCTTAACATGCAAGTGACCAAGGATGAAATCTCCTAGATCTGCGACTGCGATCGGAGGGAGAAGAAACTGTAGTTTCTGAATGGGCTTCAGATCTAAGACCTTGTTGCAGATCAATATTGTTAGATGCACATAAATCATACTTCAACAACAAATAACTCAAATTGTAATAAGGGAAATAATCTTGAGAAGCGATTCTCCCTCTGTCTAGGAATATGCATCATTCATATTCATTCATGTAGGAAACATGCCTCAACTTAATTCATGCAACAATAGATCTCTCATATCATAAAAATATGGCTATATCAAACTTTCATCAAATTTTAGACTCAAAGAAGTAGATAGATGCAACATCATATCTCAAGGATTATGAACAGAATAACATTTTCTGTCAAGTCACTCCATCAAGTTACTACATCTAGTTTAACCATATTCCATCAAGACAAGGTAGTAAGAGACCTGGAATATCAATATTACACTTCTACCTCTGACATGCACTTCATGACCAATGAGATTAGATTAGGTCATTCAATAAAGCTTTATCAAAACAACAAGACTGTAAATCTCTCTTTCCATATGCTTTCGTCATGCTTACCGCAAGCATTACTAGCAGACTCATGTATAGGACTCGATAAACTATCCTTCTATATGAAACTCATCATGAAAAGTATGAAGAGTATCATTTTCTAGAGCCAACATGCTAGCCTTCTTTATAGGATCAAGATATCCAACAAATAGATCATAGATGTTAGCCAAACATCAAGTGTATCAATGTATTGATATTAGATTGCCTCATAGAATTCAATAGGAATAAAAATGTTAAACACCAGGTGCATCTATTCATCATAGGAAACATAGATCCAAGTAACTTTCATATGAATGTAAGAGCCAATAAAGAAAGAGGCATCCTCATCATACCTTAGGGCTTACCGAGCCATAGCTGAAACAAAACATACCATGCATACCTTGTGGTATTCAAATACCTGAGCACCTTCTCATTAGACATAGGCCAATTGAAGCACTTTATGATATTTTCCACCAAGTATCTCATTATCTCTTTCTATATACATCTCAAAATGATCCTCAATAAGGACCTACTCATCACATCTCATCAAGGAGGTTAGAAACATCTATATACAAATATCGGAAGTACAAGCAATAAACATAATCATCAAATCCATGAATCTATCAAATAAGAACAATCATAAGTCAAGAAATACTTATCTTCAATGATAGGTGATCCTCTCCCTATTGAACCAATATTCAAGAGCCATTAATGTCCATGGTCCATATACCAATGTTGTCTTGAAGTATCCAACCAGATCTTCTAAGGATTATCCCATCTAGGACTTCATGAAATCTCCCACAAGTGCTTGAGCATTGAACATACTATACCTCATATAGTTTCCATAAACCAAGGTTTTCTCTCCAAACCTAACATCATATAATCCATCAAACCCTAATCATCAAGATGCCTAGGGTTTTCTTCAAACCCTAGAATTTTTTTAGGTCTCCACTGTCCTCTTCTTGCTCCAACAAAAGTGTCTCCATGGGGGTGATCTTCATGTATTTTATTCAGCCCAACTCTCATTCCATGTTAATTTTTCTTAAGGAAACATTTTACTTTACTATGATAGTTTCATTTATTCATAAATACATTAAGCTCACCCCATATAATCATTATATTATTTAGATCACCATTATACATCAACATGTACAATAACATAGAAAGAAACAACATCACCATCATTAATGTAGCAGAATATAAAAGGAATAGTAGATGAAAGCATGCACACATAGAGACATTAGGATTGGTCTGAGACCAAGGAAAAACCAACTATGGGGAAAACCCTTGCAAATATTCTTCTTCTTTGATCTTCATCAAATGATGCAGCAAAAACAGAGTACAATGAGCCCAATACATATAATCAACAACAAGTAACAATAAACCAGATCTAAAAATCTACAGATCTATTATAATAGTAGAGAAACCTAGATCTACCATAGCACTAAAGACAGTTTATGCCGAGATGCCAAAAACCCTAGATATGAACTAGGTCGCCCTCATCAACGATGTCCATTAGTGACTTAAAACTTAAGAGTCACACTCATGAAGAGAGTACGTGAGTAACTATAACTGCAAAGTCTCTCCCGGGAGGTTTATATGCTTGCGACTATGGGTCTATAGTCGCTATCATAAGCCTATGTGCCTATGAATATGGACTAGAATGCCTAGTTCTGTGTCAGCGACTGAGATCCAGAGGACCCTAAACTAGAGTGAACCTTTTTCCTATGATTTCAAACCCTTAAGCAAACTCCTTCCGCCGAACCTATGCGAACCAAGACAAAAGAGAAGAGAAGATGTGTGTCCAAATGAACTTGAGGTTTCTTCTATTTATAGGATTTCCTGAGGGGCCACTTGGCGTTAAGATTTACCCAAGCAATTACTCATGTGGTTAGGTCTGACCCATCCAATAATACATGTGTGAATAAAATAATTCATAACTTGACTTCCACTTAACCAAATTGGATGATCTTTAGGTTGATTTTGTTCCTCTCAAAAAAAAAAAACTAATGAAATCATTATCTTGGAAATTTGATATTTCCTAGGTGGAATTTTATCGTAGTTGAAAAAATTAACATTAACAAAGTGACTCAAGAACACCGGAAATAAGATCTCAATAGTCATTGATTTCTATATTAACAACATCTTATGAGGATTCATTACCAAGTTCGTGGTAGACTCGATTGTGTCCTATAGGAAGTAGAATGAAATTTTTTCAAAGGACCACAAGGTGAGTTCTTAAAATCTCTAAACCTTTGGGTTAAGATGCTTTTGTGGGAAAAGAGGATTTTATGAATGCAGTCATATTATTAGTTACTTATGTTTAGAATATTCGAGGAAGAGATTGATGAGCCCCAATTTTTGGTACAATTTGGGCTCATTTGGCCTACTTGCTCTGCTCAAACCATTCATTTTTTTATTGCTTATGCATTCATTTCTTGGTTTATTCGTGTTGTTTGTAGGAAGAAGGGTAGGCATTCTATCTACGTGACTAATGCATGATGCTTTCAGGTTTTTGGCATTAAAAGGGAGAAAAGACCACGAGAAAGGAGACAAGGAGACAATGAGGTGGCACTGCTGGTTTTTAGGAGAGGATGTCCACGGTCTTGGGGACCTTCCTTGTGATTCCCACCATAGCTCTGAGCTCCAATACATCTCCCCACCGAGCTTAAAAGCAGCCAGCTGTTCTACAGGAACAGCAGTTATAACTGTTCTACAGGAACAGAAGTTATGACAGCCCTACAGGATCAGCAGTTTAAACTTCAGTTCGATAGCCGAGCTCCTCAAATCAAGGACACCTGTTGGATGATCATTTTGCATAAATACTGAGGCCATAGCCTTGGAGAGAAGCTTTTTGAACTTTTGTATTACTCTTGTAATTTGGAAGTACGAGCTACAGCTCGGGTTTTTGTTCCTTTTGTAAGCCAATTTTGGCATGTCATCAGACTTTCGTTTATGAATAAAGGCTGGCATATTTTGATCTCATTCTGAGTTTCTAAGGGAGCTATAGCTCTCAGGTTAGGGCCCAACCTGAGAGCAATAGATATCCTCGGTGTTGTAATGTTATTTGCATTTCGTTCCAGCACTTTGAGTTTTTACTTTGACATGCAATTTGAATTCACAGTTTGTTAATTTAGTCTTTTTCATGAGTTGAGATAGGAGTAGTTTATGGTGATTTGCTTTCAGTTGCTTAGATTCGATAGGAGGATAGTTATAAATTATTGGAGCTCCAGCAAAAGGTTGTTAAAGCTCACTGCCATCTCTGTTAGGGATTGGGGTGCAGTCCATAACCAACCACCAAAAAGAAACGCAGTTCTTCTCACTTCCATGCAAGCTGCAACGTAGACATTTTTGTTGAAGATCCATCCATGCACTTTTGACATTGAACCATACTTCTACATTTCACTTCCATGCACGAGTTTCATTTCTTGGTTTTCCATTGCTGTTCATAGGTTTCATGGCACAGTTATCATAGGTTAATGAATTTCTCGTTTTTGGTGCATAAGTCATTTGTTTCATTTACGCTGCTCCACACCATTCCACTTCCTTCTTCTTCTTCTTGATCTCTCCTCAATCCACCTACTCAGCCTCTGTCCAACTCATCTACCCTCCAGCTCATCCATTAATCACTTAGCTCCATCTACTTAAACTTTCGTTGATCCCATCCTTCCAACCATCAACCCACTGCATGCACTCTTCCTCCATCTGATTTCTCTGCTCCTGAGCCATCACCAGCTCCATCTCCATCTCACCTATCCTTCCACACCACTCCAACACTCCACCATCTCCCAAAACTTCCACGGCCAAACATCCTGTAGAATTGCACAGACTTCCTGTAGAAACCCCTGAGTTTCCTGTAGGATCCCCTACAGACTTCCTGTAGAAACCTGAAAACTCGGTTGCTGAGCATCCGAACATGGTAGGCTTCTGTGGAATGATGCTGGAGACCCTCTGGGACCTCCCTTAGCCATCCTGACCTTGCCCATGCTTTCCTTCCACTCCAACCGCTCCTGCACAACCAAACCCTAATCAAAAGCATCATCACAATAAATCCAACCACTTAATGAAAAAGTACAAAAACATGAATTTTCAGATGCAAGTAGCTTAGATGCATGTATTTCAGTTCACTGCAAGTAATGGCATTATTGGTAGTTGTTTCATTCACAGTTTTGCATAGTTAGGGTCTAGCTAGTCAAATTAGGGTTTACTAGGGTTTTCATGCTTTGTTGGCTTTCAGTTTCTTTTTGCAATTAGACCAGTCTCCTTTGAGTTAGCTTTCATCCATCATTCATAAAGCTTCTTCTGTGAGCCTATAGAAGTTGGCTTGAGCCCTAGCGGACTTGTGCCAGCTGACCAAGTGACAGCTGCGACAAGAGCTAGTACTTGTGCATATAGCACCGTCGCTTCCAAGTTTGTACGAACTATCGGGTTGATAAAATTAGAGATAGGGAGCTCCAGGAGTTGTAGCATTATTGCTACAATACTGGAGCCCACTAGAGATTATGACAATGTGTTGGCTTTATGGGGCCTGACCCAAGTTCAGCGTTAGTTAGCAAAACAAATCCTTAAAATACTAGCCCTTTCGGCATCAGTTTGTGGAGTGTGGACCGAAGTCTCACCCGAAGCAATATGGGGGGATGTTGGAACCAAGTTTCTGCACCTTGTGATGGTCATGATTTCAGTTTACACCCTTTGTTCCTACTTTCATGCAGGTCGCTAAGCCTTATGGCTCTATCAGTCTACCCTTTGTTCTGCCCTTCAGTACCTCGACAAAGGTGTACGATTGACCTTCGCGCAGCCTTAACCTGCGATCCAGGTACTTTCGCGCTACCATGACAACATATTGTATAGGTTCCCAAGTTACCTTAAGTGTTTTACTTATCTTACTAATCAACCACAGTCAATGCCACATAAACAGATATTCTTACTTGTGTTCGATTAACCAATACAATCACATAAATTTGCACATCACATGAACATTGTAAATTAAACCCAAAACACAATATAACTAGATGCACTAGCATGAAATAAATACACAGAATTTGCAGAATACTTCTCCTTATTGATATCTTCAGATTAATATAGACTCTATCCACCCTGCGCACATAACTGTAGGGGTCCGTGCACTCAGCTGTGGACATCCACCCTATGCCTCTGCACACTCAGCTGTGGAGCCTCTACCTATGCTAAGACTTGAAACACTTAGAATCCTATACTAAGACTCTTCACTTCATTCTTTTCTATCTTACTTAAGACTACTTAGAGCTTACTTATTTAGCTCCTTTTTATACAATCCCATGGTTCGTGGACTATGGGTGGATCTTTACAGTCGACTTTATACTTTACAAAATAAGGGAGGACAACCCTTTATGACTCATGGCACCCTCGTGCTCCGCGACCACAAAATGCAGATACTTTACAACTTTATTACAAACTTGTCCCAAAACATGGGATTTTAGCCCCAAAATTATCCTTGGGGGAACCTGTTACCAACAGGCCCCCAACACAAACATGGTGACTTGCCCTCGAGTCACTTTGTGGACGCAGAGATCTTGGCATGAAGACCTCCCAGTTCCACTTGTATGATCGCAACCTCAGTAATGCACTGTGCAGTTGCGTGCTTCGCTTCTTCAACCAACTGCTCGGTCGCTCATCTTGAGTTGTCAGCCTAAAGCTTCTGTTGAGTTGCTTGCAGATTAGTAAGCTTGCCTTCAATACAGGTCGTGACCAAATAAGCCTCATCCAACCAGGGCTTCAAGCACACCTTCGGTACTGCCTCCTTGTGTTGCATTGCATCTACCTATTCTTTCAATTGCTTGGCCTCCTGTAGCTTCACCAGTCTCTGCATAAGAGCGACAGGTCGCGCTATACCTTTTACTTAGTCATAGTGTTGCTACAGTTCTCGTGCCTCTATCTCTAGCCGTTATACATTAGGGTTCTCCTGCAGGCTAGTCAGGACCTCAAACAACTGTTCAAAAGGTTGTGTGTAGTCTAATACTACATTGTCTACTACCGCTATCTCCTCTGTGATAGTGGTTGCATGCTACTCCTTTACTTCTGATGGAGTTGAAGGCTGGTCCTTCAACTATAAATTTGGAATATGTAGGTTTAGCTCCAGTTGAACCCTAGCTAGCTCTCTGCGAGTGTCGTGCACCCCTGTAGAAAGCTTACGAATGTGCACCTTGACCGGTTCTTCCTCAGGAATGGCCAACTCCGGGACCATTTGGCATGCCTCCTCCACGACCTAAATTATATGCTTGTTTTTGTCGGTTACCTCGGTCATGAAAGCGATGGTAGAGTCTCGTTGTAGGGCCAGCCGTTCATTATTAATATGCTTCTCATTGATCATCTACAAAGCGCAGTGTTGATGGGTCCTCAGCTCTGCGATCACTTTGTCCTGCAATAGGTGGAGCGCCTCACTAGAGGGCACTGCCAAGTTCAACCCCACTCCCTTGAGGGTGCTGAAAGTGGGGCTATCAACTTCATTTTCTGTGGTCAGTGCTCCTTCCGGCAGCACTATCGCACAGGAGACCTTTGCACATAGCATCTCAATAGCTTCTAAAGTACTGATAGCGAGGCTAGTGGACACCATGCCAGCCTGTGATGCACGGGTCTGCAACTCCTGTAGACATGTCTGGATGACCCCAAATAGTAGTTGTTGTTGCTGATCGAATTCCTGTAGTGCGTCTGCAGTGACATCCCACAACATGTCTCCAATGTCATGCAAATCTCCCTCTGTGAGGGTGATTGGGTCCAGTGACGACTTACTCGCCTTGGATTTCTTCCTTGACACCACGTTTTCTTGTTCCCTTGGACACTTGATGCGGTCTAAAGTTGTCTGCAGGTCTGTGCCATGCTACTCTATTTTCCCATCCATTTCTTCCTCTGTTTCGGGTGAAGGCGATGTCGCGCCTTTGTCAGAGCCATGCTCTATTTAGCATGTCTACTTTTCCATCTGTTGGGTGACATCGTGCTCTGCTTGGGCCTTGTTAGCAGCCTCCTTCTTCCTCTTCTCAGTTAGTTGTGCCATCTTGAGCTTGGCCTCCTCCATTTTCTGATGTGCGGTGGACTTGCTCGACCCCACCGCCAAGTCTGAGGTAGTGTGCCACTCTACCAGCCAACGATAAAGCATTGCATCAATTGCGTCGTCCGTTTCCAAGTAAGACAAGTCATACCATGTTTGCTCAAGGTCCTTCTGTGCCTTGATTGATACTTGGTGAAAGTCCTCCTTAAACTCTACGTACCCCTATAGTTTGTCAAACACAGTGGGCAACAATCATGGTTTGCGATTGATAGCCATGCAGATGTTCATTTCCATCAAGATCCAGAAGATCTTGTTGTCCTTGATGCACTGAGCATCCTTGGTCGCCCACACCAAAGCATACTTTGCTACATGAGGCAGGTCCGACACCACCGAGGGGAATTGACTGTCTTCTAGTAGCTCCCAGGCTACCAGCATAATAGACAGCAAGATCCACACATAGTGGAAGGTCTTCTTGAGCACCTGTGCTTCATGGAAATTGGCAAGGAACTCTCCATAGAGATAACATGCCCAATTAAATTAGAATCCCTCGGTGCTTTGGGCTGCAAGAGCAACAACTGGTGCCGACACTTCATCTGCATGACACTCTCTCATAACCTTTCTTGCCAAAACCTGCATGGCCACCTTGACTCCAGGATCACAGATACTCAATATGACATAGCCTTGCAGCTTCTTCATGAGCTTGCATTTCTCCTTCATGGCCTCCGTGAGGGCCTGCTTGCCACCATTTCCGCCAAACATCATGGCCGAATTTTCCCCTGTGTAGGGTAGTCACATGATCTTATGGATCAATCTGTCAGTGATGGGTATTGGCTCCTCTAGCCACAGTCACCCATCGTGCACCGAACATATCAGCTACTTGATGACCAATACTCTAATGGGGGTGCAATTATAGTGTGACACCCATAGAAGGTTGAGAAGACCTGCCTCATCTACTCCCCTGAACCACTTCTGTGGTTCCAATGCAGTCATCCTGGTGGTTGTGTCAATAATGCGGCACATTAGATTCTTGGTTGCTAAGTGCGGGAACTTCTAATGGTCAGGTAAATCCCAATATTCCAATTTTAACAGAGGAACCTGCCCCAAGCACGGTCCTTCAAAGACAATTTCATCCGACAACAGAGGAGTTTGCAAGGCAACCTTGCTCTCGTCAATGTCCTTTGGTACCTTGGTCTTTCCCTTGCACAGAGGGATGTACTTGGGCAACTTAGTGATAGGGTCAGTACCCTAGACTTCAACTTCCTCCACTTCTACCCCCAAGTACTCATCATCCATTGGGACGTCCTAAATTTTTTCCTCCCCCGGCTCTAGGTTAATGGCTTTACCATTTTCCTGTGCGATGGTCTTTTTCTTCGGTGGGTTTCTTCTCAGTGACACGTGCATCAGTATTGCAGCCTACTTTCCCTTTTTTTCCTTCACACTCTCCTTGGTTGGGGCAGCTTCGGTCTAGGTGTCTGTGGTGATTTGGGAACTTCAGCTAATACCCGTGCAACCTCTGGAGTAGCTCCCACTACCTCCCTAACAACCTCCGACACAACCCCCTCAGTTTTCATTGCTTCAATGTCCATAGCCTCTGCGGGCATTGACATGATGCTATGCAATAACTCCTGTGTCTCCTTTGGCAACGTCTCAAATACTGAACTTGCTAACAAAGCTTCAAAGTTTTCATTGTTCATGTGCACCTAATAACTCAACAACTCAATTCTCAAAATGCCAAGTGTTTTTTGTTGGGCCTCCATCTATAATTTATAAGGCATCTGGAATTCAAATTCAATTATGCCCCCCCACATTTGGTTCATTAATGTCAAATTGGTGGTATATTTGCAAGGATCTTACCTATAAAGTTTGTCTTAAATGCCATCTGCCTGCTCCATTTGGCCACACTCTTACTGACAAATCATGAACAGTGGCCTTAACGGTCACTTTCTGGCTGACATGCGTGATTTATGCCTGGGTAGCACAACTCTCTTTTCGTTGTCACGAACCCTATGACATTTCCTCATCCCACACAATCCTCCAATCGCACAATTCCCCAAACCAGGCAGTGTATTTTATAGTCACGCGCCTCCTTTCGGCTGCCCAGAGCAGTAAGACTATGCTACCCTCATACAGTCATTTGGCTGGGTCACCAATGTACGGATTCAATTGATTGCCATTCACCTTTCCTAGGAAGGGATATCCATTCAATTTAACCAACTGAACTACTCCATCGTCGATGATATCCTTAATGACATAGGGCCCTAGCCAGTGCATTTTGAACTTTCCTGGAAATTTATCAAACATACTGTCATATAACAAAACCAAATCATTTACCTTAAACGTGTGTAGCTTAATGTGCCGATCATGACATGCTTTTTCGCACTGCTTTTGGACTTGTTGGTAAAATCTAGCTAGAAATATTTCTTCATCAAGCTCAACAAGTTGCGGGAGCCTCTCTTCCAGGGTTCCACAATCCTTCATACCTGTGAGTGTCACTATGTGCAGACTAGGAAAATAGTATTCCATGGCCATCACTGCTTCAACACCATATACAAGCCTAAAGGGTGTCTATCTAGCCAACCTTTTGCATGTCGTCTGATAGGCCCATAGAATAGCAGGTATGCGTAGGTCCCAATCACTTCGATGAGTGTTGCAAACCTTGGTCAGCTCGTTCTCCAACACCTTATTGAATGCTTCCACCATTCCATTAGACTGTGGATGATAAGGCATGCTTCCCTGGAAATATAATTGAAATTCCTCCATCAGCGCGCTGATCGTTTCATTCAGAAAGTGCATAGCACGATCACTCATCAAAATCTTTTGACACCCAAATCACTTCAGTACATACTCAAAGAGGAACTTCGCAACGGTTGTGCCTATGCACTCCTTTATAAGTTGTGCCTCTGCCCATTGATTCAAATACTCAGTTGTAGTGATAATGTACCGTGCTCCTATCTTCTTCCCTTGGGGCTGAATGGGTCCCACAAAATCTATCGCCCATTTCTCGAAAGGCTGTAACATCATCTGTGGGTTTAGAGGCAACTCATCTCTCCACGATGGCCTCCTAGTCCTTTGACACACGTCACACACCTTACAGTAAGATTTTGAATCCTAATGGAGGGTTGGCCACCACAACCCTGCGCGTAGAATACTCTGCGCAGTCGCTCTCCCTACATAATGCCCTCCTGTGGAGCCCCCATGACTGTCTGCGAGGATACTGCTCCTTTCAAACTCTGGTACATATCATCATAATACTTCATTAGACCCCATTTTGTATAGATGTCTGATAATGACAGAAAATTCTATCATGTGTACCACTAACACCTTCTTCTGTTGGATGGTATAACCTTCTGGGGCGGTTCCTATCATTAGGAAGTGTATGATGTCTTCAAAGTGACCATCCATGACACGCACTACAAATAGGTGCGTATCAGGCAATCCCTCCTCCAAATTAGTGGGCTCTTCCCCCATTTTGATGCGTGACAAATGGTCTGGTCCTGTGTTCAGTCATCTAGGCTTCGTAACAACCTCAAAATCATACTCCTAGAACAATAACAACCACCTACAGATTCTCCCCCCAACACAGGCTTATTGACTAGGTATTTCAACACACAATAATCTGTATACATCTTAAAATGTCCACCCAGAAAATAGTGTCTAAACTTCTGGAGTGCGTATACCATGGCTAACCCTTCACACTTGGTGGTGGAATATTTCTTCTTAGCCTTGAATAACCTCCTCCTTATGAATGCTATAGGATGGTCCAATTCTCCTCCGCCAACCTGTGTTAGCACTGCTCCTAGTGCTGTACATGATGCATCTGCATGTACATGAAACTCCTTCTTCCAATCAGGGAAGACTAAAATTGGCATGGTGACCATTTTTCCTTTCAATACATCCAAGCTCTTCTGATAGTCCTCATTCCAATAGAACGTGACATCCTTTTTCAACAACTTCTCCGTAGGCGCGGTGATCTGGGCATAGCCCTTGATAAACTTCTTTGAATACCCAGTATGTCCTAGGGTTGCATGCAGCTGTTTCACACTCAATCCCTACCTACAAACCACATGACCCAGTAGAGTCCCAAAAGGAACACAAAATAGGCATTTCTTTAGATTGAGCACAAGCTGGTACCTCCGACAAGTATCTAGCATCAGGTGAAAACTTTCCACTTGGCATTTCACCAACCCAAACACAATCTAGTCACCAAAGTACACCTCCAGAAACTTCTGAATGAATTCTTTGAATGCAACAATGACTACGCACCAAAATATCCCAAGTGCATTCTTCAATCTGAAAGGCATTACAGTGTATTCAAAAAATCCCCACTCAGTCTCGAAGGTCGTCTTGCTTCTATCCTCAAGTGTGATTTTGAACTGATAGTACCTAGAGAACCCATCATTGAAGGAGTATGCTTCTTGGCTGCCTACATTATCCAATACCTCATCAGTGAATGGAGTTTGGAAGAGATCATTTACAAAAGCATCATTCAACTTCTTGAGATCTACGCATATCCTTATTTCATCCTTTTGCTTCTTTTCCTGTACCACCATTGGGCTCACCCAATCAAAATCTTCTATGGGCTCAATGATGCTTTCCACGATCATCTTGTCTAGCTCTAATCATACCTTCTCCTTATACTTCGGATTAAGATGGTAAGGTATTTTCTTAACCGACTTTCCGTCAGGTTTTAACGTGATCTTCATAATGCCCAGGTCTCCTATTATCCCCCTTGACTCTGTAAATTGGTAAGGAACAAATCCTAGTATTTACGGAGCAATTCAGCGACCTTATCTACCATCGCATCATCCCAATAATCTCTAATCTTTGCGAATTTGGGCTCAGCCTTTGTTCCGATATTTTCCTGTTTCATTTTCAGTGGCACGGTTATATCAGGATTCTCAATATGTTGTCCCTCAACCTCGTGGTGACCCTCGGTTTTAGGGATATTAATCTTTCATGGATCCTCGTCTTCTTCTTCAGTAGTCACATTATAGCATTCCAATGCGTGGCTCATCTGATTAGTCCACTCAGGTTGAATTAGATCCAAAGGATCTTGCGGTATCCTAAAGATTTTTGCTTTAGCTTCTTGTAACGCTTCGTGAGTACAGACAAACCTGTCTTTGAAGCTGAACGTCATTATGAATCCTTCACACATAATATCCCATTCACCTGTACCAATGCAGAGCTCTGTCTCCAAGTACCAGTTAATTGGGATGACGTCCAAGGCATGATAGAACAAGTGCACCAAGTCAGGTTGGGGCTTCGCTCCATAAGCCTTAGCCCATTTGGCCAAGTGTGTGCGCGAATCATCCTTCCCATCATATTTTTTTGTCATTCGTACCTTCAACTTCCCAAAGCGCGTTCTCATCATCCTCCTACACTTGTGCTAATCATCAAAGCTACCCTTGTGTGTACCCCACTATCTCACAAGCGTAGTGTGCAGTGCCCAGTCTAAAGCCTGGAAGCGCTGCTTATATGGTACTTCTCTCTCAAATGCATCCAAAAATACATCTACATCACTCAAGCCGTCATAAGATTTCTTACCTCTGATGACACACAACATAGCGATCAGGTCATCATGTTACAGCTTAGCGTGGTTACTTCATGTAGTTGATTCTTCCAGCGCTCTAATTGCTCATCAGAATCTAAGGTGTAGGAACTCTCGCGATCCCATGTAATTGGTCCGTCCACTTTTGGATTCACCCAATCTGATATATGCAGTCCAAATCGTCATCACTTTCATAATCACGGATTGGTTCATTATAGCAAGATCCTTCAATAGGATCAAGGGGGACTATTACACGAAGCGATTTCTTTTTGAATATCATCTTTTACTTCTTTAGGTTGATTACCCTGTTCATGTCAGTAGCCCAATCAATGTCAAGGAGCACAGGGTAAGGGTTGCTTTCATCCACAATTTCTATCACTTAAAAGTCAGCCAATGCACTCGCACCTTCAATATCTACAGTTACTCCTTGCAGCTATCCCATGGGGATGATCTTATTTTGATTTTCCATCCTTAATTGAATCGAAGACCACTGCAGCACGGGCCTTCCCATCGGCTCCCATGTCTTCTTTGGTAAAACATTCACGTCTAACCCTAGATCCAAAATAACCTAATCCATTTCATATTCTCTTATCTGTGCGGTCAGTTTGAGCTCTTGTCCTGTCCTTGCTTTATGCTTACCAATCTTCGGTACCATGCCCGGTTCACCTTGAGTGTTCCGGGTGCATCTACTTATAAGTTCCTGTAACTCCTTCACAGCCTTGCTATCATGTAGTAGCTTCATGCAGGTTTCTAGAAAGGTCATAAGCATAGAAGGTTTCATTTCCTGATCAAGCTTATCCGTGCTCCCTGAGGTAGAGGCCTCAGTGAAGCTCTTCTTTGACTCCATGAATGTTTCACGTGCGCACTCCAAATCAAACTCAACCTCCTTTGCCAAAGCTTTGCGAACCCATGCGTAGTATTTAGGTTATTTCCCCTTATCATCGCCCATTGCAATTCCATTTTGGAGTACTATATTCAAATTCAGATCCTTTTCATTAGGCTCAACCCTAATCATTTGCATGTTTTGAGTCGGCTAAGGTGGTAGCACCACTTTGTCACGTATCCTCACTATCAGTGTAGGACAGTCCTCTATATCATGATCAAACTAAGTACAATATTTGCACGATGGTTGCTTCAGGTTAGTGCATTCACGTGCATAGTGTCCTGGTCCTCCACAGTTGGAGAAAATTAGCTATCCTCGACCTCTGCCAGGTCCTCCTCCACCTCGACCTCATCTGTGCCCCTGAAATCTTGTCCGTGCCATCCCAGCGCTTTGGTCATGAGGCCTCGTTTCTGCCTGTACTCTATAGGTAGGTGTTCTATCCATCATCAATTCATAACTTTGACAGTTATTCTCATCATTCCCTACCAACCTACAAAAGTTGCAGAACAGTTGTTACAGTGTTTTTACAAACTTTTGCAACAAATGACAATTATCCGTCATATGTTTCCATACTACCTGACATATAACGCACCACAACGTAGGCCCCATGCTCATTCCTGCTTGGGCCTCTGACCTCAAAGGCATCGGTCCTCCTCCTGCAATATAGTTCGCAAAGACCGATTAGTTGTCATGCCCCTGACCCTTACATTTTAGGAACCATATATCTTCACGCACCTCCGGTCGAACTGTTCTGTCCTGCTTCAAACTTTGCATTTCAAGGCAAAGATTTTGCAACTGCGCATGGATCTGCTGAAACCCCAGATTTGGATCTATCATTATTTCATGTAGTCTTATGGAAATATCCAAGGCCTCTACCTAAGTCATAATCTTCTGTTGTGACAGTGCAACCCTTAGGTGAGGCAGGAGCGAAGCCACGAACCATTCATGGTGTTGTCCATATGTTAAGTTCATATTGGCTTCACAAATTTTACACTTCAATCTCTGATCCAATTTCCAAGGTGTCTCACCTGGTTTCATCACGATTTCCTTGAACCCCACAATTGACTGTACCTCGGATTTAGGCCTACTGAACTCTTTATTTAGCATGGTTTGGATCTCTTTCAACCTAGCGTTTGGGTTATCATTAGAGTACTTGATGTACCCAGTTAGTGTGCAATCCTGAAAAGCACTAACCAATGTTGCCTTCTTCATGTGATCATCTGTGATGCCCTAAGCTTCCGATACAGCTTTCACAACAAACCAAAACTAGTATAGGTCCTCATTTCCAAAGCCCTTAAACAAAGGCAGCTTTACTGAAATTTCCATGTTGAACTGCGGTGGAAGTGATGGTGGTATGGGCAAAGTTGCAAGTGACGGTGGTGGAGTTGGAGGTGGTGTAGGTGGAGGTGGTAGTCGCGAGAATCTGTGTCTTATTAACTTAAGTGCACTTTGCAGAGAAGCTTACGCTATTCCCTCTTCATCACCCAATGGCGGTGAAATTAGTGGGCTATATTTAGGACCCTTTCTTCCTTCATTTTGTAAGTCTTTCCACTTCGTGTAGCTCCGAACAACAAGGTAGTTGCATCACCTATTTTTCACACAATATCAGCTTCATCCAGGTATTTAAAGATCTCAAGTACTTACATTGTGGACCTTTGAAAAAGAACCATTCTACCTTGTCGTAACTAACTGAGGTATCAATTGCAAATTCAGTCACAAGTCCTCCTATGATGTGATCTAGCCAATGATTGATAGCACGGGCGATCTTATCCTCAGAGGCTTCCAGTCTGTTTACTACCTCCAGGGTCCAGACAAGAGGATCGTCAAGTCTCCACCTTCCTTGGCTATCCGCTAGCTTTTCGATCCACTCGTATAACTCAACTAGATAGGAACAAAAAAGGATCACGTGGATTTTTGTATACAGGTACCTGTCCAACCACTATTCCTTTGTCAGCCATGGATTTTTTTCTCCTATGCCGCGAATTTGTGGATCTTCCTATCCAACTAGTCTTTGACCTCTTTCTTAATTGGATTCCAGTGATACGACATCACACATCTCTCATGCAGATTCCGGTCCTGGCAACAGAACCATTTGGTGGCTTTGTGGGTCCTAACCCAAGTTCAACATTAGTTAGCCAAACAAATCCCTACGCTATTGGCCCTTTCGGCATCAGCCCATGGAACGCAGACCGAACTCTCACCCAAAGCAATATGGGGGGATGATGGAACCTATTTTCTGCACCTTGAGATGGTCATGATGTTGGTTTACACCCTCTATTCCTACTTTCACGTAGGTTGCTAAGCCTTAGGGCTCTGTCAGTCTACCCTTTATTTCGCCCTTTAGTACCTCCACGAAGGTGGATGATGGACCTTCGCACAGCCTTAACCCATGATCCAGGTACTTTCACACTACTATGACAACGTATTGTGTAGGTTCCCAAGTTATCTTAAGTGTTTTACTTATCTTACTAATCAACCACAGTTAGCACCGCATAAACAAAAATTCTTACTTGTGTTCGATTAACCAATACAATCACATACATTCACGCATCACATGAACATTGTAAATTAAACCCAAAACGCAATATAACCAGATGCATTAGCAAGAAATAAATACATAGAATTTTTAGAATACTTCTCTTTATTGATATCTTTAGATTAATGTAGACTCTACCCGCCCTACGCACACAGCTGCAAGGGTTCGTGCACTCAGCTACGGACTTCCACCCTAGGCCTCTCCGCACTTAGTTGCGGAGCCTATACCTATGCTAAGACCCAAAACACTTAGACTCCTCTACCAAGACTCTTTACTTCATTCTTCGCTATCTTACTTTAGACTACTTAGAGTTTACTTACTTAGCTCCTTTTTATAGAATCTCGTGGTCCGTAGACGATGGGTGGATCTTTACAACCTACTTTATACTTTACAAAATAAGGGTGAATAACCCTTTATGACTCATGACACCTTCACGCTCCACGACCATAAAATGTGGAGACTTTACAACTTTATTACAAACTTGTCCCAAAACATGGGCTTTTAGCCTCAAAACTATCCTTGGGGGAACCCGTTCCTAGCACAACGTGAAGTGGAAAAAGATATAGAATAGACACTAGAAATATATCTCATGGGCAAGATCTAATGAATTTTATAGAAGTTGAATATAACCCTCAGTTAAGTGAGTCTTAATGTGAAGAAAACCATCCTAAGAACCATGAAGTAATATACCGCAGTATTTACCCTTCCAACCTGAAAGTTTGTCGAAGCCAAAATCAAGTAATAATCAAGGAATTTCTAGTTTTCCCTGTCCCCCTACCCCTCCTATAACCCATACTTCTCATTCCCCTCCCATTATGGATCTCGCTCCCCCTCCCCCACCCCAAAGAAATATGGTTGATGATATTAAGTTGCATATTTTTAAAGGGATTGGATCAAAGGATTTGGAGAAATTGTAGTTCTTATACGAAGCAGGTCCATGAAAAAACTAGAAATAAAGCCCAACTTTTCACAAAATTCTGAGATAGAGCGCTGACATGGTACACGAAGTATTTGAGAAATCGGATTAGATCATTTGCAGACATCAAAATAGTGTTGGTAAAAGAATTTAAGAAGCTGAAGTTTGAGTCACATTGCATCACATAGCTAAAAGAATTCAAACAAAATTCTGCTGAGTTTGTTTGGGAATTTTATCAAAGATTCAAGATACTATTGGATCAGGAAAGCTTCGGAATATCTCTGCATCAACATGAATAGTGGTATATAGTTGTGGTACTTCCACATATAACATTGTCTTTTTCACAACAGAAGATAGAAAATCAAGTCGAACCCTTAGAACTTACGATGAAGCTAGCAGCCTCTCCGATAGGGGATACCAATGGAGGTATGTCGCAGATCTAGAGTTAGCTGGAAAATTTGACTCTATAGATACAAGGTATGAATAAAAGTAAAGAAGTTCAAGAAGAGGTATGGTGTATAAAGAGGAAAGGAGAAGGCCATTCTAAGGAACAACGTCCTCTCTTCAGAAACTACATGGCTAGTGGAGCACCACATCCTTTGAATCCCGGATCCAAATTATTGTGAGATATATGTAAAACTAGGGGTGGACATCATGCTGAAGACTGTTATCAGTTGCAAAAGTATGTGCAGACTACAAGGAACTTGTATTACAACTTCTGCAAATTACTGGGACATGATGAAAATAATCGTCGAGCTTATGAACTAATGATGGATCAGAGTATTGATGCATATAGGATGCAAGACGAAGAACATGGACATGAGGAACATGGACAACACAATGGTCGAGGTGGTTATCAAGGTCGAGGTGGTGGACTTGGTCAAGGATGAGGATAAATTATCTACTATAACTATGACTAGTCAGGACACTTAGCGAGAGACTCTCAAAATCCTACCACGACATGTAAGTATTACAAATATTTTGATCATGTAATTGAAGAGTGTGTGGTACCTATGGAAAAAATGAAAGAAAAGAGGAACCAACAACCAACACAAAACATCCAAATGATGACTTTTGAACCAAGGCCTGATGAACCTCACATAAATATTGTAACAAGAAGTGGAGCTGCAATTGGGGATGATAAAGCAGATGAGAAGAAGGACGTCGAAGCTACATGGGTAAGAAATACTACTGAAAAAGTCCCTATGTTTGATATTAAAAGGGAAGAAAGAGTATTTATGGAAGCAAACAGAAGTTTTATGGTTGTAGGAGCTTCAACATCCAGTGTGTATCAGAATCAGATGAATAGTTGCAATCTATCATCTTCGACACCAGGCCAAGATCTAAAAATACAATAATAAGATACAACATATGAGGTAGATACTCTAAAATATTTTTTTCAAAATTGTATGAAATTGTTGTGAGATCAAAGAGTTATAGAAGGACTTCAGGAATTGAAAAATTCCTACACATATAAAGAAGTATCATGTTGTGAGATACATGAAGTTAACAATTTACATACAAAAAAGAGAACTGGAAAATAAATGAGGGTTAGTGCACAAATAGGAGAATATGACATGAACCAAGTTATTTTAGATCTAGGATCTGCAGATAATGTCCTGACAAAGAAAACATGGAAATTAATGGGTAAACCAAAGTTGCAATGGTCACCTATGCAACCAACAATGGTGAACCAACAAAATATTGTTCCTCTAGGAAGCTTATTAGGCGTTATAGTAGACATTGAAGGGGTGCACACTACTACTGATTTTGAAGTGATAGAAATTGTGGATGACAGTAACCCCTATCCTACACTACTTCGATTGGATTGGGAATTTTATAACATGGCTATAATCAACTTAAAGAAGAGGCAAATGATATTTGAAAGAAACAATATGAGAGTAATTGTTCCATTATATCCATCAGAAGGAGCGAGGTGTACTAAAATAGTTAAAGAAGAGTACAACACAGTAGACATAGACAACATTTATCAGATAACAACCAAATAAGAAGAATGGATTAATCCGACTTTAGATGGAAAATTGGGCTGGGAACAAGATAGTTCCTGAACTTCATATTCAAAAGAAGAATTGGAAAATTGGAAAAACTAGTTACATGAAGTGTCTACAAGGGATGTGAAAAAATTACTAAAGAAGTTCACTGTATGATAGCTGAGGTATGTGACTTACCTTTTTATGATGGTATATGAAGAATGGGTACCAGAGTGTCAAAGATTGTTAGCTCTGAATCTTGCATTAAGAGCTACTCCTACTATATGGTGGGGTACACATAAAATGAATATAGAAACATCGAAAGAATGTCGACGATTGATATGGATAAGGTTTGGTTAGGTAGAAATAGAATTGGAAGATAAATATGATGGTCAAACTGGCCTTAGAGAGCACATCAATCATTGTGTGAAAACATGGAAGGAGATTCCACAAGAAGAATGGGTGCATGGTTTCATCCATACATTGGAGACAATTCCTCAAAACTGGTACTTGGAAACATAAATTTGACATAGTACTGCGAGCTAGGAAGAGATGGCCAATGGGTTTATATTGACATTTAGCTTCGAACATGATTGTCCATATATAGATTCAACCCTTTAGATAGTTAAAATAATATTTTTGAAAATGAAATTCCATTGACTTGGCAGCATGATTGGGTTGCGCAGCTACATAATGTACTGGAATGCTACAACATCTCTCTAGGTGAAGAGGAAGACCTTCACAGTATTGACATAGTAGAATATAAAGGCTACCACGAAGTGAATGGACCTGAATTAGAAATACCTGATATAACAAATCCATTGAAGACAAATAAGGTGAATATAGGGTCAAAAGATGAGTTGAATTTTGCAACGATAGGAGATTACTAGGATGAAGAAACAGTTAGCAAAGTGACATATATTTTGCATGAATACCATGATTTATTCCCCGCTAAGTTCTCAAATATGAAGGGCATAGTAAGAGACCTAGGAATTATGCAGATTCCTTTAAATCCTAATGCCAAGCCTATCAAGCAAAGACCCTACAAATTGAATCCAAAATATAAGGAGAAACTAAAATAAGAGTTAGATAAAATGATAGCAGCAGGGAACATTGAAACTGTGGAGGAATCAAAGTGGCTAAGTCCCATGGTGGTCCAAGAAAAGAAGGCTAAAGGAGAAATTAGGATTTGTGTGGATCTAAGGAAATTAAATGATGGATGTGTACATGATCCCTTCCGTACACCCTTTACAGATGAAGTGTTGGATAATGTAAGTGGACAGGAGGCCTAATCATTCATAAATGGATTTTCATGATGCCATCAGATCAAAACTACACCAGAAGATAGACACAACATTACCTTCGCTACAGAATGGGGATCATATTAATATACAGTGATGCCTTTTGGACTAAAAAATTCCCCTACTATATTTTCAAGGGTGGTGGTTACAACTTTCAAAGAATATATTCACAAGTTCTTAGAAGTATACTTTCATGATTGGAAAATATTTGGGTTATTGAAGAAACATGTTGCAAGCTTAAGATTGATGCTCGACACAAGCAGACAATACTAGATTTATCTAAATATTAAGAATTGCATATTTTATGTACCTTTTGGTATATTGTTGGGACATATTGTTTGCAAGCAAGGATTGATTGTGGATCATACAAAGATTTCTATTATTGTGAATTTACCTTCACCAAAAATAGTGAGACAACTTTGTACCTCTTTGGGACATACAATATATTACAGAAAATTTATCAAAGGATATGCACAAATTACTGTGCCTATGGAAAAACTACTGAAGAAAGATGTTACTTTCCTATGGAACAAAGAATGTCAAAAGAGCCTCAACACACTAAAATAAAATGTGGTAACTGCGCCTATACTAGTATTTCCATATTGGAATAAGGAATTTCATGTTCATGTGGATTCTTCATGCATAGCTTTAGGAGTGGTGTTGGCACAACCTAGTGCAGGAGAAATTGATTATCCTATAACATTTTCAAGTAACAAATTTATGATTTAGTTTGGGTGGTTCCTAATGATTACACAATCCCTATTCATGAGCAAATCCCTCTCTTGCGGAGCCCTCACTTGAAGTGTCAGCTTCCAGTCTGACAGAATAGCATGATTTTTAAAGAATTTGACAAAAGAATATATAAGGGAATTCTTGATAATTAAGTAGTCATACTGAATACTTAATCAACCAAGAAAATTTGTATGTGTGTAGAAGACTTCTATAGCGAAGCACGGCACACTCAAGAGATGACAGAAGGAGCTAATTAAAGATGTAGAGGAGTTATCTCAGATAGACTGTCCAATAAACTAATCCCTTTAAATGCTTATAACTCTATTGGGGATTTCAGAGAGATTGACAATCAACCTATTCTTACTTATATCTCCTATAGTACTTCGAACATGTGTAGAATGTAAGTTATGGAAACACTAGAAAAACATAAAGGAAACACAAATTATGTTATAAGATGGAGTCGAAAGTCTTTGATTAGGAATTCTGTACTTAAATTTTTACAAAGATGAAAGGTTTTGGCATCAAAAGCCAACCCCTGTTTATTACAATGTTCAAATTTATATAGAATAAATCTCTCCTAATTGTTACAATCTTTCTGGAATAAAATTTTAAACAATAAACTAAAAATAAACAATCTCTCTAATTTATCTGTTGGAAACTTTGAACTCTTTACAATTATTGTGCATTTAAATATGGAATTGGTTCACCAACTGCTGGAAATATGCAAAATGATCCTCAATCTGTTGATCTTTTGCTGCTAGGTGTCTTTGAAATGTTGATATATTGATGCCCTTGAAATCTAATGCTATTGATTCTCTATCAATTTTTTTTCAACTGATAATTTCGTGCCTTAAAATCTAGGGTTTGAGAAGTTGTCCCTAAGGTTCTGTCAATTACTTGAATTGACTAATGATTTTATGTCACTTTTTGACAATGCTTCACCATTGTTATAAAATATCTTGGAGGAAAATATTTAAGAAATGTTTTTCAAATATTTTGTAAATGAATTTCATATTTCTCTATTTTCATGAATTTCCTAAATGAAGATATCAAGATATCTCCTTAAATAATTGCATCCTGTAAATCCGTCCATTAGTTGAAATTATGTCTTGTTGTGAAATCTTTTAAATCCATGCCTTGTTTTGTCTTCTCATGAATTTTCAAAACTATGTGTTGTTTTGCCTTCCCATGGATTTTCAAAACTATGTGTTATTTTGACTTCCCATGGATTTTCAAAACAATGTGTTGTTTGCCATGGTTGGTAAATTATTCCTTTTTTTGTTTTTTTTTCCCTTTTACCCCTGTAAATCTTTTGGATAATTATTTATCCAAATCTATGTCTCGTGCATTTATCCTCTTCATACCATAGCATAAACAATATTTCCTATTTCTAAAAATTTCTGTTGGTTTTGCACGAGTGGTTTTGATTTTAAAAATAATTAAAATTATTTTCATTTTCAAAACTATGTGCATAATTTATATAAAGTTTTTGAAAATCAAATCTTTTTTAAATATCCTTTTGTGCCAACATAAAATAAATAAATGAAGATAAGTTACTTTTTTCTCTGAGTCAAGTCTCCTTTTTACCTCCGTCTTCTTTACCTCAGTCTCATTTTTACTTAAAATCACATCCAAAAAATAATTTTATAACTATATCACCCAAGATTGAGAGGAATCCAAGCCCCAACTCCATAGAAATTTGATTCATCAATTTGATTAATCAAACTTAGAATCACATCCAAAAAGTCATTTTATAACTATGTCACCCGAGCTTTAGATGAATCCAAACCCCAACTCCATAGAAATTTGATTCGCTTTAGATGAATCCAAACCCCAACTGCATAGAAATTTGATTCATCAATTCGATTAATCAAATAGAACCCTCGACCTTCGCGCCATATATCATAAGATTCAAATTATCGTAAATAGTGGTTTTTGGGGTGGATTAAATATCCACACATCTTGAGGCATGTGAAATTTAACGTATGAAGTGCAGGGTGGGATCATAAAGTGAATTTTTTTTTTTTTTTGGCTTTGGTTAACCCAGGATAAATAAAAGTGATTTATATAGTTTAGAGATTGGGATTGTTATTTTTTAAATTAAGTTATAATATTATAATTAATTAATTCTATAAAAATATAGATACATATATTTTATAAAATTGAATTTATTTAAAATAAAAAATTTTAAAAATAACTTGGAGACCTTTAGAAAAAATTCATAAACTTCATGGTTTAGCAATGGAAAGGGTTAGTTGAAATGATATTTAAAGGGAGGAATTTATTAAGGTAAGGATAGAAGTGTAAGATGGTGACAAGTTATTTTTAAATAATTTTGTAACTTACAGGGTGTCAAAATAAGTTACAACATCAGCTCCAACTCTCCCCTTATGGGATGTAAAGAACCTAGTAGACCAGCCACCTTGAGTGTTGGGAATGGAGTCAATTCATAAACCTATAGTATGCCAATCATGTAAAACTATAACCATTCCCCATGAACATATCCCATCATTTGAATATCCTACAACTGCACACTAAAACCTATAGTATGCCAATCATGTAAAACTATAACCATTCCCCATGAACATATCCTATCATTTGAATATCCTACAACTGCACACTAAACCTGTGACTGTGAATTGCAACCTTGCTGAAATCTGAAAATTGAAAATTGTTGGAGTGAAATAACTAACATCACAAGTGGAAATAAGCACAACAATGCCTAATTTACTTGGATATGAAGTTAATCGGTGAATGAATAATAAATTTACTAATTTCAATCCCCTACAATTTATTGCGCTCAACCAAACCCAAATTCATATTGCAAACTTGAAACACGAACTGAAACAATTGTTATTCTACTGTATTAATCCATAAACTGGAAATCATTGATATAATGCACACTAAAACCAAATTGAAAACCGATAAATAAGATTTAAATTAAATTGATCTATTGTATACTAACAGTGCTCAAATCACCCATTCATAAATTGAAAACTCACATATCTACTGCACACACTTCTACTTTATGAACTAAAACTTTACAATGTTAGGTGTACTATGTCTTCCAATGTAACCAAGTGAGGAGTGGATTTATTGATAGATGACGTTGCCATTAGCTGATAATATGAAAAATATGTACAATATGAAACATAAACTCCACAAGGAACTGATACTTAAAGTTGAACTTTAAAACTTGCATCGTCTATGGGAATTTTTTATTTCTCATCATGGGTGAGAAGAAAAAACATACACTACTTACTGCAACTATCAATGAGCCTTGCATAAACATTGCAATAAAGGTAGCTGACATTTTGAAATAGTGGAATTGGTAACCTAGTGGAATTTCCATATGACAAAGTGGAGTCGCCAGGTGAAAACAATGCAACCAATAAAAATGCCTACTCTTTGTTCACTAGAAAGGAATAGATCTAATATTGATAATTCTCCAGAGAAATATTTCTTCGTCACTTCATTCCCCGACAATGACACCAAATGTTGTACCTATTTCTCATAGGAAATTCCAGGCTACAAAAATTACACCAAGAAACCAACTCGACCAGTGTTTAGGCTCAAGATGGCCCTTGAACCAGAGGGGGCTACCTCAATAGTTACGAGGCCTTGTTTAATGTTGTTCACTATCACTAAACAGTAGCCTATGAAGCACAATGGCCAGATTTATGATTTAGTTTGGGTGGTTGTTGATGATTACACAATCCCTGTTCATATTTACGCAAGGTATTCCTGGACGCGTTCTGTGAGGTCCAAGAGAAAGGTACACCTTTCCATTATGCCTGGTTACTATTGATGATTTCTATGTTGGCATGGAAGGAACCGGAGGATACACAATTTCCTCCAACAAAAGAATATGTATGTGAGGCCACGAGGTATGATTCACTGTGGAATACAACTCAACCATCACTCACATAGGAAACATGATAGTTTTTATACTATACGAGATGGATCTACACATGATCGTAAAACATCATCTGCACCTTTCACCAAGTTTTCACAAACAGTACATCCATGTAGTGAGATTTAAGATGAATTTTCATAGATTATACATATAGGCGCATGAATTTTCATATATGGTCAAAGAGGATAATCTACTAGAAGTAGTCCAAACATGGCCCGCAGATTGGATGACTCCATTGGAGGAGGCAAGAGACAATGCAACAAAAGAAGAAGGGCTAGGCACTTCACACCATGGCAAAGGCAGTGAAAAATACAAGGAGAAGGAAACAAAGGAAGAGGAAGAGGAAGAGGAAGAAGAACACCATGACGAAGAACATGAGGAGCAACATTAAGGTGGTGAGGATATGATAAAGTAGATAGAGAAGGCAGAAACAAAGAAATATGTTGCAGAGAAAAGGAAGAGCCAAGGTGAAGCTTCCACCAAGGATAGAAAGAAGCATAAGGCGGATAAGTCAAAGGAGTTCACACCAATGGTACTCACTAAGAGAGATTTGGACAAATTGGACACAAGGTTCAGGAGACCACAATGGAATCTTGGAACAGGGTGGAATATCACTACGAAAAGCTTATTTTAGGCGTACAGGAGAGGATTGCAGAGTTGAAACTTTTGACATTATTAATTATACAACCTATAGGAAAGGATTATAGAAGGAAGGTCGATCATGCCTACCCTTGTAGGGAGGCTGACACAAATACCTGTAGGGGCTCTATGGTTTGAATATGAATAAATTCAATAGTAGGGCAAGGAGTGGACACATATAAACATGAACATCACATGAGTGCCGCTACCAAGGTTACATAAGCTACATGAGGATATTACAGAGGAATTAAAACTAATGGAAGAGATCACATGACAACTCAACATATAGGTGGAAAAGGAGAGGGTTTCGCTGTCACAGAAGCTTGAATAGACAATACAAGAGAGAGATAAGATAGCAAAAGAATATTAGTAGATAAAAGATGAAATAGAAACAAAATGTACCAGAATTTCAAACATGGAGGTCTGTGAAGAGGAATCAGCAGAAGAAAAGGTTGCAAAGCTCAACCTTGCAATCAAGGAGTAGAAAGACAAAGTTGTCACGATACAGTTTGAGTATGAGGTAAAACTTAGTGAGTTGCAATTGAAGATGCAGCCATCTACGTTGCAGGATGTAAGAGACCATAGGGAGGCTAACCTAAATTTAGTCATGGTGAGCATCTCCGCAGCGTTGGAAGACGACAAAAAACTAATCGGTGAGAGTATGCATATTTGGAATTCTCTGCATGAAGATCCAAATGTTCAAAAACTACAGGAGGACATGCAACAAAAACAACATTAGTTAGAGGAAAGTCGAGCTGCTACATAGACATTGCACATATCGCAGAACCTAGCAAAGATCAATGAAGCGAAGGTACTGTAAAAGAGGATTAAAGAGCTAAATATGGAAGAGCATACATTGATAGACAAAACTTAGCCTTGGTAGGATGAGGCCCTTTAGATCTCCCAGACAATAGATGAGAAGCTCCAAGAGCTTCGACAAAGGGAGGCAACATTACTAAAGAAGGTTGTAGAGCATGTAATGGAAGCATTGTTGGAGGAAGCATGTAATGAGGATAAACAAATGACAGAAGTGCTCCAACAATTTAACTAGGCTTATAAGAACATTGTAGAAAATATCAGAGGCACACCAACTAAGTGATTCAGGACGAGTCACTGGGAGTGTTGGGGTCCTATTGGGCGGAACCCAAATTGGCTAGATTTTTGGCAAGGAAGTTGAACATTGGGGATAAAGGGTGCAGTACAAAGTGCGAAGTGGACAATGTAGCAGAGTAACTTAGCGCAAAAAGTACCATGCAACAAAGTCAACGTTCATCATAGGGGCTTTATGGTGAAGCCCATCCCTTTTTGTAAAAAGCATAAAATATTGTAAAAAGTGATGGTTTTGGACCATAGTCCCTTGTATTTTGGAAACCATGGAATTAGGTCCATGGTAATGTAGTGCTGTAATCACTCATGTAACATGATATCTAGGGATGAATAATAAATAGGTAGGACAAGCATTGATCAAAATCTATGGCTATGGCTGTATTATGTTGATCTATACTTCGGAGAAAGGGGAAAGCCTTCGTAGCTAAGTGCGTAGAGTATTGGGTCTGTAGCTTAGTGTGCAGACCATCTGAAAATTAGTGTGTACACACCTTGTAGCTGTGTGTGCAAGAAAGAACTATTTTTTGTACAAATTCTATATCATAAGCAACAGTTTTTGTGGACGTAGTCCCACATTGGGATGAACCACGGTAAAATTTGTGTCTACATGTGTTTATCTGCACTTTATTTCAGTACTGTAAAGTTTATGAATTTTTATGATATGTTTAAGTGATAAATGTAATTCTATGAAGTAAAGCATAAGTGTGAAGTATTTTTTGAATGCGAAGTATTAAGTGTTAAAGCATAAGAAAATAAAAGAGTGCCACAACACAACATCCCTTGGGCTACAGAAACTTGGTTCTGCAAACTACCATAATCAATTTAGGTAAGACTACAATTTGCTTGCAGTTCATTGGTGAGAGCGTCAGTGGTCAAGGGTTTTGTTGGTGTGCAATAAAATTTTAAACCTGGGTCAGCCTAACATAAGCCAACATGCCCTTACACTATTATTGTTATGTAGGCTCTCATTATATTATGACCCCTTAGACTCCTATATATAGAAAGGAGGTCTTGTCATCTGTATCATCGAAGATTTTTTCATTTACGTAATGTAAATGAGGTTCCCCCCTCAAAGGGGATACTTTTTAAGTCGTTGAGCTATCTTTCTGTGATTTGGTTGCATAGCATTTGGTTTTAGAGCTTTGGATTCTAGGGTTTGACTGCTTCAAACAGGTCATTGTGGAATTTTCGCTATAACTATTTTTCTACAAAGCTTCAAAAGATGATATTGCAACCACGTGGAGCCAACAAATTGATGAAATTCTTTTATGAATTTCAGATCTTGTGTCTTTATATGTTCCGAGATATTATTTGAGTTATTTAGGTTATTTGTAGGCTCCAAAATTCCATCTCAAACAAGTAACCTAGGGAAAATCATCATAACTATCTCTCTGAGAATCGTATTTGAATTTCATAAAATGTTACAAAAACATGTTGGATTTTAGTTTTATGGGTATCATTTTTGGGGCTGAAGCTCTAAACAATGACACATGGCACCTCATACAAGTTTGCTCTACTGAACTAGTCTATAATCCAGTCATCGTGGGAGGTTTGACATAACTCTTTCTTAAAGAATCCAATATTGGTATGACTTGTTGGGTTGGAAAGAAGTGTCATAGAGATACTATAGGATGAAATTTTAAACCTTAGAGATTCACAATTATATAGATACAATAGCTGCATTATCTAGCTCCTAAAAAAATAGAAAAAGGTGTGTATTTTTTAAATTTTGCATAACTTTTGTTTGAAAAATCAGTTTGAGTTGATTAAAAGGGAATAGTGAAGCATAAATATCATTGTTTGATTCCAAAATGACTCATAGCAAGAAAATGGAAACACCTAGTAAGAAACTAGAAATATCTACTATGACACCTGAAGAAGAGGAAGAAATGCAACATGATATATCAAAATTACAAGACCAAGTGCAACAAATTTCACTCTCTCACAAAGAGTAACCAAAATTGAAATGGAAGCTAAGATAGATGGTATGAATAATGGGTTAAAATCACATATGGAATATTTGAAGGGATGGATTAAAAAAATACATTGAAGGTTTCAAGGATGGTTTAAAAGCATACATCGAAGGTTTGAAATAAGGTTTGACAAAGTAGCTACAAGAAATGCTTCCTAACGGTGAAAAGATATTAGATGAAATTCATGATGAGAACCAGAAAAATGCTAATCATGATTTCATAGACTATAATGTTTGATTGAAGACCCACCATCTTCCAAAGGTTGATATGAGGAATTTTTATGGCAAGGATCCGATAACATCGATACTATAGATGAAGGAATATTTTGATTTCCATAATGTGGAACACACACAAAAGGTACGCATTGCAACTTTATATTTAGAACCTAATCAGTTTGTATGGTATCGATGGCTTTTTTATCGTAAACTACTTCTCACTTGGTCAATTTTTATGCAGGAAATAATAGAACACTATGAGGATATAAAGAGGGATACCTTCTTTAGCCAATTGATAAATCTCAAACAAAAGGGTTCAGTGGCAGAGCACATTAAGAACTTCCAAAAATTGAATATAAGGGTAAATGATATTCTATAGGAACATAGGATTGATGTCCTCACATGGAATTTAAAGGATATCATCCAACATGAGGTTCGACTTTGGGAGCCTAATTCATTGGAGAAGGCATTTAGGGTGCCAAGAAAAGTTGAAAGCAAAATTATAGCAACAAGGAAGTCTACCACTCACAACTATAAATATGGAAGTGTTGTTACTCCTAGCCTTCCACAACCTACAAGGTTGACACCACAACAACTGGAAGAAAAAAGAGTAAAATGGCTTTGTTACAGTTGTGATAGAAAATACACTAAAGGTCATAAGTGTGATGAGAAAATATTATTTTACATAGATTGTGAAGAGGAGGAAGAAAATGAACAATAAACGCCAAAAAAAGAAGGATATACACCAGGAACCAACCCTAGAGAAAGAAGAAATGAATCAGACCATATATTGTAATGAATTGGCAAGAATTACCACTCCTCAAACTCTCAATATAGAAGTACATATTAAGAAAAAAAAAGGTAATCGTGTTGATTGATTTGGGTAGTACGCATAATTTTATTCATTATAAGATAGCCAAGGAATTGAATTGTTTCCTATATCCAGCACCAAAGTGTTAACTGATAGTTGAAAATGGAGGAACTATAAATTCCTCTGGAAAGTTCCATAATATCAAGCTAACCATGGGGGAATATGTATTGAATAGTCCAAATCTTTCAATTCTAATGGGTGGTTCTGATGTTGTACTAGGAGTCGAATGGTTACAATCTTTGGGTACGATAGCTTTTAATTTTCAAGAACTTTCTTGATTTTTTTTTGGGAAGGAAAGGAAGTTGAATTAAGGGGTATCACAGGGAAACTAGGTAGTATAATTAGCTCTAATGTAATGACAAATATTCTAAACAAATAATAACGGGGCGTTGTATGCTCACTAGAGATTTAAACCTCAAAATTGTTTATTTCTCCAGATCTCCAAAAAGTATTGGATAATCATTCCAAGGTATTTGAGACACCCAAAGGCCTCTGTTATGAAACCAGCTCATATTTGTGATCATGATCATGCTATTCATTTGATTCCAATAATTATTCCTCTAAAAATCAGGCCTTACAAATATCCCTATTCCAAAAAGAGTGAAATTGAACGTATGATTGCAGAAATGCTAGAGGTTGGTATAATTCACCCTAGTGAAAGTTCTTTCTCTACTCTAGCAGTATTGGTGCATAATGAGGATGGATCATGGTGCATGTGTCTCGATCATAGAGAGCTTAAGAAGCTCACTAATAAAGATAAAATTTCCCATTCCTATAATTGATGAATTATTGGATGAATTACATGGAGAAATTTACTTCACCAAGTTCGACCTTCATTCAGGATATCATAAAATTAGAATAAAGACTGAAGACATTCGCAAAGCAACATTTAGAACTAATGAGGTTCATTATGAATTTTTGGTCATGCCTTTTGGCCTTACCAATGCACCTTCTACATTTCAAGGTTTGATTAATTCCATTTTCAAACCCTTCCTTAGAAAAATTGTGACATTATTTTTTAATGATATATTAATTTACAAGAAGTCTTGGAAGGATCATGTTCAACATGTTGACAGGGTGCTCAAACTATTGGAGGAGAAACAATTATATGAAAAAACCTTTAAATGTTTCTCTAGAGTATAGGAACTAGAATATTTGGGTCATATTGTATGTCATGAGGGTGTTAAGGTAGACCCTAACAAAATTAAAGAAATTAAGGAATGAGAAGTCCCCACAACGATAAAGCATCTTCGAGGATTTCTCGAGTTGAAAGGGTATTATTGCAAGTTTGTTATGAATTATGGGAGAATAGTACCACCTCTAATAAAATTACTGAAGAACGATGCATTTTCTTGGGACCCAGAAGAAACTAAGGCCTTTGAGCATCATAAAGAGAAAATGTGCCAAGCACTGGTCTTATCTACGCCAGACTTCACAAAAACCATTATTGTGGAATGTGATGCCTCAGGAAATGGAATTGGTGTTGTTTTAATGCAAGAAGGAAGACCCATTTCTTTTGAAATTCGTCTAATCAAAGGAAAGTATTTACACAATACTATTTATGAGAATGAAATGTTGGCAATACTACATGCACAAAAGAAATGGTGACCTTACTGGGAAGACAATTCAAGGTAAAAATAGATCATGATAGTCTTAAACATTTTTTGGAACAAAGATTATCTTTAGAAGAACAAAAAAATGGGTCACAAAGATGTTGGGTTATGACTTTGAAATCATCTACGAAAAAGGGAAGTAAAAGGTTGTTTCATATGCACTGTTAAGAAAAGATGAGGATGTGGAAGGAATTCTTTGTACCATTTCTATTATCCAACCAGTTTGGATAGCCAAAGCAAGGGATGAATGGAAGAATGACAAAGAAGTTTGGACGCTCATTCATAAGTTGCAGCAAGATCCCAGTACATTCTTATACATTTAGCAAGAAAAATGATTCATTATGGTACAAAGATTGCTTATATATTTGTAGGAATTCCCAACTCAAACAAAAGATTCTTTTGGAATTACACACCTATCCCTCAGGAGGGCACTCAATATTTTTAAAAACTTACGACAAGTTCCAAAAGGATTTTTTTTTGGAGGGCATTAAATTTGATATTCAAAAGTTTGTGTCAGAATGTTTAGTTTGCCAACAAAAAATAAAGTCAAGACAATTAGGACCCTGGGCCTGTTAGAACCTTTAGTCATTCAAAGTCAACACTCAGAGGCAGTTTCAATGGATTTTATCATAGATTTACCCAAGTTTGAAGGAAAGAGTGTCATCATGGTGGTAGTTGATAGACTTACCAAGTATGTACACTTTTGGCATTATCTCATCCATTTAAAGAAAGTATAGTTTTACTGCATTTACGGAAACAACTAAAAAGCTACATGGAAACCCAAAGATTATTGTAAGCGAAAAGATCCCATTTTCACTACAAATATTTGGATGAAATTATTTTCTTGTTTCGATACTCAATTAGCTCATAGCTCATATTATCATCTTGAATCTGATGGGAAAACTTAGATAGTGGACAAATTTTAGAAGGATATTTCTGTTGCTTTGTATATGCTAAACAAACATAATGGGTCAAGTGTTCACCTCTCACTAAATGGTGGTATAACACTTCCTTCCATATTGTAGCAAAAATGACCCTATTTATGGAACTTTATGGATATCATCACCGTCCATCATAGCATATTTAAGAGAAAATTCTAAGGTTCAAGCAATGGAATATTATATCAAGCATCAACAACAAGTTCTCAAACCCTAAAAGGATAACCTCATTTTAGCACTAAATCGAATGAAACAGTAGGAATATTAGCATCACAGTGAAAGAAGTTTGATGTAGGCGACTGGGTATTTTTACGGCTACAACTACACAAGAAAATGTCCCTCAAGAAATCTAAGAAGGATAATAAATTATCACGAAAGTATTGTGGTCCTTACAAGGTGTTGCAAAAGATTGGTACTATGGCATACAAATTGGAGCTTTCTGAATCTTCTTGAGTGCACCCAGTTTTCCATATTTCATGCTTAAATAAGGTTATAGGTGAAAAGTTCCCAGTGCAAACAATATTGCTAGAAATTGACGAGGAAATAGAAATCATATTGGAACCTGAAGCAGTCATGGAAACAAAAACCTGACAATTACAAAATCAATCAATTTCAGAGTATCTCATTGACTGGAAGAATTTATCTACTGAATATTCCATATGGGAGGATGAGAATTTTATACAGAAGCATCCATAACTACTGAAACATTGAGGACAACGCCTTTTTGAAGGAGCGGGGCATGTGAGGTCCCTATACTACTAGTGTAGCCCTTTATTGTTATTGTTGTGCCCTTACATTATTATTGTTATGTAGGTTCTGATTATATTATGACCCCTTAAAATCCTATATATAGAAAGGAGGTCTTGTCATTTGTATCATCCAAGAATTGTTGATTTATGTAATGTAAAGGAGGTTTCCCCAACGAAGAGGATATTTTTTAAGTCATTGATCTATCTTTTTGTGAGCTGGTTGCATAACAAGGTCACTAGAGCTCACATGGAGATGACTAAAAAAACTATTGTTATAAAAGATACATCTCTGAAGAAACTGTATGATCCTATTCTTCAAAAGAAGTATTACAAGGATGTTGCTGAAATTTTCAAGCATCTAATTTCTTCTTATATCCCTAGAGCATAAAACTAGGAAAACAAGCAAGTTAAGGGTCCTCTACTTTCAGAAGAGACATCTCAGCTTATCATGGAATGGTTTAAGTTGTTTTTGTATATTATGTGTGATGGGAAAATTTTCAGATACTTCCGTAAAAATATCAAAATAATTGTAAAGGATGGAGAGTTTTTAGAAAAACTCATTTCTACCAACTTTGCAAAATTTCATTCGAGACGTGTTCACTACAAGTGTAGAGGAAGAAGAGAGTTTTGTATTAATGCCCAGATCAATGGATATCATGTAAAAGAAATTATGTTGGATCTAGGATCTTATGTAAATATCTTGTCATGGAAGGCCTAGGAAGCATTAGGAAGGCCCAAACTAGTGTTCTCTCTTATCCAATTGTGTATGGCCAACTAGTACTGTATTCTTCTTGGAGGGTGTTGAAGTTGATATTGTTGGAGTCAAGACATATGTAGATTCTGACGTAATTGATATTATTAGAGACAAGGATCCTTATCCAACTTTATTGGGAGTATATTGGGCATTCAAAAACTATTTTATGATTGATATCAAGATAGAAACCATGACCTTCAATGTGGATGGAGTTAGGTCCTACAACGTTTGGATCCTTACCAAGGTCCTAGGTCCATGAAGCCTGTTGATCATATTGAAGAGAATAATGTACTAGATCATTTATATCAATTAACTACAAGGAAGAGAGAGGATTAAATTAATCCTAAAACATGTGGTTCTCTTAGTTGGAGTGTTCAACATACTGAAGCTAGTTTGGAAGTTGTGATGGAATAATGACAGTAGGGATATCATGAGCTACACTCTAGACATTGTGCAACTATTTTTGTGCTAGATGGATCAGTGCAGAGCTAAGGAATTGTCCTACATCTGATGGCATTGACCCTATTGTTGATTTCATTAAAAATGTTGAGATACACATTGAAGATAGTCAAAGAATTCCTTTAATGCATGTTGCTTTGCAAGCCACTCTTGTGCGATGGTGGGGTGCTCATCGCAACCAATTCGAGACTTGGGACTCTGTCAAACATTCTATGGTATGTCAATTTACTGTGCCTAAAAAGATCTCGAATACAATCCATGTGTATGATGGTTATATTAGCCTACAAAAAAATATTCAAACATGTAGTGTGACTTGGAAGAAGTATAGGTTTCCGTCTGAGTTTGGGTGCATCAATTTATTTATACTTTGTGTATAGATTGATCGGAACTTAAAAAAGGAATGCAACAAATTACAAATATAACCACAAATACAAAAATTTAGTCGAAATAACACTTTATTTCATTAATATCAGAACACTGGAATATGCTAACAAACATAATGGAAATAAACTAGCTCGGACAATGGTAGTTTATCTCTAAGAAGAGATGTGGCAGCTACATCCCTCTAAATTGTTTTACAATGAGGATCAAAGTCATATTTATTATTGAGAAACAATGGAAAACCCTAAACATCGAAAAACATAACCCTAGGAGATGAAGTACCAAAATGGTGGGCCCTACTTGGGTAAATTGGTACATCAACTTCCCGGGGTTGTAACTTTGGCATATGATCTCCATTTGACTATTATATAGCTCGTTTTAAATATCTTGAAGAGAAGGCTGAAAACAAACTAGTGCATCAAATTGGGAAAATTTTGGGCTCTTCGTTTACCCTAAAAACGTCGTTTAGTGCCTCTAAACGGCTCTGGAAGTTCAGGACCCAGAAAATTGCCAAAAATAGTAAATTGTGATACAATTAAGGAAACTAAAAAACTGAAAGAGACAGTGTTGGTGGTCCAAGTGGAATAGGTTGGTGGCCACCAATATCCACTTGGATCATATCTCCTTAAGCTTGGCATTTAAAGGAAGAGATGAAGAGGCAGACAACCAGTTTGGATGCATTGAAAGTGCAATTTTGTATTGATTTTTCCTTCTCGAATGAGGATGCACATATAGTTGAAGCTCTAAATATGATTAATAGGGTATTGTATCCCACTGAGAATCTAATTTTTGAAGTTGGTAGTAATATTAATTGTGGATTCCTTCCTCATTATGGTTTCTAAGAAGTTTCGCTTGTGGAAAAGTACACAAGGAGCCTGAAGATGATGAATTGGAAGAATTATGGCATTTTTCCTTCAAAGAATCTGAAGGGGAGAGGAGTATTAGGATGTTTTGGTGAAGGATTATTCACACCTAAAGCCTTTAAAGTTGCGTAAGCATAATATTGGGACTGAAGATAAGCTCAAGTTAGCTTCTATTGGTAATCATTGGGGAAAACAAACTACTAAGGAGGTCGTTGATTTACTGAAAGAATATGAGGATTTTTCCAATCATTAATTCTAGATCTTAAATGAATAAAAGGAAATATGGGAGAAATGAATATTTTCTTGAAATATGATGTTATACCAGTTAAGCATTGACCACATCATTTGAACACATGAGTCAAAGAAAAGGTTAAAAAATAAATTGATAAAATGTTGGCTGTGGGCCTCATATTTCCAGTTGATTAAATTGAATGAATTAGTACAATTGTCATACAAGACAAGAAAGACTCAGATGATATCAATATCTTTGTATAATATCAGAGCCTCAACAATTTCTTTTGTCATTCTGCATTTCCTACTCCTTTTAGTGATGAAGTATTAGGTAATGTTGTGAGACAAGAACCTTATTTTTTCACATATGTGTTTTTTTAGCTATCATCAAGTCATAATTGCAAAGAAGGATAAGAAAAACCCACTTTCACCAGTGAATGGGCTTCATATTCCTATCATGTTATGCCTTTTGTTCTTAAGAATTCTCTAGCTATGTTTTCCAAAATAGTTATTGTGGTCTTTAGGGAGTATATACACAAATTCCTTGAAGTTTATATGCATTATTGGACAATTTATAATGTTTTGAAAAAGCATTCTAGTATGTTGCGGGTTAGTTTTGATAGGTGTAGGCAGATATAGATTTTTTTTTTAAATTTGAAGTGTATTTTTTTGTGCCTTTTGGAACTCTATTGGGGCATATTTTATGTAAGGATGGTGTATCGGTGGACCTTTCCAAAGTTACAATCATCCACAATGTGTTGTCACCTACAAGTATTAACCTTTTATGATCTACATTGAGGAATACAAGTTATTAACAAATATTTATCTATGACTATGATTTGATCACTACACCACTAGAGGAATTGTTGAAGAAAACTGAGCCATATTATTGGACTGTTGAGTGTGATGTTGCTTTTGATATTGTGAAAGAGAAGTTGGTGAGCGCTTCAATTTTGGTCTACCCATACTGGAATAAACAATTTCATGTACACATTGACACATCCGATATTTCTCTTGGTTCCATTCTTCTATAACTAGAGGAAGGTAATCTTCATCACCATACTAATTTTTCCAGCTGGAAACTTTCCATTATTGAATGTAACTACACCACATATGAACAGGAGCCTCTTGCTGTGGTATATTCACTTCAAAATTTTCAGCATTATTTACTTGGGGGTCATTTTAAATTTTCAACTGATAATTCTGCATTGAATTATTTAGTCAATAAGCTTGTACTTAAAGGAAGAATTTGTTGATGGCTATTGTTATTCTATGAATTTTCCTTATGATATTGAGAATGGATGGGTGAAAGAGGTGTGGACATCGTTGTAAGGAGAAAAAATTGAATAGGTTTGTAAATATTCATTTTTTAAATTGAATTGAAGCAAACTATAGCATGTCTTTTGATCCATGTCGGACTATTATGACCTGGCCTATGAGGCTTGGCCATCTCTCTCATATAGAATCAGGGGAACTTGGAGGTTTAATAAATGATCAACTCCTAGATGCAGATTTATTCCAAATTGAAGATGTCCCAAATTACCTTGAAGATATTGCATTTTTCTTAACCACAATGAAGTTTCTAGATGATTATTCTACCACGTAGAAAAGGCATATAGAGGTGAGAGAGTTGATTATCAATTAATTGCAGGGCAGCTGTATAAGATGGGTCTTGACATTATCTTGCAACAATGCATTTTGTAACATCAGAGGGATCATTTTCTATGGTAATTTCATAGTGGTGTTGTGGGAGTACATGTAGGAGTAAAATCCACTACAATAAAGGTAATGCAAGCAAGGTTGTGGTGGCCAACCTTATATAAGGACGTGAAGGAGTATGCTCAAAATTTTGATGTATGTTAGAGAGTTGGGAAGCCTTCTCATCGGGATGAAATTCCACTAAATCCATTTTAAGCTCTTTAAGCCTTTAATAAGTGGGTTGCTGATTTTAACGGTCCCATAAACACTCCTACGTGACATTTACATGCCTGCTATATCATAACCACAACTAATTTTTTAATGTGTTTGGCCAAAACAACCCCCGTCAAAGATTGTATTTCTATTACAACAACCAAATTCATATTTAGAACATTATTACAAGGTTTGGTTGTCCAAGGAGTTTTAAAAGTGATCAAGGATTCCAATTTATCAACGAGACCATTGCAACTTTCACATGAGAGTTCTTGATTCAGTACCACAAAAGCAATATGTATCATTTGCAAAAAAATGGAATAGTTCAAGTTTTAAGTAAAATATTAGAAAACAGACTCTCTAAAGTATGCGTTTCTAATAGGGATGACTAGGATGAGAGAGTTCTTGCTACTTTTTTTGCTTATTAGACTACTATAAAAAATTTACATAGGTATACTCCTTTTAATTTTGTGTATGGTGTTGGGTTAAGAAAAGGGTATGTTTTCTCCTTGGTAATAGCTTTATTTAGCACTCATCCTCACATGACTATCTTTGTATATGAATAAAAGTTGAGGAAATAATAGCTAAAGTCGAGTAAAAGTAATCAATAAAAAAATAGACAAATCTAAGCAGGAAAAATTGATTTTTACTATCTTTATGTACAGAAGACACGAATTGATCGATAGTTGCTCAATCGATAGAATGGAAACATCTCATAAGGGAAAGCGACAATGTCATAGGCAAGGCAGGACAGTGGAAGACAGGGAAAACCAATGACTATTTTATGACAGAATTAGATCAAGTATAGAGAAATCCTTAGGATCGCCTGATCCTGAGTATTTGCTTTTATCCATTTACTTTCTAAATGTAATATATAAGGCCAAAAGGCAAAACTGCACAAAGCTAAGATTTTCACAGTTTGCAATTATTCTTTTGTACATATAATACTATTATCTTGGATGTTGTAACTTGCTTACTTATTTTAATGAAGAAAGATTGTGTTTAACTCATACTTATATTCTGAGTATCTCTTAGCGGAGACTTTTGGTGACTCTGGGCATAATCAAGAGAAGATCTACTGCTTCAAAAGTGTCATAATGTTTTCTATTTTATTCTTTATTGCTTGTTAATGTTAAGTTAATATTACTTTTGATTGTAAGGATTGTCAATTCAGTTTTATTTTGTTGTTCATTCGAGATTCAGATTGATCCGTGTGTTATATGTGAGTAATATTTTTGATTGAATTGGTTATGCTAGTTCCAACTCAGATTGTTGTTCATTTCAAGTAATGTTGTCATAGATTTTAGGGATAGAATTGATTGCTTTATGCTTCTACAGTGATTTTCTATTCAGATATCGTTTGTTATTCCAATATCGTTTGTTGTCGTTTGTTGTTCAATTCAGATTTGTTCTTCAATTAGGATTTTTTGTTCAATTACCATTGTTGTTAATTGTACAGTTATCTTTCATGAGTGAGCGAGTTAGCTTCAATTCTATTTAAAAATTCCAAGCATGATTCTTTATAAGTTGTATTTAGATCCATTTGATTTCGTGATAGGTTATGTATAATTGCAGAGTGTGTTATGAATTTCTTTCAGAGTTACTTCTTTTAGAGTTGTTTGGATTGAGTTTGAAGAATATATTCATTAGAAATTGCAATGATTTGTTATTTGTTAACCTCTCAATTCACTGCATATATAATGCTAACACTCTTGAAATAAAAAGACTTGGGTTAACAATTCATGTAGGAATTGAGATTATTTGTAAAAAGACATCTTAGTGCACCAACATTTTGGCGTCACTACCAGGGAGAGTGTTCCAAAGTGATTTCCTTTTTATCTTGTTGCAAAATAATTGGGTTTTAAAAATGGGAGGTAAGAACCTGTGTACCTAGCAAGTAAAGTGCTTTCTTACCAGCCCACTTTTTAGCAAAATCTTAGAGGTTAAATAGGAATTTGTTTTTATGAATGACTAGGAATAGAAAGATAGAAAAAGAATAGAACCCCCATCCAAAATCCACAAAACCCAAGGGATCGGTGAACCTTGGGAGAACGACCTTTATAGACGGAATTATGAGAAAAGCCAAGTCTCAAGCATCAATAGGATTCTGGGCTGTATCTAGAAAAAGTCCTACTGTAATCCCTCAAGTAGTAGGCTCACCATCTGCATCTCACGCTAAGATTCAAAGCCAAATTGTTTGATTTGAATAAACTCTTCAAGCTAGAGTAAGATTACATTTTGATCCTCTATAAGAGGAAAAATTGTGTAACTGAAGAGAAGAAGAAGGAGAAACTAGTGGAATTGCTAAGGCAAGGCCTCAGCTGTCTGAACAAGGGTCTGCTATGATCCCAGATCTAGGTAGTGCTGCAAAGCCATCTCAGGTTGTTAATCCTCCACTTACTCAAAAAGAACCCCCTAAAATCCCTAAAGAGTATTGGCACATCTTTGACAAAATGGAAAATCAACCACCTCTTGGTCAAAGCTCGACATTGGAATACCCCATAGTCGACCAAGTGGTCAATGCCCCCATGAAGGTTATTCCTCTGTAGAGCATCCCAAATTTTCATGGGATGATCATAGAGGATCTTGATGCCTTCCTATTCGAATTTTATGTCCTTTGCAGAGGGTATGACTACACCACTAACCACCAAAAGCTAAAACTATTCCCTTCTACTCTGAAAGGATCAACTTTAAGATGGTTCATGGGTCTGGGTGGACATACTATTAATTGTTGGGACAATATGAAAACCTCCTTTCTCACAAGATACCAGGACTTTTGCAAGACGATGGAACTATAGGATGAAATATTTAAGATGGCTGCAAACGATAATGAAACTCTAGAAGAATACATCGAACGATTTCATTATAACTTGCAGATATGTCCACACACCACCCTACCAAAAGAAGTCCTAAGAGCTATCTTAATTAAAGGAATGAAAGAGGAGTGGTTAGAAACTCTAAATTTAATGGGGAAGGAGATATTTCTCAAGAATATTATGATGAAATCATTTGCTTGTGTATCAGGTGTTCATGAGGAAGCACACACACAGGAGCAGCAAGCCTAGATCCCATGAGCAAGGGAAGCAAGCCACATAGTGGCAACATAACACAAATGGAAATCAATAACCTCCTGGAAGATTTCAAAACAGACATCCTGGGCTCCCTCACAATGCAGATGGATGTTCTACATGCTAAACAAAAAAAACTTTAGTAGAACAAAACTTGGTCATTTTCTACCCACGATGTCAGAAGAAAAACAACCAATGGGAATGTCCATTAGACATGGTTCATACATGCGCCATCTATACCAAGGATCACGCCACTAAACAATGCCCATCACTCCCAGGGTTGAAAGCAGTGTTCAAAGAAGCAGAAGAAGAGACAGAGCCAATATATCTAATGAACCAACATTGACAGTGGCAGGCCAAATCTCCAGGTATGTCACAAGATGCATCCCAGTTATATCCTTCTTCATAGTTTAATCAGCAATAGAACTCCGAGGCAACATGGCAAGGCCAATCACACCACTCGAATTGGAAACCTTAGTCATTCCCCATGACACCATTGTCAACTCAATCATTTCCGGGTAATGGCTAGCCATATTCTCCTTTTAATCCTATTTGGAAAGGCAATCCCTATCAATCCCTGTGGCTTACCTCCACTTCTCAAAATATGAATTGGTCTACAAATTCGCAGAGACCTTTGGGAATATCCAACACTCCTATGGGGATAGGTCCTCAACCTTAACCTGCATTTTCGGCTCCTTATCCATTACAACAAAATCCCCAGCCTCTTCTATGCCTTCAACTACCAACCCAACCAAATCTGAATCCCAATAACAGACCTGTCCAACTGGTGCAAATTGTAGAAAGCTCGGACTATGAGATTGAGAAAAAAGAATGTAATGAACCTAGATTGAGGTAAAGATGTATCATCACCCCCGAGGAAAACAAGGATCAACCATAAATTGAGATCGAAACACCACCTGTACATATACCACCACCTGTAATTGATACTGACATGAAACAAGGGGAAGAGATAGATTAGCAGAAAGATCAAAAGGAACTCATAGTCACTTCTCCCCCATTCCTTTAAAGGTTAATGATACCTAAGTTGATTTTTACCCAGATTTTGATCTTGTAGGGGAACTAAAAAATCTTTGCATAAAAATTCCACTCCTCCAGACCATTCAAGACATTCCCATCTATTCTAAAATAATTAAAGACTTATGTGTAAAGACGCCTGTGAGAAAAGCAAAAAATTCACCTACCTTTCATGTTGTAGGAACCTTATCTAATTTATTCTTGGGAGGGGAAGCTCCAATAAAGTATGAAGATCCTGGGAATCCCATAGTGACAGTTCAGATATATGTCTTCCCTTTTCCCAATACGCTAGTTGATCTAGGTGAAACCATTAATATTTTAACAACAAAAACCTGTCAACCACTTGATAATGAAGCCTTGGAAGATCCCTTGAAGGATACCAATGATCAACACATCTAGATGACTGTTGTTCATAACAACAAGCCAATGGAAATTGAACCAGGCAAAGTTTTAAACATTAATGATAGCTTGAACAGTGATCAATAGAAAAATTTCATTCAGGTCTTGCAAAAAAATAAAGGGGATTTTTCATGGGATTATCTCAATATGAAGGGTATAGATCCACAGTTGTGTGCACATCACATCTATACCGAAAAGGATGCTTGACCTACCCGAAAACTTCAGCGGAGATTGAATCTGCACCTTAAGGATATTGTGAAATAAGAATTACAAAAGCTATTGGATGTGAATTTCATTTATCCTATTTTGGATAGCAAATGGGTTTCTCCATTGGTGGTCATCCCCAAGAAAAATAGGAAGTTGCGTATCTGTGTAGATCACCGAGAACTGAACAAGGCAACATAGAAATATCATTTCCCTCTCCCATTTATCGATCAAGTCCTTGATACCTTGGCAGGGAAGTAATTCTTTTCCTTCCTAGATGGATTTAGTGACTACAATCAGATTCAGATCGCCCTTGAAGACCAAGACAAAACAACCTTCACTTGTCCCTAGGGTACGTTCGCTTACAGAGTATTACCATTCGGCTTATGCAATGCCCTAGCCACGTTTCAAAGAGATATACTCAACATTTTTGCTGACCTGATAAATGAAGGACTTGAGGTATATATGGATGAATTTACTTCATATGGGGATGACTTTCATCAAGCATTGCAAACATTAGAAAAGGTTTTAGAATGATGCATTTCTACCAGGTTATGTTTAAGCAATGTCAAGTGTCACATGACGATGACCGAAGGTGTGATCTTGGGACATTATATTTCTACAATAGGGATACAAGTAGCCCCAGCAAAAATACGAGTAATTCTTTCACTGCCTACTCCCTGTATTCAGACAAAGGTATGTATTTTCCTTGGATATGCAGGTTATTATTGCAGGTTTATTAAAACAAAGTTACAAATTACTACACCTTTATATGATTTAGTTGGAAATGTTGATTTCAAATGGTCTGAAAAATGTGACACAACTTTTACAGGTTTAAAGAAGCTAGTCTCGACGACACCAATATTACGTGGACCAAACTGGGAGCTACTTTTTCACATATTCACGAACGCATCAGATGCAACTATAGGCACCATCCTCATCCAAGAAGAGGACATGAAGCCTTATGCTATATATTATATTAGCAAAAATATTACTCGTACAGAACTTAATTATACAGCAACAGAAAAAGAATTCTTAGCTATTATTTATGCAATAAACAAATTTAGACATTACATAACTAGCTACCAAGTTTTTTGTATACTGATCACTCTACTATTCGGTATTTAGCTAACAAACCTATCACAAATGGTCGAGTGACTCATTGGCTATTGCTTTGCAGGAATTTGACATTACTATCAAGGATCGTCTGGGGAAGGAAAACCCAGTCGCTGATTTTCTGTCTCGAATCCCAAAGGTAAATGATCCACTTGCAGTAGATGACCAATTCCCATATGAACATTTGTTTGTCATGACAGTCAAGACACCATGGTACGCAAATGTGGCAAATTATCTAGTAGTAGGGAAGCTGCCCATGCATTTGATAGCGAGGGAGAGGAAATAGATCATTCAGCGTAGCGCCCAATTCTCTTGGATTGGTGGATATCTTTTTAACACAGGGTCTGATATGTATATACACATATGCATTCACAAGGATGATATTTATGACATCCTAAAAGTTGGCCATGATGATCCTTGCAGAGGACACTCCACAGATCGAAGGACAGGGCATAAGCTACTATAGATGGGCTATTATTGGCACACTATTTTTAAAGATGCTAAGAAATATGCCTAGGCTTTTGATAGCTGCCAAAGGATGGGCCGACTTGGCCAATATGATGAAATGCCACTGCAACCCCAACTAGTCATATAACCCTTCAAACGATGGGTGTTGGACTTTGTTAGCCCATTCCATCTGCGATTGAATCAGAAAGCCTACATATTGCTTGCCACATATATGTGATGAAATGGGTGGAAACAATAGATTTACCAAGATCTATAGAGGAAGTTGTGACTAAATTCCTCTTTGGGCTATTTTTGCAATATGGTTTACATGGGAAGTGATAACAGATGGGGTAGGAAATTCGTAGGACACAAGATTACTGCCACTCTCAGAAACCATCACATTACACAAAGGATCACTTCCCCGTATCACCCGCAGGCGAACGGGTAGGTTGAAAGCACCAATAAGGTCATTGAAGAGATTCTGACCAAAATAGTCTCAACACATCAGCGAGACTCAGATGATAGACTACCTGAGGCCTTGTGGGCCCATCGCATGACTTGGAGGAATACTACTGGATAGTCTCTGTACCAGGTCGTGTTCGGAAAAGAACCTATTTTTCCAATCAAATTTGAAATAATGACTCTTAGAATATCTCAGGAAGTGGGGCTAGATTTAACAGAATCCCAAACCAAGTGACTTCAACAAATCAATGAACTAGATGAAGCTTGACTACTAGCTTTGCAATGGATTGCAATTATTCAACAGCAAAGGGAAAAGTGGCATGACAACCTTATCAAAAAGAAGACATTTCAAAAAGGGGATTGGTCACTCCTTTACGACTCCTAATTCTAGGAATTTTCGGGCAAGTTGCAAACAATTTTGCTTGGCCCTTATGAGATTCAAAAAGTACATAACAATGGCACTCTTACATTGACTACCATTGACAGGTTTGGCCATTCTTTTAAGGTGAATGGGCATCGAGTGAATCTCTACCACAAACCACTCAACAAGAAGTCTTTCTTCCATCAAGTACATGAGGACCCCTCCATGAAAATCTTAGCTGTAGAGAGTGATGTCCTTGGAGCTTTTCATTCAAAAAATTGAGATTTTTTTAAATTGTAAATAATGTATATATTCTATTTGATTGATTGTAATTCAGTTAGGTATAAACATGTAAATATGAGGATTTTTATTATTTTAATTATTTGGTAAGTGTTATTCAATCGATTGAACGGCTGTTGTTCAATCAATTGAACAACACTTATGTTTACATGTGCGTCATTGTTCAGTCGATTGAACAATTGTTGTTCAATCAATTGAACAACACTTATTTGTGTGTGTAAGAATTGTTGTTTAATTGATTCAACATCACTTATTTTCGCATGAGTATTATTTTTCAATCAATTGAACAACACTTATTCTTTTGTGTGGAAATTGTTGTTCAATCAACTGAACAACATTTTTTTGCATTTTTGATTTTGTTGTTCAAACGATTGAATGATTGTTGTTCAATTGATTGAACAACACTTCAGCGTTTTTTTTTTTATATTTGTTGTTCAAACGATTGAACGATTGGTGTTCAATAGATTGAACAACATTTTTGTGTTTTTTCAATTTTCGTTGTTCAAACAATCAAATGATTGTTGTTCAATTGATTGAAAAACACTTACAATTTTGATTTTGTTGTTCAAACAATTGAATGGTTGCTGTTCAATTAGTTGAACAACACTTTTGCATTTTATATTTTTTTAAATTTTCATTGTTCAAATGATTGAACGATTGTTGTTCAATTGATTGAACAACACTTTTGCATTTTTGTTCACTGATATTTGTTGTTCAAATGATTGAAATCTTGTTGTTCAATCAATTTAAAAACACTTTTGCACTTGTTATTTTTCAATTATCATTGTTCAAATGATTAAATGCTTGATGTTCAATCGAATGAACAACAATTTTTTGTTTTTTTCTCTTTCATTTTTTGTTGTTCAAACAATTGAACGATTGCTATTCAATTGATTGAACAACACTTTTGAATTCTTGTTTTCAATTTTTGTTGTTCATACGATGGAGCGATTGTTGTTCAATCAAATGAACAACACTTTGCATTTTTTCTTATTGATATTTTCCGTTCAAACGATTGAACAATTGTTGTTCAATCATTTTAACAACACTTTGCATGTTTTCCTTTCAATTTTTTTGTTCAATCGATTGAATGATTGCTATTCAATCAATTGAAAAACAATTTTGATTTCTTTTTTATTTTGTTGTTCAAATGATTGAACGATCATTGCTCAATCAATTGAGCAACACTTTTTGTGCTTATTATAGGACAAATTATGATTTCTTTTATTGATTCACTGCCGATCATTGTGACATCTTATTTTCTCTTTTATGTTTTGACTAAACACCATCTGAGTGGATTTGTGCCTAACATAAATAAAAATAGTAATTCCAACACTATTATGATCTATGAAGCCTCTTGATGGTTATCTTTATTCAAAAGCTGATATGGTGCATTTCTATAATGACTGGCTATACATATTTTTTTGGACACATCATAAAATGATTCATTATTTTCAAACCATGCTGGCTTATTTACCACACTTTCAAATGGACAAATCCCTTTGATATGATGAGATGGGGGTAAAAGTATAAACTTTCCTTGGCATATTTTTACTTCTTACACCATCCCTGACTCTTAAGGAGCAAATGAGCCTCCCTCTTTTTATAAAAACATCAAAAGATAAAAAATGAAAATAAAGAAATATGAAAATGCAATGAACACTATCTTAAAGAGGATAGGGGGTCTCATCATGAGCCAACCTACCATGATCATAAAGATGTAACAGGTGACATTCCATTTTTGGCCACCAAACCAAGGTAATGACCTTCTTGATGATTAAAACTATCAGAAGGACAGGGGGTCTCATTACGAGCCAGCCTGATCATTTTGTTATATCTTGGTGAATGGCACTATGATCATCTGGTCACCATGCCAGCATAGTGGTCTCTTTATGGCAGGAAAAGAAGAATCATCTACATACTAAAAGGAGGACTCTGGCTCATTTGTGGGGTTAAAAAGAAACCATGTCGAGGCTATGAATGCCTGCTGGCAGCAGTGGCTCTGCTTATGGTATTGGAGTATTATCTTACACTGCCAAATGCTCTCTATTCTATTGCCACCTATGGATTCATTTCTAAGGAGATTTCCCATTTGAAAGACACTCTTACAAGCCAACATGCATGGTAACTTATGTTATATATTCATTATATTATATTTGTCCAATAATTTTATGCCATTCATGACTACTTACCGCTAATTATGTGTTTATTACTAATATCTCTTAAGGTGAAAATATTTTACAATAATAATTTAGATATCTGTTTTTATCTTTTTTTAGCCATTTTTACCTCTAATATGTGTATTGCTTTAATTGCTTTGTCATAAATTGTGCCGCTTTTCTCGATTAGTTATCTTCATTTACAAATTATCAATTCATGCAATTGCTTTTCACGTGCTTGGCGGACGTGGACATCCTTTTCCCATTGGAGGGGGGATGGTCTGTGTATGAACAACATGTGTGACAGTTATGGATAATTGAATGATAATTATTAATTTGATTTTCGGGTAAGGACTGCATGATGATTCAATATGAGTAATAATTATCAAGGTATTTCCAATTTGAGAAACAACGACCATTATGGATGGCATGCGAATTGATTATGAGCCTAAGTCAAATATGGTTGATGAGACAAATGACTTGACTGTATATGTTGTTAATTCCAAAATCAATGTCATTTTCCTGTTAATTGCTTTAACGATCTTTGATGCTATTCTAAATTGTGAAAATGCAACAGAAGTCCATGCAGGAGCACTAGTCATAGGAACACATCAGCCATGGGAGGTAGTTCTATCCAAAATGAACCCACACTACTCATGGTTTCGGACCACGCTCATGCAATTATTGAGCGTGCAGGCTGGCTATAATATCTGAATAAATTACAGGGATTTCACAAAGAAATGACACTCAAATTCTTGCAGAATTTGCAGAATGGAAACACCACAGTAAGAGGTAGGGATATAACGGCTCTAAAATGTGTATAGCTGAAGTCACTGGACTTTTGGCTGAGGGAACAAAGTGGACAGACAAGCACGTCCTTCTGCACAATGCAGTCATAGTGTTACAGGAACCGATTGAGAAATTAGCGCAAACGGGGAAAGGGATTCACCCTTCAGTGTTAAGACAACCATGGCAAGAATTGGCAGTCATTGTGCAATGATGCATCACATGCCACTACAACAAATCCTTGTGATTAGCGTCCCTTTTTACTTTTTTTGCATCGAAAGCCTATTTTTGGTGCTATTTGCGTCCATTTATCAGAAATGGTGCAAAAATTAACACACAATTTGCATCAAGTTTTGCACCAAATATTACACCAAGTTTAGCACTAGGTATTGCGATAGGTTTTGCACCAAATTTTATGCCAAGTTTTGTGTCATCCTTTGCACCAACTTTTTTTCTAGGTTTTGCATCAAGTTTGGCACCTAATTTTGTTTGACATACTTTTTCATCCTCATTTGCATCCACCTTTTGCACCTACATTTGCATCAACTTTTGCATCCTTTTTTAAATCATTTTTTTCATCCATTTTTGCATCCCCTTTGCGCCAAGTTTTACATTGAGGTTTGTGTCTAGTTTTGCATATAATTTTGCATCTACTTTTGTTGCATCCACTTTTCCATCTTGTTTTTCATCCATAGTTACATCCTCTTTTGCATCTATTATTGTTCCCACTATTGCATCTAATATTTTTGTGCCACAATTGGCGCCTAGTTTGGCACATCCTTTTGCAAACACTTTTGATTATAATTTTGCATCCACGTTTGTATCCTCATTTGCATCTAGGTTTTCATCAACTTTTACATCTATTTTGCATCCCTTTTTGTATCCAATTTTGGATCAGGATTTGCATCGGGTTTTGTGTCCCATTTTGCATCTAGTTTTGCATCAACTTTTATTGCATACACTTTTGCATCCACTGTTGCACCCATTTTAAAGTCCACTTTTTGCATCCCTTTTTACATCTTCGTTTGCATCAAAGTTTGATTCTTTTTTTGCATCTATCATTACACCGACTTTTGTTGTGCCACAATTTGCCCCATGTTTTGCACTTACGGTTGTACCCACTTTTGCTTCCAATTTTACATCCATGTTCACATCCTCTTTTGCATCAAATATTGCACATCTTTTTGAATCCACCTTTGTGTTAGGTTTATGAATTGGGTTTTGCATCTCATTTTGTATCTACTTTTGCATCTACTTCCATTGTATCCATTTTGTTTCATTGAATTTTGTTTCACTTGTTGCATCAATGTTTTCTTCCACTTTTACATCCCTTTCTGCATCTTATTTTTCATATTTTTTGTCTGTTGTTACATCCACTTTTGTTGCACCATATCTTGCACCTACCATTGCAACCACATTTGCTTCCACTTTTGCACCCTCTTTTGTGTTCAAGTTTGCATCGAATATTGTGTATGTTTTTTGCATCCCCTATTGCATCCATTTTTGCATATAATTTTGTGTCCACTATTGCACACATGTTTGTGTCCATGTTTACATCCATTTTTTCATCTTATTTTGCATCCATGCTTGTCTCTTTTTTGCATCTAAGTTTGTGTCCTTTTCTGTGTCCATTATTGCATCCACATTTGCTTCACCATAAATTGTGCGAAGTTTTATGCCTACCATTGGACCCATGTTTGCTTCCACTTTTGCATTCATGTTTGCATCCAATTTTTCATTCACAACTACATCTGATTTTGCATCCACTTTTGTGTCAGGTTTTGCATGTTGTTGTGCATATACTTATGTTTCAACCACTTTTCATCCAATTTTACTTCTATTGTTGCCCCCATTTCTGTGTTCGCTTTTGCATCCCTTTTCCAGCACTCATCATATTTTTTTCATTGATGATATTCCTTATGACATTAAAAATTATGAATAATTGATGACAATGTCAGTAATCTTGACAGTGATGAAAATGAAGATGATGGCAATGACATGAATTGTGATTACGATGATAAAGACGATAGTGGTTACAATGACAATGATGATTATGGCAATGATTATGGTGATGACGATGCTAATGACCTTGGCAAATCTTCCCAATTTTTAAATTTTGCCATTGTCATAATCATAAGAATTATCTTTGGTGTCGTCATCCTTTTCATCATCATCATTTTCATCATTTTTATCTAGGTCATCATAAAAAACAATAATGGCATGAATGATGATGACGAAAACAATGATGATAGAAATTACATTAATGATGATGATGGGGATGATAAAAATGACAATGACAATGATAACAGTGGTGATGATGATCATCATCAATCATCTCTCAAAAATAGAGTTGTTATTTCTCTTACGTATATCAATGTGTCCTAAACAACCCTTTTTAGCACTGATCACCTTTTTTGGGTTGATGATATTTCTTACAACACCTATAATTATGGACAATTGCAAACAATTTCCATAATGATAATGATGGCATGATTAGTGATTATGATGATAATATAATGATGGCAATAACGATGACATTGATCATGATGATGATGATGACAATGATTATGATAATGAGAATGACCTTATAGTCTTATGGATTCGTGAACAATTACTAGTTTCAATACCATCTTCTCGATATGTATTACTATCATACTTTTTACATTTTCCATCTCTCTTGAGGTATCTTACTATAATGGTGTTGTCAACACTAGAAAGATATAATGTTGTAATGGTGGTTATAATGTTAGCACCAGAAAAGTTTTTGTTAAATTTTGGTTTAAAAAAATTGATTTATGAAATTATTTTGACAATCTATGTAAAAAAGTAAATAACATACAATTATTTTGACTGTAGTCCCATTGATTTCCATGAATTCACCAGTTTGAAGACCATCTTCTACATACATATTATTATTAATTTTTTTGCATTATATCCTTCTTATATCTTGTTGTAATGGCAGTATTAGCACTAGAAAAATATCTTGTTGTAATGGTGATGTTAGTATTAGCACTTAAAAAATAATTAAATTTTCGTAAAAGAAAAGTTAATTTTTTTTTTTGGTGGGAAATTTTTGGTTTTGTTTTTTTTTTGTTTTTAATTCTATTTCTATGCAGTAATATTTTTTTGGTTAAATTTTGGTAGTAACTAGTTTTTCATCGAATAATATGTATTAACCATGTTCTTTGTACTACAAGTCTAATTGTTGGGACAAAATTGAGCTTTCAAATAAGTTGCAAAAAGAATATAAATGGAAGAATAGCGATGACAACTATTTGTATTGTCTAGTTGTTACGGATATCATGTGTGAATATATTCAACATTTTTAGAAAAAATGGATTAGAGGTGAGTCTGTAATTGTACATAATGTTTGGATGATACATAAAAACAAAGTTGGTTTCATTGATGTGCTTAGGATCTACTTTGGATATGAAACCCTAGGTTTTGGAAGTATGCAAATAATTAATTTGGTTTACCTTTGATAACCAATGAAATTTTATTTATTTTTCCTCGTAAAACCAAGGAAGATATGGCAATAATCCTCATTAGAAAAAACTTCTTGTTGATGATTTATAATTGGTTGCAAAAGTTCAACAACTGGGTATAGAAGCTTTTAGTTTTCTATTAGGGAAACAATGTTATTATAGGTTTTAGTAGACATAGATCATCCTTGTTATTTGATTCACTTTGATGATGGCCTCTTCTGACCAATATATGAGATTTTGAATTTGTTGATATTTTTTAGATTACCAAGTAAAGGTAGTTGTTTATAGGAATTTTGTAAAATTGAAGTATTGACAACTGGTTTTTTCACTGTTAAGCATGTTTAAGTCAAATTGGGTTGCAAAACTTAAGGAGAAAGCAAAAACAATTGTTAGTATTTGTGAATTGCTATAGCCATTAAATGATTCCCAACCATGATATTTGTGCTACAAGTCTAATTCTCAAGACAAAATTAATAATTTTGTTCAGTTACAAAGAGCATATAAGTAGAATAATATCAACCATGGAAACTATTTGTATTGTCCATTAACTATTCAGTATATCATGTGTGAAAATATTTAACATTTTAAAAAACAATGAAAATGAGAGGTGAACTTGTAAATATACAGAATGCTTGGATGATACATCCAAGACAAAGTTGGCTTCGTCAATGTGTTCAAGATCTACCTTGAAATAGAAACCTTATGTTTTGGAAGTGTGCAAAAACATAATTTGGTATACCTTTAAAAATAGTCTATGTATGGTAACCTTTTATGACCAATGATTTTTTTTCTCATCATCATCATCATATATATATATATATATATATATATATATATTAGAAACCAAGGAAGATATGATGATAATCCTCATGAAAAAATGACCTATGATAGTGGTGGTGATGGTGAATATGATGACGATGACAATGGAAATGAGGATGATGATTAAATGATGATAACAACAACAACAATACAATGATAGGGACCATATGCCATCAGGGATTCCCTATATCGGGAAAATATTACTAGCATGTGGGAAAGTTATTATTGATTACAAAAATGAATAAAATCATTAGGAAATTTGAATTCACCTTCATTACCCATCCAAAGATCCTTAATAATTCGAATTTTTATTGTAGTGTAGTTTAATATATTTGTGTTAATTAATTCCATAAATTAAACTTAAAAAGTTATGTCTGTGTGTTAAGTTATATTTGTCTATATGCACATTATGTGATAATTTATACACACATAAATTATTTTCATTTTGTCTCGGTCATAACTTCATATCATTTCTAACCATTTTCAACTAATAGATGAAACTAACCATAGTAACTCTTATCTAACTAATTGAGCTTGTTATTTCCAACCAACAAACCATATTAACTAACATACATTTTAATGACATTAATTGCATCAAGTAATGAGTATACTTATAAGAATATTCAAAACACCAATTTAGATTATGAGTTCTAAACATGGTAATTAAATGACTATTACAACCAAATAACAATGAATCATTTAAAAATGGGACATAATAATTTTCCTTATTTAAATATGAATTACATACCCTATAAATTATCTAGAAGTCTTCATTTATGTTATCATCTGCATCTATGTCTTCCAATGCTTCCTTGTCAATGTTCATATGTTCTTGCACGCAATTAATATTACTCTTCCTAAACCATTCTACTAAATTCATATTGTGATCATCCTCATCTTCACCTTCATCATATTATGTATCAATAAAAGTTGTTTCTAGATCAAAAATATCAATTTTACCAAATCTATTAATTTGATCTTCATTTTGTATATCATCAACATTGCCTTCTTCTATAAGATCATTTGCCTTTGGAAATTTTTGGTTGTCATGAAGAATTGCCTCATCTAATTTATCATTTTGTGAAAATACACCTCTAGCCCCACTTCTCCAAACTGCTAAAGGAATGTTATCACCATCATCTAGTTCACAGTCTTCTGGCTGAACATCATCATTGATGCCAATTTGTTCTATGTTCCCCAATTCTTGAACTATATTTGGTTGGTCATCATTACTTTTCTATGTATTGATTGAGGCATCTTCAAATATATGCCTTAATCTTGGATCATAATGAATGAAAAATATCCATTTTGGATCCAAATCTTCATGGAAAAAACCTACATGTGAAGAAGATAAATATATTATATCTCCAATGGTATCAAATTTTATTATCAATGAGAATGTATATATCCACAATAAAAAATGAATTAAAAAATTACATAAGACCATTATTTCTTATATTTATTATATTGTTTTAGCGAAAAAATACCTGATCACAATGAATTGGTAGAATGTAAGGCTCCTTATCCTGTGGTAGGTATTTTGATGAATCAATAGAAAACAATCCACTATGGATATCATGTCTTCGTGTCCTGTTAAATGCTTCATACCATTTACATTAAAAATACTACATTTGAAAGAGTGGTAATCTAACTCAATAATTTCTTGTATTTTTCCAATGTATTGAAGGTTCCCTTCAATAACATTTTTATCTTTTGAACTTGCTCGACTTGATTTCTTGAAATCAACCATGACCCCACAATCAAAGGATCGTATTTTTGCATCTACTCTTTCTAAACGATAATGATGACCATATGCCCACATTGCAGGATACTTCATCACCTATGACAAGCCATTTACTTGAGTGAAAATAAATATGATTGTGCATAGTTAAATAGTTAACAATGTGATTAATGTATTCAAGCAACATTTTGTAATAATTCAAAATTTACCTTTTTTTCACATCCTCTGCACATGTTGATATCATCTTCTATTATGTTTTCATCTATTCCTTCCTCATCTATTTATTTTTGAATTTGTTTAGAAACCCATTCTATTGTGCATTGTTTTCCCCATTGACCGGAAATATCAGTGGGAAGTGGGGTATTCCTTGGGTTTGATATCTTAAATTGTTTCCTTGATTCTAACACTTCTTTCATTTTTATATCATACATATAAATCCATTTATTCATGAATTCCATTTGGTGGAGGACAAAATTGTTGAGCACAACACTTTCATAAACACTTATTAAAAATTAACATGTATAATTCAAACTTAAAATATTATTCTTCCAATTCGGGAAGCCCAAAATTATTTAGTAAATGATTCTGAAATAACTATAATAAAGAATATTTTACATACCAATTACTTCTTGAACACCATTAGTTTGAGGCTTTTCTCCATCTATAATATCAGATGCACGTTCTTGATCCCAAAATTGTGCACCATCTTCAAAATATTTACCAAGGAATTCACATAGGAAGAAAAATGATTCATTTAGTACATACCCTTCAACCATGAAACCCTCTAGGTGTGCCTTTTGCTGGACATATATTTTTAGGGTTTTCATGTATCTCTCAAAGAAAAACATCCATCTCCTTGAAATGATACCTGCCATTTCAATGTCATCAACTAGATGTATAAGTAAATGGACCTGTAGGTCCATGAAACTTGTAGGGATCTCCTTTTCAAATACACATGCAATTTCTGTGATTTCTTTCTTCCATCTTGGCACTTTAGACTCACGGATCTCTTTAGAGGTCACCCACCTAATTAGATATTGTCATTAAGTTAGTATGAATTTTTAGTGACATTTAGAATGAGATATAATATGTCATTGTATCATATTCAAGAAAAATTCATACCATGTAAAGCCTTGTAAATACCAAGCGACCACATACCTTGTAAAGGCTGACAATTGATATATGGCACTCCTCAAGTCAGTTGTAAGGCATGAATCCCCTCTTATTGTTAGTGGCATGATATGATGTCAAACCAAATTATTATAGTTCATTAGTATTGATTTATCATAATATATCAAAATAATTTTTAGTAAGTAATTGATAAGAATAACAATTAATTAATGTTAATACCTTCATAAAATTATGATAATCATGTGTTTTGAATCGTGTGATATGTCCCTCTACTGTAAAAGCTTTATTCAATGATGATCCATATCTAGTGGGTGTTCTTATTGAATGAATCACATTTTTTAGTTGATCTAACTCTTTCCTTTTTAGTATCCATGGAGCTTTTGCATGTGATTCATTTTCCTTACTTGGCCACAAATGTCTTCTATCAAATTTGGTACATGAAAGAGAAATATCCCTCCTTGATGATAAAGTGTCTTTATTTTTCTAGATATATGTCGAAAACATGGGACATTTTTCTAGATATATATAGAATCAGGGACATTTTTGAAAACATGCATAGGATCTAATAAATGAGATATTAATAGATCCTTCCAATAAGGGAGATCATAAAATATGGACTTCCTTTTCATTCCTTTTGGCATTTCAACCATAACTTGTTCTGGTTCCTCAATTGAATGATAATGACGAAAAAAATGGTTCCAAGCTTTTGATTTAGCATCTCCACAAATTTTCAGCCAATCAGCTGGACCCATAACCTTGGGAGGACATCTATTTTCAATTTTTCCATCAAATTGATTCTTTAGTCGGTTTCTGAACTTATGGTCAGGTGGTAGAAAAACCTTGTTGTTTTCATAAACAACTTTGTGTAGATCTTTAGAATATCACCCCTCAAATTGTTCCGCACATCTTGGACATGCAAAAATCCCTTTTGTTTGTAGCCCTATAATCAATAACTAGCTTACATAAGAAAACAATAATAATGTAATAATTATATACAACTTGAATTGAAAATAAATTATGATGTACTACGAATATGCAAATTATTTGATCTCTTACCAGAAAAAACAATAAGTCCTGGGAAATCATGAATTTTCCAACATAGTATGCCTTAAAATGTGAAGGACCTATTTCATGGAGGACGTGATATGTCATACATTCTTATGCCTTTCCATAACAATTGCATCTCATTAATAAAAGGTGCAATGTAAACATCCATTTTTTCACTTGATATTTTCCTGGAATGATGAGAGTTAGCATAAGGTGTTCCTTTCTAACACTCATCCATGGGGGAATATTGTATACTATCAGTCCAACTGGCCAAACACTATAATTTGAGCTTAGGAAAGAGAAACGGCACACTCCATCCATTGCAAGTCCTAACCTAATACTGTGAAGTTCATATTTGAATTTTCTTGACCATTTTTCCTCTATATGTTTCATTGCTTTGGAGTCCATAGGAATTTGCATGAATCCATCTTTACTCTTGTTGTTTACATGCCAATCCATCAATTGTGCAAGAGATTTACAACAAAATATCCATTGTAATCTAGGAATAATTGGCATGTGTCGTAAAACCTTATTTGGAACTGTAGAACCTTGTACATCCATACGATATCTTTTCTCTTTGAAAACAAGGCATTCTTCATTGTCTTTATATTCATCTCTACATAAGATGCAATCATTTTTACATGAATGAATTTCCTTATATTCAATCCCCAACTTGACTAACAATTGATGCACTTCTCTACAAGTTGATGGCAACACATTATCTTCTGGGAATATTTTATCCTTTAGAGCCCTGTAAGGTTTTTATTCAAATCCATGTTAGAAATGTCATTTATAATGTTGTTTATATACCATAATGTAAAATCCACCTAAAATTAAATTAAATTAAATGAATTTAGTACTTATATTCTAATTGAGGACACAAATTGACAGTGCAAAAGTAGAAAAATAATCCAAATTACTTTAGTAAGGTAGTGAATCTCTTGTCTGAGCAACCAAATAATGACTTGATTTCCAATAATATTAATGTGCATGAAAACTTGGATGTTATACTTGCACCCGATTTGAACACCATTATCTTTGCTTCTTGCTTAATTGATTCATTGATGTTGATATCATCACAATTATGTTGGTGGTAATTTCCCTCTATATCAACATCATCATTATTATGCATAGGATTATCACCCTCATCATTGTTTCCATCCCCAAAGAAACTTGTCAACATCTCTACTCTGAGCAGTGGATGGCATGTCATTAGTGTATGCTAATTTCATCAATTCCTCAAATTTTTCACATGGTAGTGCTCTCTTCAATTCTTCTCTTCTTCTCCTAGTATGGTTTAAATGATGAATTGGATCATCTCATTGAATTCTTCATGGTCTAGCTAGATCTGGATCATTACTAGGTGTATCATCAACACCATTTACCTATAATTAAATGCAACCATTATTTAATGTTAGATAGAAATTACTGTATAAAACATGGATCCGTTTCAAAGATATACGCAATAAATTACTCAACAAAACAATATTATACATATATGCAATAAATTAAAAATATTATTTTTGAACACATTATTTTAAAAACAAGCCACATCAATTTCATATTCTTAGATTTTCTACCTTAAGAACAACCAAAAACAACAATTTTCTCAAAGTATTCATCCATGCATGTAGTATCATCATGACCAACCTCTTGTTCATTGTGTTGATTTTCTATTTCATTACAAACTCCATTATCATATCCTCTTCCACCCTTTTTTTTTTGCGTGATTTAATTGTACGGTGTAGGCCATGTCCATATGCGGGTATTTGTATTAGTCTATCAAAATGATTAAACTCCTCATTTGTTCTGATTCCATTTCCAACCTAAAATAATTGATACATGCATTATTTTTTCCAAACTTATAGATTAAACTATATAATGTACTTATATTGTCCATTAATTTCTAGCTGAACTTATTTATAACACCCACAAAGTATAACAATTGTATCAAAATATTCATTCCATGTATTATTATCATGACTAACCTCTTGTTCATTGCCACCAATTTCTATTGTATTTGTAGACTCAATTGTCATATATTCTTCCAACCACTTTCTCATGCGATGTGCTTCAACAGTATGGGGTCCACCCTTGTGTACATATTTTGGTTGTTTTACAATAAAAGGGTTCAACATTATATTTGTTGCAAACACATTTTCCACCTAAAATAATCAACGACATGCATTATTTTTTTTCAATTTTGAATAATAATCTATATAAATTACTAGGTTTAGGAAAACAAGGATCAGAAACTAAATTTCACTTTATTATATTTCATAAATTAATGTAATATTTAAGTACTTGACGCTCTAAATCGTGTTGTGTGTCTTCATTGGAAATAAATTCATTTGTTTCCATGGCCTCTCCTAGCACCTGCAATACACAACAATGATAGCAATTTTTATTAAAGTCATTTATGGAATTGTTATAGTCTTATTTCTTGTTCCATTATTTTAACCATTCTAATTTTCATGTTAGCTATTTTCATTTTCAGTTATGAAATTCTCCACCATTGTTGTGACACTCTTATGATAATGATTGAACCTGAGTTGAAGACTTAACTTTTCATGCATATCTACACTTCTGATTATTAGGGTCATATCTATTGAATTTTGGATACTATTTTTTAACATGGATATCAAGTTTCTTATCTAGTTTGAATGTACATTAGGAACATAGCAGTACTAGACTCTCATGAAATTGTTTGAATCTTATTGATATTTCGATATTTACTGAACATTAGATGTTGCACATATTATAATACCATGTCATACATGTGAAGCATATTTAATATATGTTATATGATCTAAATTACACCTTTGCATTAATATTAATACACAAATGATATTTTTTTCTTATTGGAAAAGAAACACTATGACATTTACCACCTAAGTCAATAATGACTAAAATAATTATTGCATAAATCAATAAATCTTAAAATGATGCCTAAGTGATATATTCCTCCCAAAGAGATAGGAGTAAAGTATAAATGGTACAACTATGGGCACTACAATGTAAACAACACATGTTCAAACCTTTACAAGGGTAGAGCCTCTAGGCACACTGTGCATAAGGGAAGGTGGTTGATATCTTATAGTTGGCTTCCCTTCATCACTTAGTGGATTAGGTTATGAGTGGATTGGAAAAGCAACCCTTATTTGTTCCCTTCAATTTTTGGGAAATCTCAAGTTCAACTAGTGCTAGTAGATGGTTTCAAAGATGTTTGCTAGGGTATTTCAACAAGGTCACTAGATCCCAATGCAACATAGATACTTCAGATTTGTTGAAAAGTAAAACCCCCACATAGCACCGAATATATTATTAATGACTACCTAGAGAACTTAGACTAAAATAATCGTGGAAGTAAAAACTACAACCAAATTAATTGTGAAAGTAAAAACTACAATGGAAAAAAAAACACACTTGGTAATATACTAGAATTCATCCTCGCCCAATCCAAAGTTGATGAATAATATGTTAAATCTTTAATGAAACTCATGAAAGATAATAAGCATGTTTATCGATATAAGAGTGCATGAACTTGCTTAATGTATATTTGTTAATTGGAGATGATGAATATCCAAAGTTGATGAATAATATGTTAAATATTTGATGAAACTCATGAAAGATAATAAGCATGTTTATTGATATAGGAGTGCATGAACTTGCTTAATGTGTAGTTGTTAATTGGAGATGATGAATATGTATATACATTTATTTAAGTATTTATGAGGGATTATTGTAATTTCAAGAAATAAATATACATGGCCAATAAATAGGTTATTTTTTTTTGGCTTGCCCTAACTACGTTGGAACCTATGGCCCTCACACCCATGTTCAATGAGCTGACCATAGATCATTTTCTCAGGAAAAAAGGTGGAACTTATGGCCCTCACTCCCATCTTCGATGTGCTGACATAGATCATTCACTCTAGAAAACCTAGATTCGCTCCAGAAAACCCCGATTTCGAATAGGAAAAAAAGGCTGAAGGATGGGAATTGGGAGTATAACCAGAAAAAGATGCAATGGGAATGAAAAAGGGCCAGCGATGGAACCTATGGATCTCGCTCCCATCTTCAATATTCTGACCATAGATCATTTTCTCTGGGAAAACCCCGATTTGGAATAGGAAAAAAAGGCGGAAGGAGGGGACTTGGGAGGATAACCAGAAATAGAAAAAGATGTGGTGGGAACAAAAAAGAGCTAGCAATACTAGATCATCCATAGATTGAGGCTATCAGTGTCAGGAGAGAAGGAAAGTGCACAGGCCAAGGAGGCATCAAGACAAATCTGTGTGGCTTAGAAAGATGCAACACAGAGGTTAGTTGATCCATTTAAACTTACCCTCACCAACTTTGACATTATCCGCACTATTTATACACATTATGTGAACAATTGATGGAATCCCCAAAAACTTTCTGTGCATAGATTTATTTTTCAATATTGTTAATGAATGGATTATTATAAGCCCTAACTTTCTATTGCTAGGTTAGCATTATTTTTTCCTAGGGTAGAGGAATTGAAAACATTCTGTTAGCTAGCCACTTCTAGCAGAAGAAATTTGTGATTATCTGAGATAGTTATTGTATCCCTTTGTTGGATACCTATACCAATAGGTTTCATATTTCATGATTGGCAAGAGAAAGTCCAAATATGCTCTGCTTTGAGTTCACAAAGATCCCATATTTCCTAGAGAACAAAAAGGTGTGTAAAGTGTTTCAATGTTGATGACCTTATTTCAAATTTTGATGGATGATCCAACAGTTTAATCTGGATCATGCCATGTGTTCAATTTTGTGCTATAGACTAGAGAAAGAAGCCTGTCCAAACTGCTTAATCTTGGCAGACAACTAGTTTAGGTAGAGAAGAAAAGGATCCCAACAGCCTAATCTGGGACCTTGGAAGAGATAACGGCAGAAGTAGATAGAAAAAACAAAAGAAAAAGCCAAAGAAAAGAAAAGGCAAGTAAGGGTTTGCAAGTCTAAGTGCACCCTCCAAGAAGAAATAAAATGCTAGGTAAGTAGCTGGGTAGGTAGTTGGGGTTGCAGAAAGGTTATCCCTACTATTGCAAGAATGGTGATGGTAGGTATCAAAGCAAAGTTGATTAAGTGACAAGGGTGTCCTTCTTCATCAATTCTCAGCAGGAGGCATGACTAATTTCCCCATCTCCCCTCCAATTTCATTTCTAACATTCCCCTATCAGCTAAGATTCATGGAAAAGACTAAGGTTCCATGGTGTTTCTTAAATCTTTAAGAAGCCACATTTCTTGTCTAAAGTTCTTTTCATTTTGATCTACTCTTAAAACCAAGTTTGTTTCATATAAACTTAATGGTTTCTCTCTCCACTTACCCCCTCCTCCATACTAACACTAACCCTATTATATAAATCCCTTATATCACCCTTTTCCCTAATATTACTAACACCAAGGTGTATAAATCCCAAAATCTTATAAATACCCCCCCCCTTGGCATTATAGCCAATAAAGTTTGAGTCAGGGATCAAATGACACCAGGTCATGTTGATAAACCTATGCCAAATACCCTTTCCCCTCATGAGCTGATTCCTCTATTTTTACCCCCTTTTTGCACATAAAAAACCTATAAAAAGCCCTAAACCCCCACCTTACCCGCTGTAAAGGGCAAACAAGCATGAAAACCCACTTTCCGCCCTTTAGCCAAGGTTGGGCCAAATAAGTTATTTTTGGAAATACATTAAAAAATCGTGCAAAACACCAATTCCTATACCCCCGCCCGTTTCCGTATACAGCGCCCATGTCAGCCCATCCGATGACCGTTAGATTGCACCCTCCAGATCTGACGGCCCTGATCGCGTCGGGCTCCTTCCGACGTCCGACAGATAACCCGTACTATCCCCCTGTCATATCTGCCATCCTTCCGCCATCCGATCCACATCCGTAGATCTAACGATCATCGTGACGTCGGAGCTCATCCGATGACCGAAAATTATCTCCCGACGTCCGTATTTTGAGGACGTCACTCCGCTGCTACGTGTCCTCACCACCATACGTCGGAGGTACTACTGACGGATACCGCCCCCGTACAGGAGGCGGTGCGATATAAAACCATTGGCGGTTTCCGGATTCCCCCATCCCGCCTACCTGCGTCAGCAACGTGTCAGCGCCCCGTCACCCAGGTACGCTGCCCCGTCAGTCCCTTGCCCTGCCATTTAGTCCACCTGTCCTGCCATGTCACCGCCACTGTGGACCAACCAGACCCCGCCACGTCACCCGATGACGTCAGCATGACGTCATCCGACCTTGACCCCACCAATGACGTCATGCTGACGTCAGCACGAATTCGCGCCAAAAGCATCAAAAGGTCTATTTTAGCCAAAATTTCGCGTTTTTTGCCATTTTGGTGTGTTCGTCGTTGTTCTGCTCCACATGCAAACTACGTCCAAATTTGCTGCCAACCTGCTAAATTGACCAGGAGACCTCCAGCGTGCCAGTTCAACCTGCAGTCACGACCTTTGCTCACTATTTTACCAGGTATTCTTCATCGTTCGTCCTCTGTGCGCCTGCAATTCTCTGTTAAACACTTTGAAAGCTTAAAGAAAGTCGAAACTTAGAAATTCACCACTGAATTCCTTGGCAGAGCCTTATAATTCCAACTATCACCTCGAAAAACACCAGCCGAGCCTTTTCCCAGCGACATTCTATTGAGAAACCAGGTCCTGTCTGCATAATCGCGGCAGGCACATTTAAAACCAAATTTCACCATTAAAAGACACCAGAAAAGGCTAAACTTTGGTCTTAATTGCCATTAAGCAGCGTTTCAACTGCTATAGACCCTGCATTCACCTTTTCCCAGGCATTTCCATTTTGCTGCAAACAAATCTTGTTGGCGTTACTCTGCACAGTAACACAGTCCCTGAGCAAGCAGAAATCTTAAAAGAAGAGTCATGGAACCCCCTGTAGCTCCTATAGCCCTCAATGTGGCTCCCCTGAATGTTCCTAATAGAACATTTGACACCAGAGCATTGGCAGACTTGGACTACAAGATAACAGAGGAAATGTTGAGCAGAAGCAGGTTCCATCTGCAAATATTAAATGAGATAAAGATCAAACATGAGAGGGGGACAGACATCCTGGGAATTTGGGATTCATTCCTCCCAATATTCAAGCTTCCTCAGGTTAATCAATTCCCTGAGCTTGTGCACATAGTTGCTGAACACTATGATGCATCCGAGAGGGCAGTGCTAGATACTGAAGGTTCAATTCTGTTCCTCATTACCCCTGAAGCAATCAGGGAGATGTTGCAATTCCAGACAGATCAAAAGTTGGTCCCTCTGTCACTAGCTGATTTAATAGTACAGGGAGCCAGAACCACAGAGACCCAAATCACTAAGATCAACCAGCTCTTCATCAAGGCTGACACTTTGCAAATTCCTCCCATCAACTGCGTTTACCTCAACCAATTGGGCCAAGACCTGGTTGACATGATCAGTCCCATCTTGGGATATGATTCAATAGAACATGTGGATGAAACAGTTATACAAATGATGCTTATGTTTTCCCCAGGAAGGAAACCAATCCACTATGATTATGCCACATACATATCAGACAAGATGCATGATCAGTTGATGAATTTGTCAAGAGAAAGGGTGTTTAGATACACCTCTTACCTATATCATCTGCTCCTTTACTTCCAGCATGATAAGTTCTCTTTCCCAAAGAAGAGAGTAGATGCACAGGGTAATTTGAGATCAGTTGTGTACTGGACATCTGTTTTTCATGTAAGAAGCCATTCTCCATACACCTACTGCGAATTTATTGATCTTTTCATCCATCCAGCCTTGACTCTACTGTTGGGTTCACCTCCTCCCAGATTGACAGATGAGATGAAAAGACTCCTTCAGCTATCAAAAGTATATAGTATTGGGGATTGGTATCTCTACCAACACCACACCGTCATCAGAATATATGGGTGTGAGTTGCCCCCATTTAGACTACCCAAATTTGTGCCCATGAGGCTATTTGCCTTAGAATACTTCAGGCAGTTTGGCTTTGTGGATATGTTCCACTTCTCAGGCAGAGGCAAGAAGGCACAGCTGAAAATCAAGAGCCAACTTGGCCATTTCATTTACAATGAAAGGGATGAAGGGTGGAAGGAAGCAGATGCAACACTGGGGGGATTTGGTCTCAAGTACAGTTTCATATGGAAACCCTATGACCCCAACAACTTCATCACAATGAGGAGACTCAAATACAAACTGTCTGCTTATGGTCATTATAGCCTCCCTCAAATAGAAAAATATGCCAACCAAAGCAAGTGGAAAAGAGGAACTTTAGAAGAAAATGTGACTCAAGAAGAGCTTAATCAAAGAGCTCTAAACAACCAAAAGAAGATGGCTGACCTTGAGTTTTATGCACAGGTCCCCTCACTGCCAAGCACACAAATTGGAGCAGCAGCCTCCTCTTCAACCACCCCACAGCAAACTACAAGAGTTGCTGGAAAAGTATCAGAAAAGGGAAAGGAAAAGGAAATGGAGGCAGAGAAAGAGATGGAGCAGGAGCAACAGCAGGAACAGCAACAAAAACAACAGCAGCAAGCAGAAGGGCTGCAGCAAGGGCAGCAAGAAGAATCAGGACAGCAAGAGCAACAACAGCAAGAAGAGCAAGGGCAGGAGCAGCCTGCCCAGCAAAAGAAAACAGTGGAGACCCCTCAGACCACTGAAACAACATTGCCTCCAAGACAAGATACCACATTTGATGCCTCGGTCCTCCAAACCCCACAAAAGGAGGATACATTTGTCTTTAGGAAAAGGGAAAGAGAAACTCCCCTCACATCCTCCATAGACCAGGGAGAGAAAAGGCAAAGACTTAATGATTTCCCAGAGGATGATGTAGCAATAAGAGATGCATTGGGCATGGGCCCACCCAGTCAAGAAGTTTCAGCAAGTTCCTTCCAGCAGGAACAGGACAGGACCATGGGAGGGGAGGTCAGCTCCTCCAGCCAGCAGAAAGAAGGACAAGTGAGCATAAAGCAGCAGTTTATAGACATTAAGAGGAGGAGTGACCCGATCAAAGTGCAATTGTATAATCACTTACTAAATATGGCTCCTTCCAATCAGCAGAGACTTATGTCTGCTTTTGATGTAAGTGAGGGCAAACTGACAATGAGTCACTTCATGCCTACGGCACTCAAACCACAGTCTTCTGCTGACTACCTCAGGACCAACCTAGAGGTCCTTGCCAAAGACATACACCCCATGGACAAAATTGAGCTGCATAAACAAACTGGAGAAATGGTGTATGCTTCATTGGCCGATAAGACTTTGGACAACTATAAATTAACAAGCAGTCTGAATGCCACAGCTTCCCAGCTAGAGCTAGAGAGGGCCTCTTCTCAGGCCAAAGACAACAGGATCAAAACCTTGGAGGAAATCATTATAGAAATTGGGCACAATCCCAATGACATCAAAGGGATACAAGAGATCTTGAAAATTAGAGATGCTGATATGGCTGCACTAAGAAAGAAGATCAAAATTCCAGCCACTATCCATCCACAGACTGATGAGGTAGCAAAGCAAAGGTATGAGTAGGATTCCACTGCCCTGCTAATTTCCATTTACAAAGAGCTTATCAAGGCACAAGAAAAACTGGGGCAATATGAAGCTGCACAAGTACCTCCCCAAACATCATCACAACAAGCACAAGAAGGGCAGACATCTCAGCCTCCTCCACAGGTCATAAATCTTGAGGAGACTGTTCCTACTACTGTACCTCCACCTCAGCAGGCTAAACAACCAGCCACATCTACTGCAGCAGCACCCATCAGCACAGATCAGAGCCTAGACATGCAAAAGCTAAAAAATGAAATACAAGCTTTGGAAGCTCAAATGATGCAGCTGAATGAAACTAAGGAGCAGCTGGCTAAGGTAAATGAAAGGCATGACAAAACAAAAAGAGAAGTGGGAGAGAAGGCCAGGGAAATCAAAGCCCTTAAAGACAAAATCAAGGAGCTTGAGAATGAGCTCAAGCTAGATAAAATCATAGCTGAGATCAGAGCAATGATATGGTCCAATATTGGTAAATCCATCAACAACCAATGGCCATACATTGAGACAATCCATGAGCAACTAGAGCTCATCCCAAAGGCACAGAGGGAAATCAGAACATCAAGGGCCTTATTGGGAAATATGCCTGAAATTGCTACAAGAATGATCAATGTGCTCAATCACAAGACAAGTTCTCAGTTGGCCATCATGGGGATTGCAAATAGAACTGAGACTATCCAAATGATCAAGAGGGTTCTTACTCTTAGAAATCTGGTGCAGACATTGGACAGAAGAACCCAGGATATGCAAACAGAGGTAAACAGGTTCATGGAGAGATTCCAGGTATTGGAGAGTAAAGGACTCCCTAGCTTGCTGAACAACGGAGGGAGATTATTCACCCATGAACAATATGCCAAGAGAGTGAATGTTTTTGCCTCATCACAGGTAAGTGAGAAGGCCAGCAGTTCAGAAGACACAGGGCCTATTACAGGACAGATTTTCTATAATAAGATAGAAAATCTACTTTTTGTAATGAATGAAATAAATCACTTATTTGATATAGCCCCGAATTTTTTCAAGTATACAGAAGCTGAAGAAACAATGGAGGCCATCCTCAGGCATCAGCTCCCTACACAGGAATGGTGGACAGATGCCATCCAGAGAATTTTGTAAACATTAAGCCATACATCAATTCCTGTTTCTTCTACAAATTTTGATGAAAAGAACAGTCAGCAAAGTCAGCAGGCATCATAAATTCAAAGTTGAGCCAACTCAGCAGATGAAGCGGCCAACAAAGCAGAAAAAGGAGAACCACAGCTGGCAAAGCCGAGAACTCATTACGCAGGCAAAAGTAAATGCGTACCTACAGGATTAATGCAGAGTAATGCAACCGACTCAGTGACTCCTTAAAAGTCAAACAATCATCTGACAGATATAAATGCCATTTACGCTGCATTTAAACATTGTAATAACTTCTTGCCTACTTTCTGAACACTACTGAAGATATTTTCTCTCTCTCAGATGACTCAATACCTGAGATATTTTGTATGCATATTTCTATATAAACCCCTTCGCATGATATAGCAAGGGTTGTTGGAAATTTCTCCTGAACGGTTTCTTATGCTGTAATTGTTTTCTGAAAGTCAATAAAGGAAAGCAATGGAATTTCGTGGATGCTATGATGTGTTGAGGATGTTCTGTGCCTATTTATGACTGCTGGATCCCTGCGTATCTTACCATGCAATAAGTCTCTGTAACTCTCTCCATGTTCATTTTGTTTTGTTATAATTCCATATACGCTATCTGATTTCCAATATTGAGCAACAGAGAAAAAGAATAACTCCCAGGATTTGCTCACTGAGCACCCTGAGTTCAGTCTGCGTTGCTTATAAATGTTTTCTTCAGGTGTAATCTATATAAAGTGTGATTCTTAATCTGCTGCACTTTCAGAATACATCTTTCACATAGGTCACTGTCACAGGAATTCATAACTTTGCTCCTGTGCTCTGTGTTCATTTTCATTTCACCAACATAACAGAAAATTCTTAACAGATTTCTGCTGGTTGACACACATCATCACTCAAAATATTGAACTTGTCTGCTAAGTACACAATAGGCCTTGCAGTTATAACACTACTCAACATTTAAGATCATCTCACAGCATCTAGACTCCATTGCCCAATGGAAATTCATCATCAAAGTATTACATCATAAGAACTGAAAGAGATCCTTCAACCAAAACACAAACAAAAACCTGAGCATCATAGCTAGCCTAAAACACAACTATAACAAAGATAAATCATAAAGAGAGAGCCCTCTCTGGTTGCAGTTAGGCTAGGAACTGTAACCCAAAGATTGGTTAGTGGTTACCCCGGCCGTATTCCCTTGGGAGTCATAGGGAACAACCTGGGTGTTAACATAATTGGCGACTCCACTGGGGACTTCTTAAAGATTTTTCAATTACTATCTATCTTCCAAAGCTACCATCAAGCCTGAAACTAGCCAAGAGGCCTTAGGACTGTTTCTGTAATACAGGGACAGCTTTAGGGAAGAGCTAATTGGGGAATCTTCATCCTAGCTTTGAAACATATATAGCCATTCCAAAAATTTTCATCCAGTCCTTGCATACATAAACTTCTTGTGCAAATTCAAAAGAATATTTAGAAGCTGGCTCCCAAAAGAAACCCAAGGCACACTAGGGCAAACCCTGACCCCAATCAACCCATCATTGTTGATAATCCAAATATCATTCCAAAGAACATAAGGAGAGAGCAAAAGCAGGAGAAGCCTGCTGATTCAGATATAAGTTCAGATCAAACTATCCTCATTCCCACTCCTTGCAAAGTCCTTTTCCGGTCCACCCCTAGTTCCCCTAATTCACCATCAACACCTCAAAGCCCTCCTCTCCCATCTTCACCATCTGCACATACTCTTTCAACCAGTTCCCCGCTTGTTACCCATACCATTAACCCTGTTACACCTGTGATCCCTGTCGTTCCATTTGTTCCTGTTAACCCTCTAAACCTCATAAACATGGCTAACAGGTATGCACCTCTACAGATACCAGCTAATGCTCCAGCCCTACCCCAAGACTACCAAACCAAAATCTCATTTTTTGACTCCCATGGCCCTTTGACAGCTGTCCAGCATGCTAAGAAGATGCAAGACCACTTTGAGACCTATGAAATAGATGATGACAATGTCAGGATGAGAATTTTTGTCCAAAGCTTAACTGGGGATGTTAGAACTTGGTTTAGATCCCTAAATGCAAATTCCATTGCAACCCCTGAGGACCTGTACCAAGAGTTTACCAACAGATGGGAGAAAAAGAAAGACCCACTCCACATACTTGGTGAATATAACACTATTAAAAGAGGTCCCCAAGAAACAGTTTTGGAATATTGTGCTAGGTTTAACAATGTATATAATGCTATCCCCCAGAACTTAAGGCCCCCTCCTGATTTGGCCCTGTATAACTTCCCTGACGGTTTTGATTCTGATATGGCCTATCAGTTGAAAGAAAGAGATCCTCCAACCCTTGCAGAAGCTCAAAGGGTTGCAGTCACTGTAGAGGCTAACCTCATTGCCAAAAGAAATAGGGCAAAGTTGGAAAAGAAGACTGGCTTCAGAGAAGAACCCTCGGGCTTTGATCAAAAGCTGGATGCAATACTAAACAGCATGAAGAGATTGGGTGAAAGAGTGGAATCAGTTGAAAGAAAATCATCATGGGAGGCATCACAAAGCAACCCTCCTAGAAACCCGAATTTTAGGAGAACTCAGAACCCAAACATAGGAAAGACAAGTGCTGACCAAGACGTTAGACCCCCTTTTCAAGAAAACTATGCAGAAACTTCCACAGCCAATCAGCTCAATGAAGATCCTGAAATCAACTTAATGGGTCTGGATGGTAAAAGCCATGTTTTCTTGACACAAGAAGACCATGAGGAGGATGAAAGAAAAACATTCCAAACCAAATCAGGAGAATCCTTTGACTTTAAACAAGGATATGATACTGCTGTCTATGAAGTCCATAAACAGTACAAGCTAAGGAGTAGGACTGTAAATGTAAATCAGCCCGACAAGATAAAGGATAAACAGAGGTCTAAAGAAACCATAGTAACAGAATCTAATGACAAAACAAACTTGCCTACAAACGAGGTAGTGGTTGAAGAGGTTACTGAACTACCGTCCCCACTACAACAGCCCATGGCAACTTCGTCCTCTCACCCTAATCCAAACATTACCCCTCAAGACGTGAGTACAAGGGGCAGGTTTCAAAGTCAAGATGAAATCCAACAAGAAGATTTAATGAACAGAGAAAGGACTGTTACCCGTGACTCCAAAACCCAAGTTGACAAACCTTTTGACCTAGCAACAGAGATTGGCAAGCTAAAGATAGCAATTCCCCTCTCAGAGCTAGCCAAGCATGATATCTATAAACAGCAGATCATGAACTCCCTTCAACTCACTAATAGCAAAGATGATGTAAATGTGCTAGATGACACTCCAGAATTACTGTTTGGCCCAGAGGTAGATGGAAAAACAATAGTCACAGGGGTTTTACCTTTTTATATCAGCCTGCATGTTCATGATAAAATACTGCATAATGCAATGTTTGACTCAGGCGCCTCTCACAACCTTATGCCAAAAGCAGTCATGGAAAGATTGAACTTAGATATAACAAGACCATACAAAGACTTGTTTTCCTTTGATTCTAGCCAAGTCAAATGTTTGGGCCTAATAAAGGATTTATGTGTGTCCCTGGTTCAATTTCCCAACAAAACCATTCTAATGGATGTTGTAGTCGCTGATATCCCACCCAAATATGGGATGCTGTTATCAAGATCATGGGGAGCCAAGCTCCAAGGCTCCCTGCAATTAGATATGTCATATGCAACCATCTCTGTCTTTGGGCAACCAAAAAGACTTTACAGGGAAACACTCATGAAGTATATGGTCAGCAGTGAAGAAAAGCCTCAAAATTTTCCAATATATGCTGTCCATTCGGACATAGACTCCTTCATCCTCTTCAATGACAGCACAAGCCTCTCAAACAATGACATTAGGACTGAAATACTCATACAAGAACAAAACATTGATCAAACAAGTAGCACCTGCCAAACATCAATCAGCCCAACAATACACATTAGCCCTCCTCTAGTTGTCAAAGATTGTCAAACAAATGATGAAATTGTCCTAGAAAACAAATGGGAAAAGAAACCCCAACTCATGCTCACATTGCCATCCCATGAACAGAACTTCAAATCCCCTGTCCAGCAAGACATCCTGTGGGTCCTAGAATTTGATGGCTCAGTCAACAAGTTAGGGGCAGGAGCTGGAGTGTGGATACATAACAAAGAGAAAGACCATGCAGAAGGCAGGGCTTATAGATTGAATTTTAGATGCACTAACAACATGGCAGAATACGAAGCTCTGTTGCTAGGCCTGAAGCTAGCAAAGTCATTACAAGCTCCTAAGCTCTCCATCATGGGAGACTCTGATCTAGTAATTCAACAAGTGAAAGGAAACTTTGTCACTAATGACAAAAGATTGAGGTCCTACAGATCTGCTGTAATTGAAATTTTAGACACTTTCTCTGAGTTTGTTATCACAAAAATTTCAAGGGGCCACAATCTCCATGCACACAGCTTGGCAACGTTTGCCAGCACCTTCAAATTCCCATTAGAACCCAATAACTGTTTCACAGCCGAGGTCAAATACAGACCCTCTATTCCAAATAATGTCAAAGAATGGCAAGTATTTGAGGATGACATGCAAATAAACAATTTTTTAACCTTGCAACAAGAGTTCACAGGATTAAATATTGATATTGATGGAGCAAGTCAATCACAAATACTACAGTCTGCTCATCCAATGTCACCTAGAACAGCAAAACAACTACTGAGTCCAACCGTTTTCAACAATGAAAACATTCAGCAAATTCACCAAATTGACTGTGAAGAGATGAGCAACGCTGAAGCTGAAATCATACAACTCAAAGACAATTTCCTTCCAGTAGGCCTTACCCCACTAGAGGATATTTTTGACTCAAATGACATCCCTAGGAAGCCAAAGATGCAGCCGTTAGATGCAGCAGTTGAAGAATGCAACATTGGTACTACTGACAAGCCTAAAATAATAAAACTATCTGCTTCTCTGCCCCCTGATCAAAAACCCAAATATATTGACCTCTTTAAAGAGTTTCAAGATGTTTTTGCTTGGGGTTATGAGGATCTAAAGTCCTATGATACTTCTGTCATCCAGCACACCATTCCCCTCAAGCCTAATCAAAAACCATTCAAACAGAAATTGAGAAGGATCAATCCTGTGCTCCTTCCCTCCATTGAAAAAGAACTACATAAAATGTTCAAAGCTGGTATCATAGCACCAATCAGGTTCTCTGAGTGGATTTCAAATTTGGTCCCTACAAGAAAGAAAACTGGTGAGATTAGACTTTGTGTAGATTTAAGGAATTTGAATCAAGTATCACTCAAAGATAACTACCCTTTACCCAAAATGGATCACATTCTTCAAAGAGTAGTAGGGGCTTCAAGGATATCATTGCTTGATGGATTCTCAGGCTTCAATCAAATCCTAGTACACCCTGATGATCAAGACAAAACTGCATTTACAACCCCATGGGGAACTTTCAAGTATGTAAAAATGCCCTTTGGATTGAAAAACGCAGGGGCAACGTTTCAAAGAGCAATGGACATTGCTTTTGCAAAAGAGATTCATGACTTCTTGGTCATTTACTTAGATGATCTTACACCCTTTTCAAAATCTGACCAAGAACACTTGAAACATTTGAGACAGATTTTCATAACATGCAGGAAATATGGTATTTCCTTAAACCCCAAGAAGTCATTATTTGGCTTGGAAGAAGGGAAACTCTTAGGACACATCATTTCAAAAGATGGCATAAGAATTGATCCAGATAGGATACAAGCTATCCTACAAATGCCTCATCCAAGGAATGTCAAGGAGTTGCAAGGATTCTTAGGAAAAATCAACTTTTTAAGAAGATTTATCCCGAATTTAGCAGAATTAATCAGATTACTAAACAATATGCTAAAGAAAGATTCAAAGGTCAAATGGACTGTTGAAGCAAAACAAGCCTTTGAAAGTATAAAATTGGCCTTGACTCGAACCCCAGTGTTAACTAATCCTCAGTTTGACAGAGACTTTATCATTTTTTCTTTTGCCTCCCAGCATACTATTGCTGCTGTTTTATTACAGAAAGATGACCAAGGGAATGAGAAGCCTATTGCCTTCTTCAGCAGAGCCCTTAGAGATGCCCCTCTAAAGTACCAAATAATGGAGAAACAAGCCTATGCTTTGATCAAAGCTATTAAAGACTTTAGGATTTACATCCTTTACTCCCATGTTGTGGCTTATGTACCAAGTCCTATTGTCAAGGACATTCTCACACAAGAAAACTTAGAGGGTAGAAGAGGAAAATGGATTGCAAACATATTGGAATTTGACATTGAAATAAAGCCCACAAAGCTGATAAAAGGGCAAGGTTTGGCCAAATTAATGACAGAAGCAAATTTCCAAGCCTTAGATATCAATCAACTGGACAGTGAAACAGAGCTGGCGACTCCAAAGATCAATGTAGCCTTTAAACAATCTCCTTGGTACTCTGATATCTGTTATGTGTTACAAAACCTGTGTGCTCCCCCAGGACTGTCCAGAACTAAATGTAGGTTCCTAAAAATGAAAACATCTAGATTTTGTGTGATGGATGGAAATTTACTTTGGAAGAACCATGAAGGCATTTTGCTGCACTGTCTAATAGAGAATGAAACTAACAATATCATGCAAGATTTCAATGCTGGAGACTGTGGTGGACATTTGTACTGGAAGTCCACTGTGGACAAGATATTGAGGGCTGGTTATTACTGGCCCACCATGTTCTCTGATGTTAAGAAATTCACAGCCTCATGCCACAAATGCCAACTGTTTGAAGGCAAAAGACAGTTGCTGCCACTTCCTTTGAAGCCCATTGCAACTGAGAGACCTTTCCAACAATGGGGCTTGGATTTCATTGGGGAAATTCATCCCTCATCTTCAGGCCAACACAGATGGATTTTAACAGCAACAGACTACTTCACCAAGTGGATTGAAGCTGCCCCATGCAGACAAGCAAATGATTCAGTAATCATTCAGTTTCTAGAAAACAATATACTAGCTAGATTTGGCTGTCCAGACAAGATAATAACAGACAATGCTGCTGCCTTCAGATCCAAGAAGATGGTGAACTTTTGCCATAAATTTCACATTACTTTGGGCCATTCTACTGCTTACTATCCTCAAGGAAATGGCCTTGCTGAATCATCAAATAAAAGTCTAATAAACATCATAAAGAAGGTGCTGGAAGAAAACAAAAAGAATTGGCACAAGAAACTGGTCAACGCTTTATGGGCAGATAGACTAACAACAAAAAGATCAATTGGGACCAGCCCATATGAGTTAGTCTATGGATTAGAAGCCAAATTCCCTTCATCACTAGGAGTGCCGGTTATGAAGCTTCTGCAAGAGAGCCAAGCAGAGCCAAATGACATGCAAAGGAGGATTAACCAGATAATTTGCCTACAGCAGACCAGAGAACAGGTTTTCAGCAGAGTGCAGACATTACAAGAGAAACTGAAAAGGGCCTTTGATAGAAGAACCAAAGCAGAAGATTTCAATGTAGGTGACAAAGTCTTAAAGTGGGATGCAAGAAGAGAAGAGAAAGGAAAACATGGGAAATTTGATTCTTTATGGAGAGGACCATTTGCTGTCCAAGCAGTCCAAGGTAACAACACCTACTTCCTTAAAAGTCTGACTGAAACTGACTTGGATGAAGGTCCTGTCAATGGCAGGATGCTGAAGCACTACTTTGACTATTCCCCATGAGTGGAACCTAAGGATTCATTGTATATATACAGATGTACATATTATTTTCTGTTTTAGATTGTAAAAAGCAGTTTTCCCAAGTGATTCACCAAGCAGCAAGAGGCAAATAGAATCAGAGGTCTTCCAAGAAAGAAGCACACAATTTTGACACATTAAGGCAGCAAGTTTCAAAGATTGGTATGGGCAGCTAAAGAGCAAGGCAATCTGACCTGCTGTTCTTGGTCTTTCAAAAGAAAAACCATCCCCATGTGGAGCCACTGTTGGATACCTATACCAATAGGTTTCATATTTCATGATTGGCAAGAGAAAGTCCAAATATGCTCTGCTTTGAGTTCACAAAGATCCCATATTTCCTAGAGAACAAAAAGGTGTGTAAAGTGTTTCAATGTTGATGACCTTATTTCAAATTTTGATGGATGATCCAACAGTTTAATCTGGATCATGCCATGTGTTCAATTTTGTGCTATAGACTAGAGAAAGAAGTCTGTCCAAACTGCTTAATCTTGGCAGACAACTAGTTTAGGTAGAGAAGAAAAGGATCCCAACAGCCTAATCTGGGACCTTGGAAGAGATAAGGGCAGAAGTAGATAGAAAAAACAAAAGAAAAAGCCAAAGAAAAGAAAAGGCAAGTAAGGGTCTGCAAGTCTAAGTGCACCCTCCAAGAAGAAATAAAATGCTAGGTAAGTAGCTGGGTAGGTAGTTGGGGTTGCAGAAAGGTTATCCCTACTATTGCAAGAATGGTGATGGTAGGTATCAAAGCAAAGTTGATTAAGTGACAAGGGTGTCCTTCTTCATCAATTCTCAGCAGGAAGCATGACTAATTTCCCCATCTCCCCTCCAATTTCATTTCTAACATTCCCCTATCAGCTAAGATTCATGGAAAAGACTAAGGTTCCATGGTGTTTCTTAAATCTTTAAGAAGCCACATTTCTTGTCTAAAGTTCTTTTCATTTTGATCTACTCTTAAAACCAAGTTTGTTTCATATAAACTTAATGGTTCTCTCTCCACTTACCCCCTCCTCCATACTAACACTAACCCTATTATATAAATCCCTTATATCACCCTTTTCCCTAATACTACTAACACCAAGGTGTATAAATCCCAAAATCTTATAAATACCCACCCCCCTTGGCATTATAGCCAATAAAGTTTCGAGTCAGGGATCAAATGACACCAGGTCATGTTGATAAACCTATGCCAAATACCCTTTCCCCTCATGAGCTGATTCCTCTATTTTTACCCCTTTTGCACATAAAAAACCTATAAAAAGCCCTAAACCCCCACCTTACCCGCTTTAAAGGGCAAACAAGCATGAAAACCCACTTTCCGCCCTTTAGCCAAGGTTGGCGCAAATAAGTTATTTTTGGAAATACATTAAAAAATCGTGCAAAACACCAATTCCTATACCCCCGCCCGTTTCCGTATACAGCGCCCATGTCAGCCCATCCGATGACCGTTAGATTGCACCCTCCAGATCTGACGGCCCTGATCGCGTCGGGCTCCTTCCGACGTCCGACAGATAACCCGTACTATCCCCCTGTCATATCTGCCATCCGTCCGCCGTCCGATCCACATCCGTAGATCTAACGATCATCGTGACGTCGGAGCTCATCCGATGACCGAAAATTATCTCCCGACGTCCGTATTTTGAGGACGTCACTCCGCTGCTACGTGTCCTCACCACCATACGTCGGAGGTACTACTGACGGATACCGCCCCCGTACAGGAGGCGGTGCGATATAAAACCATTGGCGGTTTCCGGATTCCCCCATCCCGCCTACTCACGTCATCACCGCATCAGCAACGTGTCAGCGCCCCGTCACCCAGGTACGCTGCCCCGTCAGTCCCTTGCCCTGCCATTAGTCCACCTGTCCTGCCATGTCACCGCCACTGTGGACCAACCAGACCCCGCCACGTCACCCGATGACGTCAGCATGACGTCATCCGACCTTGACCCCACCAATGACGTCATGCTGACGTCAGCACGAATTCGCGCCAAAAGCATCAAAAGGTCTATTTTAGCCAAAATTTCGCGTTTTTTGCCATTTTGGTGTGTTCGTCGTTGTTCTGCTCCGCATGCAAACTACGTCCAAATTTGCTGCCAACCTGCTAAATTGACCAGGAGACCTCCAGCGCGCCAGTTCAACCTGCAGTCACGACCTTTGCTCACTATTTTACCAGGTATTCTTCGTCGTTCGTCCTCTGTGCGCCTGCAATTCTCTGTTAAACACTTTGAAAGCTTAAAGAAAGTCGAAACTTAGAAATTCACCACTGAATTCCTTGGCAGAGCCTTATAATTCCAACTATCACCTCGAAAAACACTAGCCGAGCCTTTTCCCAGCGACATTCTATTGAGAAACCAGGTCCTGTCTGCATAATCACGGCAGGCACATTTAAAACCAAATTTCACCATTAAAAGACACCAGAAAAGGCTAAACTTTGGTCTTAATTGCCATTAAGCAGCGTTTCAACTGCTATAGACCCTGCATTCACCTTTTCCCAGGCATTTCCATTTTGCTGCAAACAAATCTTGTTGGCATTACTTTGCACAGTAACACAGTCCCTGAGCAAGCAGAAATCTTAAAAGAAGAGTCATGGAACCCCCTGTAGCTCCTATAGCCCTCAATGTGGCTCCCCTGAATGTTCCTAATAGAACATTTGACACCAGAGCATTGGCAGACTTTGACTACAAGATAACAGAGGAAATGTTGAGCAGAAGCAGGTTCCATCTGCAAATATTAAATGAGATAAAGATCAAACATGAGAGGGGGACAGACATCCTGGGAATTTGGGATTCATTCCTCCCAATATTCAAGCTTCCTCAGGTTAATCAATTCCCTGAGCTTGTGCACATAGTTGCTGAACACTATGATGCATCCTAGAGGGCAGTGCTAGATACTGAAGGTTCAATTCTGTTCCTCATTACCCCTGAAGCAATCAGGGAGATGTTGCAATTCCAGACAGATCAAAAGTTGGTCCCTCTGTCACTAGCTGATTTAATAGTACAGGGAGCCAGAACCACAGAGGCCCAAATCACTAAGATCAACCAGCTCTTCATCAAGGCTGACACTTTGCAAATTCCTCCCATCAACTGCGTTTACCTCAACCAATTGGGCCAAGACCTGGTTGACATGATCAGTCCCATCCTGGGATATGATTCAATAGAACATGTGGATGAAACAGTTATACAAATGATGCTTATGTTTTCCCCAGGAAGGAAACCAATCCACTATGATTATGCCACATACATATCAGACAAGATGCATGATCAGTTGATGAATTTGTCAAGAGAAAGGGTGTTTAGATACACCTCTTACCTATATCATCTGCTCCTTTACTTCCAGCATGATAAGTTCTCTTTCCCAAAGAAGAGAGTAGATGCACAGGGTAATTTGAGATCAGTTGTGTACTAGACATCTGTTTTTCATGTAAGAAGCCATTCTCCATACACCTACTGCGAATTTATTGATATTTTCATCCATCCAGCCTTGACTCTACTGTTGGGTTCACCTCCTCCCAGATTGACAGATGAGATGAAAAGACTCCTTCAGCTATCAAAAGTATACAGTATTGGGGATTGGTATCTCTACCAACACCACACCGTCATCAGAATATATGGGTGTGAGTTGCCCCCATTTAGACTACCCAAATTTGTGCCCATGAGGCTATTTGCCTTAGAATACTTCAGGCAGTTTGGCTTTGTGGATATGTTCCACTTCTCAGGCAGAGGCAAGAAGGCACAGCTGAAAATCAAGAGCCAACTTGGCCATTTCATTTACAATGAAAGGGATGAAGGGTGGAAGGAAGCAGATGCAACACTGGGGGGATTTGGTCTCAAGTACAGTTTCATATGGAAACCCTATGACCCCAACAACTTCATCACAATGAGGAGACTCAAATACAAACTGTCTGCTTATGGTCATTATAGCCTCCCTCAAATAGAAAAATATGCCAACCAAAGCAAGTGGAAAAGAGGAACTTTAGAAGAAAATGTGACTCAAGAAGAGCTTAATCAAAGAGCTCTAAACAACCAAAAGAAGATGGCTGACCTTGAGTTTTATGCACAGGTCCCCTCACTGCCAAGCACACAAATTGGAGCAGCAGCCTCCTCTTCAACCACCCCACAGCAGACTACAAGAGTTGCTGGAAAAGTATCAGAAAAGGGAAAGGAAAAGGAAATGGAGGCAGAGAAAGAGATGGAGCAGGAGCTACAGCAGGAACAGCAACAAAAACAACAGCAACAAGCAGAAGGGCTGCAGCAAGGGCAGCAAGAAGAATCAAGACAGCAAGAGCAACAACAGCAAGAAGAGCAAGGGCGGGAGCAGCCTGCCCAGCAAAAGAAAACAGTGGAGACCCCTCAGACCACTGAAACAACATTGCCTCCAAGACAAGATACCACATTTGATGCCTCGGTCCTCCAAACCCCGCAAAAGGAGGATACATTTGTCTTTAGGAAAAGGGAAAGAGAAACTCCCCTCACATCCTCCATAGACCAGGGAGAGAAAAGGCAAAGACTTAATGATTTCCCAGAGGATGATGTAGCAATAAGAGATGCATTGGGCATGGGCCCACCCAGTCAAGAAGTTTCAGCAAGTTCCTTCCCGCAGGAACAGGACAGGACCATGGGAGGGGAGGTCAGCTCCTCCAGCCAGCAGAAAGAAGGACAAGTGAGCATAAAGCAGCAGTTTATAGACATTAAGAGGAGGAGTGACCCGATCAAAGTGCAATTGTATAATCACTTACTAAATATGGCCCCTTCCAATCAGCAGAGACTTATGTCTGCTTTTGATGTAAGTGAGGGCAAACTGACAATGAGTCACTTCATGCCTACGGCACTCAAACCACAGTCTTCTGCTGACTACCTCAGGACCAACCTAGAGGTCCTTGCCAAAGACATACACCCCATGAACAAAATTGAGCTGCATAAACAAACTGGAGAAATGGTGTATGCTTCATTGGCCGATAAGACTTTGGACAACTATAAATTAACAAGCAGTCTGAATGCCACAGCTTCCCAGCTAGAGCTAGAGAGGGCCTCTTCTCAGGCCAAAGACAACAGGATCAAAACCTTGGAGGAAATCATTATAGAAATTGGGCACAATCCCAATGACATCAAAGGGATACAAGAGATCTTGAAAATTAGAGATGCTGATATGGCTGCACTAAGAAAGAAGATCAAAATTCCAGCCACTATCCATCCACAGACTGATGAGGTAGCAAAGCAAAGGTATGAGCAGGATTCCACTGCCCTGCTAATTTCCATTTACAAAGAGCTTATCAAGGCACAAGAAAAACTGGGGCAATATGAAGCTGCACAAGTACCTCCCCAAACATCATCACAACAAGCACAAGAAGGGCAGACATCTCAGCCTCCTCCACAGGTCATAAATCTTGAGGAGACTGTTCCTACTACTGTACCTCCACCTCAGCAGGCTGAACAACCAGCCACATCTACTGCAGCAGCACCCATCAGCACAGATCAGAGCCTAGACATGCAAAAGCTAAAAAATGAAATACAAGCTTTGGAAGCTCAAATGATGCAGCTGAATGAAACTAAGGAGCAGCTGGCTAAGGTAAATGAAAGGCATGACAAAACAAAAAGAGAAGTGGGAGAGAAGGCCAGGGAAATCAAAGCCCTTAAAGACAAAATCAAGGAGCTTGAGAATGAGCTCAAGCTAGATAAAATCATAGCTGAGATCAGAGCAATGATATGGTCCAATATCGGTAAATCCATCAACAACCAATGGCCATACATTGAGACAATCCATGAGCAACTAGAGCTCATCCCAAAGGCACAGAGGGAAATGAGAACATCAAGGGCCTTATTGGGAAATATGCCTGAAATTGCTACAAGAATGATCAATGTGCTCAATCACAAGACAAGTTCTCAGTTGGCCATCATGGGGATTGCAAATAGAACTGAGACTATCCAAATGATCAAGAGGGTTCTTACTCTTAGAAATCTGGTGCAGACATTGGACAGAAGAACCCAAGATATGCAAACAGAGGTAAACAGGTTCATGGAGAGATTCCAAGTATTGGAGAGTAAAGGACTCCCTAGCTTACTGAACAGCGGAGGGAGATTATTCACCCATGAAAAATATGCCAAGAGAGTGAATGTTTTTGCCTCATCACAGGTAAATGAGAAGGCCAGCAGTTCAGAAGACACAGGGCCTATTACAGGACAGATTTTCTATAGTAAGATAGAAAATCTACTTTTTGTAATGAATGAAATAAATCACTTATTTGATATAGCCCCGAATTTTTTCAAGTATACAGAAGCTGAAGAAACAATGGAGGCCATCCTCAGGCATCAGCTCCCTACACAGGAATGGTGGACAGATGCCATCCAGAGAATTTTGTAAACATTAAGCCATACATCAATTCCTGTTTCTTCTACAAATTTTGATGAAAAGAACAGTCGGCAAAGTCAGCAGGCATCATAAATTCAAAGCTGAGCCAACTCAGCAGATGAAGCGGCCAACAAAGCAGAAAAAGGAGAACCACAGCTGGCAAAGCCGAGAACTCATTACGCAGGCAAAAGTAAATGCGTACCTACAGGATTAATGCAGAGTAATGCAACCGACTCAGTGACTCCTTAAAAGTCAAACAATCCTCTGACAGATATAAATGCCATTTACGCTGCATTTAAACATTGTAATAACTTCTTGCCTACTTTCTGAACACTACTGAAGATATTTTCTCTCTCTCAGATGACTCAATACCTGAGATATTTTGTATGCATATTTCTATATAAACCCCTTCGCATGATATAGCAAGGGTTGTTGGAAATTTCTCCTGAACGGTTTCTTATGCTGTAATTGTTTTCTGAAAGTCAATAAAGGAAAGCAATGGAATTTCGTGGATGCTATGATGTGTTGAGGATGTTCTGTGCTTGTTTATGACTGTTGGATCCCTGCGTATCTTACCATGCAATAAGTCTCTGTAACTCTCTCCATGTTCATTTTGTTTTGTTATAATTCCATATACGCTATCTGATTTCCAATATTGAGCAACAGAGAAAAAGAATAACTCCCAGGATTTGCTCACTGAGCACCCTGAGTTCAGTCTGTGTTGCTTATAAATGTTTTCTTCAGGTGTAATCTATATAAAGTGTGATTCTTAATCTACTGCACTTTCAGAATACATCTTTCACATAGGTCACTGTCACAGGAATTCATAACTTTGCTCCTGTGCTCTGTGTTCATTTTCATTTCACCAACATAACAGAAAATTCTTAACAGATTTCTGCTGGTTGACACACATCATCACTCAAAATATTGAACTTGTCTGCTAAGTACACAATAGGTCTTGCAGTTATAACACTACTCAACATTTAACATCATCTCACAGCATCTAGACTCCATTGCCCAATGGAAATTCATCATCAAAGTATTACATCATAAGAACTGAAAGAGATCCTTCAACCAAAACACAAACAAAAACTTGAGCATCATAGCTAGCCTAAAACACAACTATAACAAAGATAAATCATAAAGAGAGAGCCCTCTCTGGTTGCAGTTAGGCTAGGAACTGTAACCCAAAGATTGGTTAGTGGTTACCCCGGCCGTATTCCCTTGGGAGTCATAGGGAACAACCTGGGTGTTAACACCCTTAACATTGAAAAATACCTTGGAACCTTTTGCCTCCCACTAGATATAGTTTCTGGTTGGCTCTTTAGGGTTCTTAACTAAACTTAGGGTGGAGGATCCAAAACTTTATCCAAGCAAAGATAAGGATGGTTACAAGGAGATCTAACATGGAGAAGCTTAGCTTCATTAATGAGTATCGAACTAATTTTTCAATTCAACCCACTCGCAAGTAGATACAACATTGGACATGCCCAAACTAATTTAGCAAGTCGAGTGTTTACCATTTCCAAGCTTGGAAACGAAATGGGTAATGAGAAGCCCTATAAATCTATACAACCAGTTAAGCTAGAGGTTAATTTTGTCTAAGTGCCAAAAAGATTCAAATCTACCAATTTCTCAAAAGGAGATGAAAGGATTTGCAATTTCCAAACTAGTGATAAAGATGCCTCAATAAATAAATGATTCCTTTAAGAAAAGGAACAAGTTAAACTTACGCAAATAAGAAAATGGAATTGAAATAGAGCAAGATACAAACTATAAGAAAATGGAATGCTCAAAATAAATTAAAATAGTTCACAAGACTCATCTAACTATTTTGCATGTGAAGTTTAGAGCATATGAAATACAATGCATGAAATGAAAGCAAAAAAGAGAATGAAAATGAAAGTAATTAGTGTTCATTTAATATACTTAGTGTTAAGTGACAAAAGCAAACCACTCAATCAATCGCATGGAGACCTTCCGTAAATGAGGAAGAGTTGGATGCCAAGGGGAAAAGCTGACCAAGCTCCCAAGAAAAAGTGCCTCTGTATTATATTAGCTCCCTTTTATGAAATGAGGGATGGAAAGGAAGTTGCTTTTGGAGGAAGTTTACAAATGATCCCTCAAAAGGGAGAGATACTTCCTTCCAATAGTTACAAGTGATTGAAAAATCAAACTAGACGTTAATTGGAAATAGTTACAAAATTTTGGTTTGATCTTTCACTCAATGATAAGATCAAAACTTAGAACTCCCTTTATGGATGAGAAGAGAAGTCTAAATGAGTTACAAAATAGGGAATCCATGAAGAATCCTTGGAATGTAGAACCACTCTATAAGGTACAATGAAAGGGTCTAATAATTAAAGAGTTTTCTTGTCCTTGTTGTCCAAATCCACAAATGTTCTTTCCCTTTCAAAATCTCCCCCAAAATCATCTCAAAATGAATTTTTAGGTCTTCTACTATAACTACCACATATCAATCCAAAAAAAGGAAAATTGGGTCACTCAAATGCAACAAAAATCAGCTTTCTTAGGTAGAGGAAATCAGCCAAGAAGCAAGTTCCTTGCTACCCAATATTAGTCGAAAAGAGGAGAGACAAATCAGCTTTAGGAGACACTTGACACCTACAAAAAAGGTTATCAAAAGCCAATGTGAAAGAGGCCAAGCTTACTTGGGCATCCACTATATTAGTGATCAAACTCAATTAGAAAAAAATAACAAATTAACTATACTAAAACTTGAATAAAACTCTACCCTATGGCAGCCAAGAAATGTTGGGTTAAACCAACTCTTCTTGGCTGATTTGTGGCATTTAGGTCAGCCACTAAATAGCCTTCAAATAGCTTAAATTTTAAATGAATCCATAAATAAGGTAACCAAATGAAAAAATTTAGGATTTTGAGGGAAGAATTTTTAAGATTCAATGTCCTCCTTTTGGATGTCTTTGGCTACCCCTAATGATGGCAATATCGTGACTCCATTAGCTCTTGAATGTTCGTTGATATGACCAACAATTTCCCCAAACCTTCAATCTTTGAAAAGTAACTTGTGCTTCACCTAAGATACTTGCATCGAACAATTAATAAACTCAAGGAATAGATTTGCAAAAGAGAAAAAAATAACTTGTGTTATTCACAAATACACAATGAAATCTATTCAAATTTGCACAACTATTAGAGGATAGTCAAACACTTGTCTACCTCTTCCTAGGAAATACTTCCCCTATTTGGACCCTGCTCGACCAAAATAAATGCAACAAAACCAATTCAAAAAAACAAAAATATACCTTGCATCGAAAAAATATCACCAACATCATGCCAAGATAAAACCTTCAAAGACTTTTCTTTATTATCATGTGCAATAATAAAATCACAACATATACCCAAGCATTAGCTTCCCAACCATGAGAGAATGAGAGCTTTGTGGGTTTATTTATGCATATTTGGGAGAAAATCCCAATGAAGAAGTGATCCAACAAGTGGCATAGCGGTGGAAATCCTAATGAGGGTTGAATTCTCCATGTGGCACAAGGGCTTCCCAAGTGTGAAGTCAAACTGTTGTAGCATCTCCTCTGCTGGCAGCATATTCTTCTTGAGATATGTGCATTGGTGTAGATGCTAGCCACATATGAGATGAGTGTAGAGAGTGGGAGACAAACTCCCTCAAAACTTGTGCTTAACTGTTGTGAATAATCCTCCAATAAATGACATATGTACAATCCTGTGCATGGAGGATCATGGCTGGCCTGCGTGGGTTGTAATAGATGGTCGCTAGCTATGTGTTAACACATGGCTGGATGGGGGGAGTTAACTCCCATTTTGACTGCCCTTTAACTGCCAGCACTCAACTTGATGGACTCAGCCCTCTTTTTAACTGAGGTTGGACCATATTTGGTGGGATTTGGCCACCCCAAACTACTGTAGCAAGCACAAATTCACCCCTCCACTTGGCATTGAGATTTGGCCCTCTTATGTGGATGTCCAAGTCATCATTAACTTGGTATTTGAATTCACTTTATTTTTCCACATCATTTTCACTTGGTGACATATTTAATATGTCCGCCATTTATTAATTTTTTCAATTTTTGTCACCACTTTATACCACTAAAATAGGAAAAATGGATTTTGAGGGGCCAGAAATCATCTTTTGAACCTCAAAGTGGACCGTAGAAGAATTTTGTGGTGGATAGAATATTTCTTAAGTACTTATAAGCCCCTGGGTCCCAACATATTTTAGGCTCACTTATTTTAAAAGATTTGAACAATTTAATTAACAATCCCATTCTGTGGGAATTTTTAATAAATTAAAATCTTATCAAAACCTAATCAAATTTCACGACACTTTAGATATGTCCTAGTATGGTAATATACATCGACTCTAGGTATTAGGACGAACCTAGGGCTCAATCATCAATGCCTATGCTCCAGCTTTGGAGGTAGGTGATTGAAAAAACTTAGTTAAGTATTCATTGTTGAAAAGCAAGAATAATTAGCTAGGTCAAAAAACACTCTAGAATGTACTCAATCGACGATTGAGTCCCAAGTCACCTAGGCCTTTTATTAAGGTCATCATATGACTGACATTTAATACAATTCCCCATAGGGTTGCGAAATTTGAGGGAGAAGAATAGAGAGAGGAGAGAGGAAAGGTCAACAGGTGCATGTTGACTCCTGGTCTTCTGAAAAAAATGATGAGTGCCCTGTACATTGGGCCATGGGGTCTTCAAGTTTTTCCTGGTGCAACCTAGCAGATAACACTCTTCAAGGTTTATCTTATCACCACAAGGGAGGATTCCATGAACAAGGCTCTTGTTATATATCTCGATGGCGATAGCCATAAAAGGAAGTAAAGTTATTACGTGTATCTTATACTGCCTATAAAGGAAACACTTGGCTCTGTCAGTTGTTGAAAATTGCTCAAAAAGTCATTTGCCAGGTGTTTTTTGTACATTAGCTCTTCATACATTCAGTAATATATCTCATAGGAAAACTAGTTGGAAACCTCTGTGACAAAACCAAGACGTTTTTATGGTGTAATTCCAAGTGATAAGGTACAATCTATTCAGATGTGAAATGCATGTAATAAATTTGCAAATAGCCAATCTATGTTTCAGCTTGAAATAACAACATTTCAGAGCCAACACTTGAACACATTCATGTATTTATTTTCTTGAATATGAAAGAGTAATCATTGAAACTATCCACAGATTGCAATTGTTATGAAAAGACCCTGATCCTAGTGGGTTGAAGCATAAAATAGAGAATTAATTCTAAGTGAATATTCTTTAAATATTTTACAATCAGTGAATGACTTAAGGTTGACGAAGACCATTAATGATAATAGTCGCACTTCATCTAAATTAAAGAAAAAGTATTCAAGGTCTTTCAAGTATTTCGAGACATACTATGGAATTTCCACTTTTGGTTCTGAATGAGAAAAATAAACAATATGTCAAATATTTCTATGAAAACCCAGATTTGTATTTTCTTTGTCGAAGTAGGCATACCCTGTGAAGAATAACTTATGCACACCATTTTATCAACCTTTTAGAATGCAGTTCTACTCATCAGTTCATACCCAAGATAATAAGACATTTCAGTGCTAAAACTCACATAACATGGTTAATGCACATAAGAACCGCTGGAATATATTGCTAAGCATTACAAACTGTTTATTGCTCACAAACACACACGTGAAACTTTCACTCAAGCAAATCAATACAAACTACTACACAAGAATGAGTTTATTTTCAAACACTTTGGAAATAAACTTTGCACAATAGTAATATATCTGTTATAGCAACCCAAAGAAATGTTGTGTATGTGTTATTTTAGATGTGGAGCAAGAGAGGCATCCTCCCAGCAAACCTGTGATTCAAGGTATCTACTGATGTCAAGCAACCCAACATGTTTGCACCTCAGAAATACAAACCTCTACCCCTTTTTTAATATATGGCAAGTTGGATATTGTCCTTGGCAGCAGAAATCTCTTTAAATATCCAAATTCAACCAATCTTCACCGCCTCTTCAACTTAGAGGGAATTTTCCTTGGCAATGCAAAGCCCTTTAAATATCCACATTGAACCAAGCCTCACATCCTCTTAAACATAGAGTGGAAATAGCAAATTTATGTCTAAAAAATAAAAATATACCAGTGCCTTATTCTAGCTTGGCATCCTGAACAGAGGAATTTTTAAGTGTCTTGGATCATTTGAAGCAAGCCCACAATTAAATATTGAAGGTAGTAAAATTGCCATGAATGTGAGATCAAGAAGAAGGCTTTGAAGCAACCTCCAATGATCATGAAAGACAGAGGTATGTAGTCCTTTAGTTTGGGAAGAGTCAATAAAAAATGAGAGGATAGGTTGCTTTAGTGACAGTGGTGACTATTCTAGTAGTTCCTGCTTGGGTTGCACCTTGTGCATTAGATATTTTTTCATTAAATTGAAAGAGAACTATTACTAGCTCTACTATTAGCTCCTACTGGCCCTTGATCCCTCTGTAATTCATCAAGAAGCTACAAAACAAAAGGCTATGAAGGTAGTACACAATACTATTGAAAATAATGAAAGTACCCTTCCTGTTACCAATCATCAGGCTATAGACACGACTTCCGTTGGTGCTAGAATAAAGAGGGCTCATAGCAAGAAGAAGAGGAAGGAATGTCTGGTTAAATTTGATTCTTCCAGTGATTTCTTGTTGACATTTAAGGATCAATTTAGAAAATTTCTTGTTGAGTTAGTTTAATTTGACATAACAGGTTGGCTAGCTAAATCAAAAATTTCACAACAGACAATAGAGGGAGCTGAAGATGTAGTGTTTATAACAAATTGATATCTCTTATATGTTTTTGCAATTTGGACGAGTTTTACCTTGAATTCAAATGAATAAAACAGTACTATCCAATCTACTTTTCATAGAAGCTAATTGGCAGTTGTATGACTAGAGTTACAATAACCACTTTTGGACTCTTCTTGTGACAAGGAAGCCATAGAATTGTTATGAAGTGGAGTTTACCTGGAGTTATTTGGTTAAAAGAGAAAAACTATGAATAGGAACAATCCTACTAAAAGAACTATCTCACAATCTTTGCAATTGTTTTTACTAACAAATTCAATGCATGCCTCATTTTTTTCCATAACTTGTCATCTAGATGCCTGAGCCAAAGTCTAAAACCTGCCATTGCCAGAAGTTTCTTCAAAGACTGAATCAATATAGGCATCGATTGAAATTATACCTCCCATTAAACGTGTAAACTAAATGATTTCAAATGATTTAATCACTTCTTTATTCCAAAGGTTTAACCTATTGATATTAATTGCTCTTGGAATTATGACCTTACTCATAATGCCTAAGATGACCATTCAATCCCCATGGCACTTGATGCTTGAGTTCTAAGCAAACTGCAAACCAATGCCTAAAGCCAGCCTTTTTTCCATGTTTTTGGAGTTGATTCAATATTCCAAGAAAACTTAGTTATCATTAATCCTCCTTGGTAGATAATGAAACTCTTCCACCCTTCTCCACCCATTACCTTTGGCTTCCCTAGGATAGGTTTCTTCACCTTACTAAGTATTCAATTATCTATCCAAATCTTAGTGATTTGGCTTAAGTGTGAAAAATGCTTTAGGGTTATAATACCATTTGGCCTTCCTCGTTGAGAACTGGAAACCCAATCTAAACTTGGCATTGGTATAAATTTTTAAATAGGACACATAAAAGATGTCATGTATTATAAGTTATGAAACTTATGAAACTCGAAATCTGCTCAATTCTACATTTTGTATCCAAATATGAAACTTATTGTACAATAAATAAAATACTTTATATATTTATTCAAGTCATGTAGATTCTTGTTTGACCTCTTGAAACGTTTTATGGCCTTCAGAGATGACATAAAAATATATTGTAAAACAAAACAACAGTACAGTAGATCTACAATGCCTCTCCACATAAGAAATTTCAAACTAACATGCTACTTAAATTGAACTTGGACCATAATGAAAACTACGATGAGAAATATCTACCTTCATATTTGGTAAATTACTAATCTGCTGAAGTGTGGTGTCATGTTTTCTATGTTTCCAGAAGATCAATATGCATTCATTGTTGTATTTTGGAATCCAGATAAACCATTCAGAAACATGTTGAAGGCTAGTTATTTGGTCCCAATTCTTTTCTGGAATCATTTTAGTCAATGCCAAGGATTAGAAACAGACAAAAACAAAATGATACTCTAGGGCTTTTAATTTTACTCATGCAACCCCAGTTTGCTTCAAGAGTTGTTCATGCCTCATTTGGAGATGCAGAAATTGAAGTTTAAATAAAGGTTTTTCTAGGAGGTAAGCCCCCGCGAGAGAGAAATTTTGAAGAAAAATGGTTAAATGATCTTACCCAGCAAAGACATGCTTTTATTACTATCATCCAAATCATAGCGAGAAATTGCAGAATTAGGAAAATCTACACAAGTTTCATAAGTTTCATATATTTGGATACAATAAGTTTCAATAAGTTAGACCTCTCCTTGGTTGTTCTTTACTCCTACCTCCTACTTCTTCCCCTTTTCCCTTGTAGAAGACATCAAGTCTTGAAAATACAAACTTATTTTATAATGTTGCACTCAGAAAAAAGGACATTGGATCATAGTACTGATTACCAGCTTAGTGAAGGTGTTGAAGTGGCCAACCTTCTATTTAATAGAAACATGCTTGGATTTAATAAGAAGAGAATAGACTCAATTCTACATTTTGTATCCAAATATGAAACTTATTGTAAGGAGGCCATCTAACTTATGAAACTCTTCACTTACAATAAATAAAATACTTTATATATTTATTCAAGTCATGTAGACGCATATTTGACCTCCTGAAACATTTTATCCTCCACATATCTGATAGTATAGAATTAGTGAAATTGGCCTTCAGAGATGACATGACAATATATTGTAAAACAAAAGAACAATACAACAAATCTACGATGCCTCTATACATAAGAAATTTCAAACTAACATGCTACTTAAATTGAACTTGGACCATAATGAAAACTACGATGAAAAATATCTACTTTCATATTTGGCAAATTACTACTCTGCTGAAGTGTGGTGTTTTGTTTTCTATGTTTACAGAAGATCAATATGCATTCGTTGTTGTATTTTAGAACCTATATAAGCCATACAGAAACATGTTGAAGGCCATTTATTTGGTCCCAATTCTTTTCTGGAATTGTTTCAGTCAGTGCCAAGGATTAGAAACTGCCAGAAACAAAATGATACTCTAGGGCTTTTACTTTTACTCATGCAACCCCAGTTTGCTTCAAGAGTTGTTCATTCCTCATTTGGAGATGCTGAAATTGAAGTTTAATTAGAGGTTTTTCTAAGAGGTAACTCCCTATGAGATATAGATTCTGAAGCAAATACATTCTTTTATTACTATCATCCAAATCATAGCGAGAAATTGAAGAATTACGAAAATCTACACAAGTTTCATATGTTTTATATATTTGGATACAATAAGTTTCAATAATTTAGGCCTCTCCTTGGTTGTTCTTTACTCCTACCTCCTAATTCTTCCCCTCTGCCTCTGTATAAGACATCAGGCCTTGACAATACAAACTTATTTTATAATATTGCACTGGGAAAAAAAGGCATCGGATCATAGTATTGATTACCAGCTCAGTGAAGGTGCTGAAGTGGCCAACCTTCTATTTAATATAAACATGCTTGGATTTCATAAGAAGAGAATAGTTTCCAATTAAGGATCATGCTTGCCAATTACTATCAATTGTTAATGGGAGTTTGGATTGTAAATTGTATTTTAGTCCTCTTTCCTAACAAAGTTCTAGATATTTAATTCCTTTCTTAATTTGAGCAAATGTTTAACTTTATTTTGTGTGGGAATGAATGTTGACGAAAATAAATCAACTCTACAGGAAGGGCAGGGAGAATATCCTTCAAATGCAATTGCTGGTAGATGTTTAGGAACTTCTGTAAGTGAACCAGGGCAATCAATTTCTATGGAAAGTGGAAGTGGTGTATCAAGAGGCAGTGATGCAGCAATTGCAACACCTTCTAGAAACAATCATATGGCAAGGGTCCAAAATTTAGATATTCATCAACAGGACTTAGATTCTTCAGAGACTGCAAGGTGAGTCTCATGCATTACTCTATGTTGCTGCCTTCTTGGGGTTGTGTATTTGTCATGTTTGAGATAGAGCATTACTGATCAGTTGTACCTTTGCACTTGAACAACACAAAGAAGAGAAAAAGAGTTCCTAGAGTCAATGGTGGGGAGAAGGGTGGGAGGGGACTCCGATAGTTCAACATGAAAGGTGTATCATCACAATTCACCTATTCTCTTTCTTTTTCTGACTGAAATTTTCTTTTGGTACATGTTGATGGATGGATGTCTCTATGTTGCTGGAGGTAATGGAATTGATATAAATCGATAGTAGATTTGTATGTGTTTGTTCTCGTAATAGTAGTCATGGGGCATAGAGGGAGGTCAATTGCAATCCATGTGTGGACCTCTTCAGCCATGGATAGAATGTGGGTAGCTAATATGTGTGGAGTTATGTTTCATCCCTGTGGTTGACTAGCTCAAAAAAAATCTTGATCCACTGGTAGATAATGTTTTTATTTGTTATACTTGGTGTGTCCTTATGGCATGCTTATAATTATATTTGTATTAAACCTTAGCCACTGGGGTTTGTTTCACATACTGTCGATTGTTTAATTGTGTCCAATCTGTCAGAAGGTTGATAGAAAGTGTCCAACCACATATAATGAGGTAACAACGTGACCATAGAGACTGCTTATTATTTAGCAATTTTTCCTTGTTTATTTTTTAAGTATGACTTCCATTTTTTTCTCATCATCTTATCTTAATTAAATATTGAAATTCTAATACGTATCATTTTTTAGCAAGAAATGCAGAAGGCATCTCTGAAATTTTTTACCATTGTGTACAAAATGCTAAACTATAGTAATGATTGACACATAGTACAATCAATGGGAATTATTACATCCCCATATCTTTGAAATCGATCAATATGAATGAATCATTGGTGATATATCTAGGTAAGTAAAATTAATATTGGTTCAAGTGAAAGTTCTCGAAATGATATGTTCAGAATGTCCCTTAGGCACATGCTCCAACAGGCAGTAGGAATGGATTCAATGAACCAGTGGCATGCAGAAAGTGTTAAACAAGACTCATCTCTGAGAGGAATAGTGAACATGGATTCTCAAGGGAAAAAAGGCTCTTGAACAGGCAAACTTTGTGCAGTCAAAGGTGGTTAGGACATGCTCACAAAATAGTACTATGAATGTGAGAGAGGTAATAAAATTATTCACTCTATTTGGACTTGAAAGAAATATCTAATCTATGAAAATTTTGGATCCTTGTAAGAAGTTCAATTTGTCAGTATTGTGTGTCCTTCTATCTCAATCGAAAATACTTCATGCTTAGATTGTTGATATCATATGCTTGATTTGTTCGTAGCCCTTTTGTAGTAAGCAATTGCTTCTTTTGCAAGATGTCCTGAATTCAAATTTACAAATGAATTTAAGAGAAAAACTGGGAGGAGGAGATCCTAAAGGCTTTTCTCTAGGTTATGCTTCTACAAACTCGTCTATATTTGACAGTGCCACAAACATGTCTTGTTCAAACAAATCAACATATTTATCAAGGTAAGGTTTTGGTTCAAGTTTTTTATTAAGTAATTTGACTATTTGTTGGTCCACCAGCTTTTACTATTTTTTTATCTTATAATATATTGATATGTTCAATTTCTTCTTATAAATTATTTCTCTTGAGCCAAATCGTTCTTGACCTTCTAAGAAAGTTAGATAATCCAAAAGAAAGTGACGCATTAAAGCACACTATATTAGGAACTTCAATGTAGCTATCTATAGTTTTCCCACAACATGCAACAAGCTACCCCTAGTCTTATCTCACCATTCCTATGCTAGGAGAGATTATATTGGCCTTCAACTGGTGGCTTAAATTTCATGGCACACTAGTAAGCAAGCAAGTTTTCCCTAAAGCTGTGGATCTAGAAGGCAATCCTTCATTAATTAATCAATTTTAAATAATTATTTTTTAACGATTTATTCAACACATTAGCAAACCATGTTTCTCCACACAATATTGTAATAATATCACAAGAACAAAGTCAAAGTGAGAGATTCCATTGCTATCCAAGAGTGTTGAGGTTTGAGATAAATCATTGATCATTTTACAAACCATGGATGTAGTACTATTTCTGCAGGACGAGATATCAATTATATTTCATCTGATAAAGAAACAATAAGTGACTTACAAACTGGAAATAAATAAGTACTTCCTGAAATTTATGGAAATTGTCAGCCAAGCATAAACAAGAATTACAGTATACTTGGTTTTCTATCATTCAGTGCATCATCTTTTTACAGAACAAAGGGTTGGCCTTCAATATGTTTAGCAAAACAACTCTCGATCACCCAGTATTGGACCATTGATATTTGGTGAAAACTACTCAAGACACAGTGGAGAGTAGATAAGAAAGCCTGCCCTAGTGAGGTCATGCTCCCCACCGGCTACAGAGGCTCAAGTTCCCCATGCATGTGAATCATCAACAACTGAATCAAATTGCAACCCATAACACCATTGGTGGGCTATTGACACCCACAACCTGTGGAACAAATTCCTAATAATCCATATTAATGAGATATGCACAACAACTAGCATTGTGTTGGGCAACTCCAATACCCATGGGGCATAGAGGGAGGTCAATTGCAATCCATGTGTGGACCTCTTCAGCCATGGATAGAATGTGGGTAGCTAATATGTGTGGAGTTATGTTTCATCCCTGTGGTTGACTAGCTCAAACAAAATCTTGATCCACTGGTAGATAATGTTTTTATTTGTTATACTTGGTGTGTCGTTATGGCATGCTTATAATTATATTTGTATTAAACATTAGCCACGGGGGTTTGTTTCACATACTGTCGATTGTTTAATTGTGTCCAATCTGTCAGAAGGTTGATAGAAAGTGTCCAACCACATATAATGAGGTAACAACGTGACCATAGAGACTGCTTATTATTTAGCAATTTTTCCTTGTTTATTTTTTAAGTATGACTTCCATTTTTTTCTCATCATCTTATCTTAATTAAATATTGAAATTCTAATACGTATCATTTTTTAGCAAGAAATGCAGAAGGCATCTCTGAAATTTTTTACCATTGTGTGCAAAATGCTAAACTATAGTAATGATTGACACATAGTACAATCAATGGGAATTATTACATCCCTATATCTTTGAAATCGATCAATATGAATGAATCATTGGTGATATATCTAGGTAAGTAAAATTAATATTGGTTCAAGTGAAATTTCTCGAAATGATATGTTCAGAATGTCCCTTAGGCACATGCTCCAACAGGCAGTAGGAATGGATTCAATGAACCAGTGGCATGCAGAAAGTGTTAAACAAGGCTCACCTCTGAGAGGAATAGTGAACATGGATTCTCAAGGGAAAAAAGGCTCTTGAACAGGCAAACTTTGTGTAGTCAAAGGTGGTTAGGACATGCTCACAAAATAGTACTATGAATGTGAGAGAGGTACTAAAATTATTCACTCTATTTGGACTTGAAAGAAATATCTAATCTATGAAAATTTTGGATCCTTGTAAGAAGTTCAATTTGTCAGTATTGTGTGTCCTTCTATCTCAATCGAAAATACTTCATTCTTAGATTGTTGATATCATATGCTTGATTTGTTTGTAGCCCTTTTGTAGTAAGCAATTGTTTCTTTTGCAAGATGTCCTGAATTCAAATTTACAAATGAATTTAAGAGAAAAACTGGGAGGAGGAGATCCTAAAGGCTTTTCTATAGGTTATGCTTCTACAAACTCATCTGTATTTGACAGTGCCACAAACATGTCTTGTTCAAACAAATCAACATATTTATCAAGGTAAGGTTTTGGTTCAAGTTTTTTATTAAGTAATTTGACTATTTGTTGATCCACCAGCTTTTACTATTTTTTTATCTTATAATATATTGATATGTTCAATTTCTTCTTATAAATTATTTCTCTTGAGCCAAAACGTTCTTGACCTTCTAAGAAAGTTAGATAATCCAAAAGAAAGTGACGCATTAAAGCACACTATATTAGGAACTTCAATGTAGCTATCTATAGTTTTCCCACAACATGCAACAAGCTACCCCTAGTCTTATCTCACCATTCCTATGCTAGGAGAGATTATATTGGCCTTCAACTGGTGGCTTAAATTTCATGGCACACTAGTAAGCAAGCAAGTTTTCCCTAAAGCTGTGGATCTAGAAGGAAATCCTTCATTAATTAATCAATTTTAAATAATTATTTTTTAACAATTTATTCAACACATTAGCAAACCATGTTTCTCCACACATTATTGTAATAATATTACAAGAACAAAGTCAAAGTGAGAGATTCCATTGCTCTCCAAGAGTGTTGAGGTTTGATATAAATCATTGATCATTTTACAAACCATGGATGTAGTACTATTTCTGCAGGACGAGATATCAATTATATTTCATCTGATAAAGAAACAATAAGTGACTTACAAACTGCAAATAAATAAGTACTTCCTGAAATTTATGGAAATTTTCAGCCAAGCATAAACAAGAATTACAGTATAGTTGGTTTTCTATCATTCAGTGCATCATCTTTTTGCAGAACAAAGGGTTGGCCTTCAATATGTTTAGCAAAACAACTCTCGATCACCCAGTATTGGACCATGAATATTTGGTGCAAACTACTCAAGACACAGTGGAGAGTAGATAAGAAAGCCTGCCCTAGTGAGGTCATGCTCCCCACCGGCTACAGAGGCTCAAGTTCCCCATGCATGTGAATCAGCAACAACTGAATCAAATTGCAACCCATAACACCATTGGTGGGCTATTGACACCCACAACCTGTGGAAAAAATTCCTAATAATCCATATTAATGAGATATGCACAACAACTATCATTGTGTTGGGCAACTCCAATACCAACATCATTTGCATAGATGGATACGACCATCATTGGCAGGGATGGAGAGAGGATATTGTATAACCCCAGAAGCAATTGTAAAATACTACAAAATATATATGTTTAACTGTAGGCAAAGACACAGTTGTGTCATTTCAGCATCAACATCCAAACATTAATTCAAGTCACAATGGACAAATAATACAACATTAAGGTTTTCACATTGGTAGATTTCCTAGGAATCCTAATGCAGATAATAAACTCATATAAGTTTCATATACTTTTAGATACCGCAACAATGATTTGACCAAAATAACCTTGCTATGAAAACAAACCAATATACCACTTCATAATAAGCTTAAGTCTATTATTAAGCACAAATAACAATTACAAATTCCTTCGGGAAATCTATGGGAGAGTGCTTGTTCCTCCCAACCAACAAGTTGGCAACACCAACTCCTTTCGAGCATAGACTTCTTCCTTCTAGGAATAACACCTTCTGTATTCCCTTAGTAATATTTTATAAATTTTTACTAGTAGATTTTTCCTAGCACCTGCTTTTAGGGTTTGCCTTTTACCAGGCCTTTTCTTTTAACTAGGATGGCTGATGCTAGGGCATTATTAGAAATTAGATTTTTATTAAATTAGAAATGATATTTTTATCAAATTATAAATTATATTTTTATCTAATTTCTAATTGGTAAAGATCTACTCCTTTTAATTTAACTAGGATGGGTGATGCTAGGACATCATTTTTATCTAATTTCTAATTAGATGGTTATCAAATTAGAAATTAGATTTTAATCAAATTTCTAATTAAAAATTAGATTTTTATCTAATTTTTAATTGTTAAAAGTATGTTGTTGTTTATATTATATTATAAAAATATGCTGATGTTTACATTTTGTAATTATGTAAAAAGGGAAATGTTTTTTTTAGAAAAAAACATGAAGTGGGAAAAACAATGGCATGAAGTCTTTTATAACTATTTTTCAGTGAGGTCCTTTATAAACAACAACAGATTTTTACCAATTAGTACTATAGGGTGTCCTGATTTCTTTGGAGAAATGACAATGAAATCGATGAGATATTGCCAGGAAGCGATGGTGACCACTATATCTTCTAAGATTCCCATGGGTTTGATAATGGATTTATTTGCTAATTCCAAGATAATAGGGGTAGTTTTGATCCCTTGTAACTATAAAGATGTCATAGTTTCGAAAGTCATGGAATTAATTGTTGCACCTAAATATACAAGGGTATTCGCTAAGGGTACTCCATTGATTTCAATAGTCACTATAGGATTTCCTAGGTCACTATATTTTGATTGCAAGTCTGAGATCATTCTAAACATTTTTCTCATGACTTTCACGTTTTGATTCTTATGTCCTTTTGTTATAGACATATTTGGGCACTGAAACCACAATCTCATATGTCAATAAACCAAGGGCTCTTTAACCCCTAAAAGTGTTGTTTCATACCCTAAAGGATCATGGTCAGCTGATTACATAATTCCCAAAAAGTTCCACTTGAAAAACCACTCAGAACTGACCAAAACTGGACCATACTGACTGCTCCACAGTCAGGGTGCGATGCATACTGACTTCTACAGTAACCAGGTGCAATGCACACTGAAGAGGCCTTCTGTAGGGTGCGATGAGTGACGATGGACAAATGTCCAAGACAGGTTTCTAAGTGGATGCTCATGGAATCTTCCAGAAACTTCTCCTATGACACTTGCTTCTCTGAATTCACCCATGGATGAGTAAGAGATCCAAAAAATCTCCAAGTGGAACCAAGAACAACAAGTAGAATGACACTAATCAAAAACCCAGAGATGACTCACACCCTTGCAGACATCTATAAATGGATCCCTCATTTGAGAGATCTGGAGGCCGGAATTTGGTAATTTGTAAGGAAGTGCTGATAGTTTGTCTTTAAGAAAAGGCATTGTATTGTTGGGCGATCTTTCTTTTCATGAGGTGAAGAGGGCTTTGATGCTGGGAGGATGATGCTAGATCAGACAACTGGGTTGTAATTCTCCCTTCTATTATTAATAAAGTTCTTTGAGTTTTCCTCCATACAATCATGTATTTGTGAATGTTGTTATTTATGAATGTTGTTGTATGTTCAATGTATTTATGATTCTGCATTGTTTATGATATAATAGATGAAGATTCTTTGGTTGTGTTTTGTTACTTCGTCTCTACAAGTATTCACTAAGCAAGATACGTAGGAGAAGAGGCACAAGCTCTATCAAGGGAGAGAGAAATCAAGCAAGGAGTTAAGCGGAAGATCTAGGTTGGTCACTTTGCTTCTCTCTTATTTATCACACATAAAGGAAAATGCAAATTGCTTTGATTGGTTTTTTCTAGGATAGCTACCAATCCTAGTGGGACTAGCAGATCAAAAAGACACTATTTTCCCAGAAACACCTTTCCTTCCTGGTTTCTTAATACAAAGGTCTTTAATGATTTTAGTGTAGATAGGAATTTCTCTAATGGCTTGTAGCAATGGAATTTTGATAAAAAATATCTAAATCATATTCAATTGGAATTTCCTCTTTCTTAACAAGTAATCTTTCAGGGTAAGGAGGTTCATTCGGTTCTTCTTTTTGTTTTTGTTTTTCTTGTTGGCTGTGATTTTTAGTTTGTTCTTGAGGGACCTCTTCCTCAATAATGACAATGGATTTCCCTTTATTGATTTTTTTCCCTGATCGCAATTGAGTTTCATTTATTGGGACAACAATGGTCATATAGGTAGGAAAAGGTTGTGCCTCTATGTTTTGTATAGGTTGAGGTTGTTTATTATGGTTGGGGTTAGCTATAGGTTGTGTAGGCAACAAGGTAGGATGAGGAGGATTTAATGATGGTGGTGCCTGCACAAGCAATGGGTTAGATGGTGCAGGTAAAAGCTAATGAAAATGACGAATAGGCAACGAGGGTTGTTGATAATAATTCTGGTTATACCCCGGCTGATAAGTTTGAAAATTTGGATTATAGGACGTACTAGGCATATTTGAGTATGGAGGGTAGGATTGGTTTTGGAAAGTGTTTCAATGAGGATTTCCCCTCCAATACTGGTTCCAAGGAGTGTTTTGATATTGAGGATTAAACCAAGGCGGATAAGACAGCTAGGAGTTCCAAGGTTGGTTTTGACCATATGTTTGGGGGCTTGGATCCTGAAACACATTTTGATTTTGGCTTCTCCAATAGGGTTTCTTGCTTGTTGGTGAGGAATCATTTGTTTCAGCATTACCCTTTGTTATGAAACCAACTCACAAAAAGATAGAAAAGAGAGATCCACGCCTTAGAATTCAGCCTCTTCGAGGGGGCAACCTCCTTTACATTACATAAATGGGCAACTCTCCGATGATTCAAATGACAAAACCTCCTTTCTATATATAGGAGTCTAAGGAGTCAACAATATAACCCAGTCGACCTAACAATAATATCATAAAGCCACAAAAATAACAATGGAGGGATTCTATGGGGCACAGTAATAACAATATGGGGACAATAGGGGCACAAAAATATTAATAAGGAATACAACTACAATAGTAATGGGGTAATAACTAGTATTATAGGGACCCAACATGCCCCTCTCCTTCAAAAAAGTGTTGTCCTCAATGCTTCAGTAGTTCTGGATGCTTTTGTATAAAATTCTCATCCTCCCATGTGGAATCTTTAGCAGATAAGTTCTTCCACTTGATAAGATGCTCCGAAATTGATCGATTTCGTAACTGTCGAGTTCTTGTTTTTGTGATTGCTTCTGGTTCCAATATAATTTTTCCTTCCTCGTCAAGTTCTGGAAATATTGTTTGAACTGGGAGATTGTCGCCTATAACCTTCTTTAAACATGAAACATGGAAAACTGGGTGCAATCAAGAAGCTGTAGGAAGCTCCAATTTGTATGCCATAGTACTAATCTTTTGCAACACCTTGTACGGACCATAACACTTTGGTGATAATTTATTATCCTTCTTAGCTTGCTTGAGGGGCATTTTCTTATATGGTTGTAGCCATAGGAATACCCAATCACCTACATCAAAACTTCTTTGACCGCGATGTTGATCTGCCTGTTGTTTCATTCTATTCTGTGCCAACACGAGGTTATCCTTTAAGAGTTGGAGGGCATGTTGTTGATGTTCGATGTGATGTTCCACTGCTTGAACCTTACAATTTTCTCTTAAATATGATGTGATAGATGGTGGCTGATATCCATAAAGTGCCATAAATGGGGTCATTTTTGTTGTTGTATGGAAGGAAGTGTTATACCACCATTCAGCCAAAGGCAACCATTTGACCCATTGTGTCTGTTTATCAGATACAAAGAAACGAATATATCCTTCCAAACATTTGTTTACTATCTTAGTTTGCCCATCAGATTGAGGATGATAAGATGAGCTATGAGCTAAGTGAGTACCAAGACAAGAAAATAATTTTGTCTAAAATTTCCAATGAAAATGGGATCTCTGTCACTTACAATAATCTTTGGGTTTCCATGTAGCTTTTGAATTGTTTCCATAAATGCAGTAGAAACTGTAATAGCTTTAAATGGATGTGATAATGCACAAAAGTGTGCATACTTGGTAAGTCTGCAACTACCACCATGATGACATTCTTTCCCTCAGACTTGGGTAAACTTGTGATAAAATCCATTGAAACCTCCTCCCAACGTTGGCTTGGAATGGATAAAGGTTGTAATAGACTTGGTGTCTTAATTGTTTCAACTTTATTTTGTTGGCAAACCAAACATTCTACCACAAACTTTTGAATATTTGATTTAAGGCCCTTCCAAAAAAATTCCTTCTTAACCCTGTGGTAAGTTTTTAAAAATCCTGAGTTCCCTCCTAAGGGAGAAGTGTGAAATTCCATACGAATCTTTTGTTTTAGCTGGGAATTCTTATACAGGTATAGGCGATCTTTGTACCATAATGAATCATTTTGCCAGCTAAATGTATCAGACATATTGGAGTCTTGTTGTAACTTTCGAATAAGTGCCCATGCTTCTTCGTCATTCTTCCATTCCTCCCTTGCTTCGTTTATCAAATCTGGTTGGATAATATAAATTGTGCACAACAATGCTTCCACATCCTCATCCTTTCTTGAGAGTGCATTTGCCACCACATTTTGCTTGCCTTTCTTGTAGATGATTTCAAAGTCATAACCCAACATCTTTGTGACCCACTTTTGTTGCTCTTCAGAGGATAATATTTTTTGTAAAATGTATTTAAGGCTATCATGATCCATTTTTACCTTGAAGTTTCTTCCGATCAGGTAGGGTCACCATTTCTTAAGTGCATGGAGTATTGACAACATTTCCTTCTCATAAATAGCTTTGTGTAAAAACTTTCCCTTGATTGGATGACTTTCGAAAGTAATGGGTCTTTCATCTTGCATTAAAACAACACCAATTCCATTTCTTGAAGCATCACATTCAACAATAAAGGTTTTTTTGAAGTCTAGTGTAGCTAGGACTGGTACTTGGCACATTTCCCCTTTAAGATGCTCGAAGGCCTTTGTTTCTTCTGGAGTCCATGAAAATGCATCTTTCTTCAATAATGTTGTTAGAGGTGCTACTATTCTCCCGTAATTCTTAACAAACTTGCGATAATACCCTGTCAACCCGAGAAATCCTCGCAGATGCTTTATGGATGTGGGGATTTTCCATTCCTTAATGGCTTTAATTTTGTTAGGGTCTACCTTAACTCCTTCATGAGATACAATATGACCCAAATATACCACCTCTTGTACTCCAAAGAAACATTTGGATCTTTTTGCATATAATTGTTTCTCCTCCAATAGTTGTAGCACCTTGTCAACATGTTCAACATGATCCTTCCAAGACTTGCTGTAGATTAGTGTATCATCAAAAAATACTGACACAAATTTTCTAAGGAATGGTTTGAAAATGGAATTCATCAAACCTTGAAATGTTGAAGGTGCATTGGTAAGGCCAAAAGGCATGACCAGAAATTCATAATGACCCTCATGAGTTCTAAATGCTATTTTCGGAATGTCTTCAGTCTTCATTCTGATTTGATGATATCCCTTGGTGAAGTAAATTGATCCATGCAATTCATCCAGTAATTCATCAATGACAAGAATGGGAAACTTATCTTTAATAGTGAGCTTGTTGAGCTCCCTATAATCCGAACACATGCACCATAATCCATCCTTCTTGTGCACCAATACCACTGGAGCAGAGAAAGAACTTTGACTCGGTTGAATTATACCAGCCTCTAGCATTTCTGCAACCATATGTTCAATTTCACTCTTTTGGGCATAGGGATATCTGTACGGGCTGATGTTTGGAGGAACACTTCCTGGAATCAGATGAATAGCATGATCATGATCACGAATAGGTGGGAGACCTTTGGGAGTCTCAAATACCTTGGAATGATTGTCCAAGACTTTTTGGAGATCTAGAGAAATAGATGATTCCAATGTGGAAACATCTAGTGAACATAATTCTGCAATTACACCTCTTTGTTCCTTTTTTAGAAGCTTTGTCATACCGTTAGATCTGATTATCTTTCTCGGTTTCCCTGCAATACCCCTTAATTCAACTTCCTTTTCTTCCACAAAAAATTTCATGAAAAGTTCTTGAAAATTAAAAGTTATTGTACCCAAGGATTGTAGCCATTGGACTCCTAGTACAACATTAGCACCTCCCATTGGAATGGAAAGCATTGGGCTAGTCAATACATATTCTCCCATGGATAGCTTGATATTATGGCACTTTCCAGAGAAATTTATTGTTCCTCCATTTCCAACCATCACTTGACACTCTGGTGCTGGATATAAGAAGCAATTCAATTATTTTGCTACCTTACAATGAATAAAATTATGGGTATTTCCTGAATCAATCAACACTATTACCTTTTTCTTCTTGATTTGTCCTTCTATCTTGATGGTTTGAGGAGTGGTAATTCCCGCCAATGCATTACAAGATATCGTTAGATTCATTTCTTCTTTATCTTGGCTTTGTTCCTGGAGTATATCCTCTTCTTTTGACCTTTCTTGCTCCTTTTCTTCTTCCTCTTCACAATCTATGTAGAATAATTTCTTTTCAGCACACTTATGACCTTTAGTGTATTTGCTATCACAACTGTAACGAAGCCCTTTTGCTCTTTTTTCTTCCAATTGTCATGGTGTCAACCTTATAGGTTGTGGAAGACTAGGGGCAACAACACTTCCATCTTTATAGTTGTGAGTGGTATGCTTCCTGGTTGCCATAATTTTGCTTTCCATTTTTCTTGCTAACCTGAATGCCCTCTCAAATGAATCAAGTTTCCAAAGGCGAACATCATGTTGGATATTATCCTTTAAAGTCCCTATGAACACATCAATCCTATGCTCCTCTGGAATATTTTTTACCCTTAGGTTCAATTTTTGGAACTCCTCAATGTGCTCCATTATTGAACCCTTTTGTTTGAGACTTATCAATTGGCTAAAAAAAGTGTTGCTTTTTGTATCCTCATAAGGTGCTGCCAATTCTTCTGTAAAAATTGCCCAAGTGATAATTTGTTTACGAGAGCAAAGCCATTGATACCATACAAACTGATTTGGTTCCAAATATAAAGTTGCAATACGTACCTTTTGTGTGTTTTGCACATTATTGAGATCGAAAAATTGCTCCATCTGTAATATCCATGTTGCGGGATCCTTGCCATCAAACTTCCTCATATCGATTTTTGGAATATGGTGGGTCTTCGATACAAAATTAGAGTCTATAGAATCATGATTAACATTTTATTTGTTCTCGTCATGAGTTTCCTTTACTACCCTTTCACCACTAGTGACCATTTCTTGTAGCAACTTATTCATATTTATCTTCAATTCTTCCATCTTATCATCCATGCCATCAATTTTAGCATCCATGCCATCCATCTTAGCTTCCATGCCATCCATCTTAGCTTCTACGTCTTTTGTTAGACAATCCATCTTATCTTCTACACCTTTCTTTAAACCATCCATCTTAGCTTCTACATCTTTCCTTAAACCATCCATCTTAGATTTTGTTGCTTTTTCTGCAAGTGACACTTGTTGCACTTGGTCTCGTAAATTTGATATATCATGTTGCATTTCTTACTCTTCCTCATAATTCATGATAGAGCTTTCAGGTTGCTTACTAGGTGTTTGCATTTTCTTTCCTCGGGGTATCAATTACCAATTCAAACTAATTTCTCAAACCAAGCTTATGCAAAAATCTAAAAGAAACTTCACACCTTTTTTTACTTTGTAGAAGCTTGATATTGAATCTAATATATCTCTACAATTTCAGATTATCCAGCTGTGAAATTGCGATCTGTAGTATCCCTCTATGTCCTCTTGCCAATGCCACTAGTCTGATCCAAGTTGCATTCTCCAAGGAAGATTTATGCACAATCTCCCAAGATGACCTGATTATAGACTAGTTCAGTAGAGTGAACTTGTACCACGTGCCACGAGTCACTGTTTTGACCTTTGGATCTAAAAACGATATATAAGAAACTAGAGTCCGTGCTCTTTCTGTACCTTCTCACGAAATTTTAATCCGATGCTCAGAGAGAAAGTTATGACGATTTTCCCCAGGTCACCTATTTGGAATGTAATTCAGGAGTCTGCAAAAATACCAACTTCCTCGAATCATATCTCCCCAAATATAGCACGAAAATCTCTGAAATTTGGACCCAATATTCACCGCAATTTCTTCTCAAATGGGTTTTTTTTTTTAGCTTCTGAAACATCGCAGAAAAAAAATTTATAGCAAAAATTCCATGATGACTTTTTTGGAGCAGCGAAACCCGAGAATCCAAAGCTCTAATACCAAATGTTATGAAACCAGCTCACAAAAAGATAGAAAGAGAGATCCACGCCTTATAATTCAGCCTTTTTGAGGGGGCAACCTCCTTTACATTACATAAATGAGCAATTCTCCGATGATTCAAATGACAAAACCTCCTTTCTATATATAGGAGTCTAAGGAGTCATAATATAACCCAGCCGACCTAACAATAATAATATAAAGCCACAAAAATAACAATAGAGGGATTCTATGCGGCACAGTAATAACAATATGGGGACAATAGGGGCAAAAAAATATTAATAAGGAATACAACTACAATAGTAATGGGGTAATCACTAGTATTACAGGGACCCAACACACTTATAGATAGCTTTTAAACTAGAGATGGACACTTCTCGGTTGCATGTTCTAAGGAAAAAATCCCACAAAATTCATGGACATTAATGGGATACTCTCTCTCAGCATGCTTGTTTCTACATTTAGGATAAAAGATTTCCATGGTAGCCATCTCATCTTCTTGTTTCTTTTTAAGTTTTATTGTGTCAATTTGATTACCAATAGTACTCAGGATATCCATTTTAAAATTTTCCAACAAATTTCCTAATTCCACCCTAGTGACAGCATTGGGTACAAATTCTTGATTTCTTGACACGTAATATTGGGAGTTATCTCTGAGATTTTTGCCTACTTTAACCTAAATTCATGAATAAGTGCGACATAATTCAGCCACTTCAGCAAAAGGCCTTTCATAAATACTCCCCCCCCACTTAGAATATTTAAGGTTTCAACACATTCATCTCTTAGTCCCTTAAAAAGGATAGTCCTAACAGTTTTCCCATCTAGGTGTGCCCCCCGGGATTTATGGAAATTATAGAAGAAACTTTCAAGGTATTCTTCAAGAGTTTCATCTTCTAATTGTTTCATTCTTATAATATCGTTTATGCCTCTAGTTATACAGAAGACTTGGTATTTTTTGAGAAAAACATGCTTCATATCATCCCACGAATAGATGGTATGTTCACCTAGACTCATAAACCACCTAAGGGTTGCGTCTTTCAGGGTGGATTGGAATAGCTTGATCTTGTGAGCATCCTCATAATAGTTATAACTCCTACACAAAATATCAAATTCAAATAAGAAGGCATATGGGTCTTCGGAAGACTTACTGTGAAAGAGAGGAAGAGATGCCATTGGTATATTTTTCATAGTGATATATCTAGTTATATCTAGAATAGGAATCCCAAAAGTGGTTTCTTCTTCCTCCTCTTCCTCCGGTCCTCCCCTAGGTCCTTCATGGTTTCCTCCGAATAGGGTGTGATGCGGGCCTTCTCCTTCCTCGTGGTGCTCCTCATTGTTTTGTCCTAGTATGTTACAACGAGGGCCTTCTCCTTCTCCTATACGTTCTCCATTGTTTTCTCCTCCTGTGTTGACCATGTCTGGTATAGGTTTTGAAGATGCCTTCCGATAGTTACTTGATCAACAAGAGGTACTGAAGGGTATTCCTTGATATTAGTTGATTCTAGATCTTCGAATGCAATTCCTTCCGTATTTCTGAAAATTATATGTTCAATTGTTTCCTCTTCTTGATTCAGGATCTCTCTTTCCAAGGCTACTTTGTTGTCAACACATTTTTCTTCTTGCTTTATTCCTGCATACCGATTAGTAGGATTAGTGATTGGAGTGTTGGCTGGGCCAAAATTTGTAGGAAATTTTGAACTAGCAATAAATCTAACTTAACTATCCCTAGGTCTACTTCTACTTCTATGCATAAAGGAAAAAGGAAGTAAAAGTTCAAAGATACGCGAAGATGGTTCGACTTTGGAGCAACCCACAATAGTTGATGCATGGCTCTTCACTCATGTCTTACCATACTTTCCCTACCCTCTAACTACCTGCAATACCTTTGAGACTATGTAATGATAATCTTGCTTGAACCAAATAGAACTCCCCGGAAACGGTGCCAAAATGTTGGGAGTTTTAATTAAAAATTAAACCTCTTACAGTTAACTGTCAACTCGGATTTTTAAACATGAGTTGTACTGAGTATTGATGTAATATTTATATGTAGAGTATATGATTTCCTTCTTTTCGTTAAGTACAAAATGACTACTTAAGCATTCATCTCATAAGAAAGCTAAAAGCATTGAACTCAATCCACTCTATGTCTGAAATCAAATGAAAAATGAAAATGAAAACTTAAATGAAATTCATCTTAACTACAAAACTGAAGTGAGAATGCAAACTTTTGAAATCAAACACCTATGTAATGAAACGGAATAAAGAGAATAATTTAAGTTTCCAAAATCAAATCCTAAACTGTTACTTCTAATTCACACAAGTCACACTGCTTCTTAAAATGAAAACACTTCCTGACTATACTAAAAATGATTGCAAGATAACACTACAGGGATAAGATCTCAACCAAAAGTATCTAAGTTATCAAATTCTGGACTACAGTACTGGAATGTAAACTTACTCTATGACTACATTCAATCACTCAAAACAACATAAGAGGAATCATATTGCAACTGAAATCACTCATTCGAAAGAAATCTGCAAACTTCATTAAAGAAAATAAGAATCAATACTTCATCAACTAAACAAGAAACAAGAATAAATTATCCTATGATAATTTAAGCTACTTCAATCGACAGTTGTAAAGAGATGCTCTTAAGGTAACACACATTCATGAAAATGACTAAAGGAAAATCAAACGATTTGATAATGAAAAATAAGCAATGCAATTCCTGTTTGTAATTAATTAAAATTCACTCAACGTACACTATCAATCAGGCTTCCTATTCTACACAACAAAATCCACATGATATCAACCTTGCTGCAACAATGAATTAAATCAACTTCAACATATGAAGATTGTGTTCTGCATTTTCAACAACGTAACAGCTCATCACAGGCATTTGACTCACAATGCAATTGGACAAGTTTTGAGATGACTGCAAACAACATAGTTAAGACAAAATGCAACTCGTTGTTTTGGGAAAATAGAGCATGGATCTGTATCAAAGGTAGGCGCACAAATATCTGTGATTCACACAAAAACTACGCATTCAAATTGTTGAATCGAAGGGTCTGAAAGTAAATACAAGGTTAGCACACTGAAATCAGTCCAAACCAATGAAAATATCCATGCAATGTATAAAATATTTAATAGACAAACCAGAAACAAATTGAAAGTAGTTATAATAAATTGACAGACAACTATTCTTCCTAAAAACTAATACACAGCTATTCCCAGATCATGGTGGGCTAGGCCACACCTGGGGAAGCTTAACTATTTACAGAAAAATAAGAGCTTAACACATTTAATTCAAGAACTCAGATTCAACCATCAAGTGAATTGATCTGAGCTTAACACATGGTCATAATCACAATCTTCGATTTATAAATAATATGTCCTGAAACAATACTTTGATGATCATTTTGCAATGACATTTTTCTCTTTTACTCCCCAACTCCCTAGCTATTGCAAATCAGGCCTTTATAGGCATCGATTTAAGTTTAAAACAATAATAGACCATACATGGCAAGCCAAATGACTTGGCTACATTAATATTTCAAATCAAATCACTGGAACGACCCTGTTCTACTTAGCATAATGAATCCTTAACTAATCCCAATATTGGCATAGGCTTAGTTCAACAAGGATGGTGAAGATCTTCATCATGGCAGATATCGAACTTGTTCGATCACAGCTGTAGATGGCACGATCATCTAGAATCACGAGGCATATTCATCCTTTATAGCATTTAGTACCAATCCTGAAGTGGTTGTTAAGTACATAAATGGTAGAACATGGCTTGTGGACAAGCACTCCCCTGATCTTAACCTACTCATGTTGTTGCAATACTCACACTCAATCATATTGATTAGTTAGCTTGTTAGGAACAACTTAAATTCACTTCAAACTTAACCAATAAACAATAAAATGATACAAATGAAATGCTTTACCTCATGTCAGGGTTTTGACAGTTTTAGGACAATGAAAGTGATAGGAGAGTAGGTATAGGAGTACAAAAATGACAAAAATGGAGGTGGGGAATAATGAAATTGGGGACAAAATAGGGCACCAACAAATATGATAGCTTTTAGTATAAGTGAATCAGATAAAATAAACAATGAATGATTCCATACAAGGTGATGAACAGCTCAAGTATGTAAAGGAATGTTTGGAGTAAGATCCCAAAGTGTAAAGGGTGAAGGATATCAACTAACATATTAAGATATCATATTGATGCACAAGGACATATTATCCATACCACATTTAACAGAATTGAAGAGGCGCATAATGGATGAAATCCTTAATAGGCCTTATTCTGATCACCCAAGTTATCAAATGATGATAACAACCACAAGAAAGTTATATTTTTGGCCTATAATGAAGAAATAATTTGTTGAATGCATTGCTAAGTGTTTGTAATTTCAATAGGTTAAAGTTAAACATTATGATGTAGGAGGGTTTTTTCAAAAATACCAATTCTAGAATGGAGATGGGAACACATATCTATGGTCTTCATCACTAGTTTATCAAGGACCACCAAGAAACATGATGTAAATATTTTTGTGGTGGATAACTTGAGTGAGGTAGCTCACTTTATCCCTATGAAGTCCACCTATAAAGGAATCAGTATTTCCCATATTTTTATGAAGGATATTTTTTGGTTGCATGACAATGAGTAAAAAAAATCATATTTCTTTCGGATACCAAGTTTAATTCAATTTTTTGGAAATTTTTGTTTGCGAGTTTCGAGACAGAATTGCATTTATTATTTCCTACCATCTTCAGACATATGGGAAAATAGAAAGGGTAAATAGAGTACAATATGATATGTTAAGGATGTATTTTATGCATCAACCAAAGATGTGGAAAGACTACTTAGCTCTCTTGGAATTTTACCATAACAATGGCTACCAAGAATCACTAAACATGAGCCCCTTTGAAGCAATATATTGAAGAAAATGTAATATCCCAATCAATTGCGATACTCTAGTGGATCATATTACTATTGGACTAGAAATGTTCAAATAAATGGAATAATAAGTGATGAATATCAAGTAGAATATGAAAGTACCAGAATACCAACAAAAAAACTACACAGATCAAAATGAAACTCATAAGGAATTTCAAGTTGGAGAACATGTGTATCTCATGATCAAACTAACAAAAGTTTTTGAAAAATTGGATTATTTTCCAATTAGGCACCACATTATTGTGGATCCTTTGGTATCTCAGATAGAGTAGGGATAGTAGCATACATGATTTCCTTACCTCCTACCATATTAATACATTATGTATTCCATATATATTTTCTTAATAAATATGTGCATGATGAAAATTGTATTATTGATTAGGATGTGATTCAAGAGAAACTTAAAGGAGAGTTTCAACTAATAGGATGGATACCCTACTTCAAAACTAAAATATTGTGTATTTCAAGATGCAATGGAAACAATTTGGAACAGATGAGGCAACAAGGTAACTGGAGGATGCCATGAGAATGACATACTGATTTTTGTTTGTTATAAATATGTTCTATTATGAATAGTAGAACGCCAAGTACAACGTCTCTTTAAGAGGATAGTATGTCTCTATAATACTAGTGTATTCCATCATTGTTATTGTCAGTGTAGCCCCCTTATTGTTATTTTTGTGCCCATGTAGTCCCCATATTGTTATTATTGTTCCCCATAGAAGCACGTTATTGTTATTGTTGTTCCCTTACATTACTATTGTTATGTCAGCTCTGATTATATTCGTGACCCATTAGACTCATATATATAAAATGGAGGTTTTGTCATTTGAATCATCCAAGAATTGTTTATTTGTGTAATTTAAAGGAGGTTTCCCCCTCGAAGAGGCTAATATTTAAGTCATTGATCTATCTCTTCTTCTATTTTGTGAGTTGGTTGCATAATATTTGGTATTAAAGCTTTGGATTCTAGGATTTTGCTGCTTCAAACAAGTCATTGTGGAATTTTCACTATAAATTTTGTTCTACAAAGCTTTAGAAGATGAAACTGAAACCACATGGATCTGAAATCTTGGTGAACCTCATGTATGAATTGCAGATCTTGTGTCACTAATTTGTCAAAGATATGATCCAACAAAGATAGGTTTTTGTAGGCTCCAAAATTCCATCTCAAATAGGAGACCTTGGGAAAATTGTGATAAATTTATCTGTGAGCATATGATTTAAATTTAGTAAATAGTGACAGAAATAGATCAGACTGTGGTTTTTTGGATATCATTTTCAGGGCCGAACATTAAAGCAGTGACACATGACATTCCATACAAGTTTTCTCTACTGAACTAGTCTATAATCAGACCATCGTGGTACATTGGGCATAACATTTTATTGAACAATACAATCCTAATCATACTTGTGGGGTTAGAAAGAGGACTCAGACATCTGCCAAAGGAAAAAAATTCACACCTTGGAGATATGAAATTACAAAGATACAATAGATTCAATATAGAGCTCCTACAAAGTGAAAAAAAGGTATGTAGTTCTTAAAAAAAATCATAAGTTTTGCTTGAAAATTTATTTTGAAGTTATTCAAAGGGCATAACGAAGCATAATTATCATTAATTGATTCACCGAAGAAATAAACTGAAAACACCTAGTAATAAACCTTAAAGATCTACTATGACACATGAATAAGAGGAAGAAATGCAACATGATAGATCAAAATTACGAGACCAAGTACAACAAATTTTCCTCTCATAAAAAGTAATAGAAGCTAAGATCAATAGTATAGAAGAAGAAAGGAATGGAAACATGGAATATTTGAAGAAATATTAGACAAAGTTGCTACAAGAAACACTTCCTAATGGAAAAAAGGTAGTATAGGAAACTCATGATGAGAACAAAAGAAATGTTAATCATGATTTCATAGACTCTAACATTGGATTGAAGACCCACCATATTCCAAATATCAATATGAGGAAGCTTGATGGCAAGGATCTCGTAACATGGATACTACAGATGGAGCAATATTTTGATCTCCATAATGTGCAAAACACACAAAAGGTATGCATTGCCACTTTATATTTAGAACCCAATCAATTTGTATGGTATCGATGGCTTTACTCTCGTAAACAAATTGTCACTTGGTCAAATTTTACAGAGGAATTGATAGCACATTATGATGATACAAAGAGCAACATCTTATTTAGCTAAATGATAAATCTCAAACAAAAGGGTTCAATGGTGGAGTACATTGAGGACTTCCAAAAATTGAATAAAAGGGTAGATGATATTCCATAGAATCACAGGATTAATGTCTTCATGGGGAGTTTAAAGGATAACATCCAACATGAGGTTTTCCTTTGGGAACCTGATTCATTGGAGAATGAATTCAGGTTGGCAAGTAAAATTGAAAGAAAAATTATGGCAACAAGGAAGCCTACCACTCACAACTATAAATATGGAAGTGTTGTTGCTCCTAGCCTTCCACAACCTACAAGGGTGACACCAAAATAATTGGAAGAAAAAAGAGAAAAAGGGCTTTGTTACAGTTTTGATGGAACATACAATAAAGGTCACAAGTGTGCCAAGAAGAAATTATTTTACATAGATTTTGAAGAGGAGGAAGAAAATGAACAAGAAACATCAAAAGAAGAGGATATACACTAGGAACCAACCCTAGAGAAAGTGCCATAATATCAAGCAAGCCATGGGAGAATATGTATTGAATAGTCCAATTATTTCCATTCCAGTGAGTGATGTTGATGTTGTACTAGGATTCCAATGGTTACAATATTTGGGTACGATAGCTTTTAATTTTCAAGAACTTTTCTTGCATTTTTTTGGGAAGGAAAGGAAGTTTAATTAAAGGGTATCACAGGGAAAGTAGGAAAGATAATAAACTCTAATGGCATGATAAAAATTTTAAAGAAATAAAAATAGGGTTTAATTGCATAATTATGTTCACTAAAGGTTCAAACATTGAAATCATCTATTTCCCCAGATCTCCAAAAAGTCTTGGACAATCATTCCAAGATGTTTGAGACTCCCAAAGGCCCCCCACCTATTTGTGATCGTGATCGTGATATTCATTTGATTCCAGTAAGTGTTCCTCCAAACATCAGGCCTTACAGATATCCCTATGGCCAAAAGAGGGAAATTGAACATATGGTTGCAAAAATGCTAGAGCTTGGTATAATTCAACCTAGTCAAAGCTCTTTCTCCACTCCAGTAGTATTGGTGCACAAAAAGGATGGATCATGGTGCATGTTTCTAGATTATAGAAAGATCAACAAGCTCACTATTAAAGATAAATTTCCCATTGTTGTCATTACTGAATTATTGGATAAATTACATGGAGCACTTTACTTCAAGAAGTTGGACCTTTGTTCAGGATATCATAAAATAAGAATGAAGAGTGAAGACATTCCGAAAAACAAAATTTTGAACTCATGAGGGTCATTATAAATTTTTGGTCATGCCTTTTGGCCTTACCAATGCACCTTCTACATTGCAAGGTTTGATGAATTCTATTTTCAAACCCTTCCTTAAAAAAATTGTGTTAGTATTTTTTGATGTTACACTAATCTACAACAAGTCTTGGAAAGATCGTGTTCAACATGTTGACAAGGTGCTCAAACTATTGGAGGAGAAACAATTATATGGAAAAACCTCCAAATGTTTCTTTGGAGTACAGGAGGTGGAATATCTGGGTCATATTGTATCTCATGAGGGTGTTAAGGTAGACCTTAATAAAATTAAAGCCATTAAAGAATGGAAAATCCCCACATCCATAAAGCATTTGTGAGGATTTCTGAGGTTGAAAAGGTATAATCAATTTTTTTTTAAGAATTATGAGAGAATAAAAACATCTCGAACAACATTACTGAAGAAAGATGCATTTTCTTGGAATCCAGAAGAAACTAAGTCCTTTGAACATATTAAAGAGGTAATGTTCTAAGCATTGGTCTTAACTATGTGAGACTTCACAAAAACCTTTATTGTGGAATGTGATGCATCAGTAAATGGAATTGTGTTATTTTAATGCAAGAGGGAAGGCCGATTACTTTTGAAAGTCATCCAATCAAAGGAAAGTATTTACACAAAGCTATTTATGAGAAGGAAATTTTGGGAATACTACATGCACTTAAGAAATGGCGACCTTACCAAATGGCAAGACACTTCAAGGTAAAAATAGATTATGATAGTCATAAATACTTTCTAGAAGAAAGATTACCTTCAGAAGAGTAGAAAAAATGGGTCACAAAGATGTTGGATTATGACTTTGAAATCATCTGTTCCAGATATAAATACAGATGTGAATTGAGTGGTAGTCAATGACTTTGAAGCGGTTTAATTTTAGCCGGCCTAGACCCAGTGAATGTTCCAATTATTGATGATGTCCCACGATCGAAGATAACTATGTTCAAAAAGCTCCTTCCTGGGTGGGCTTAAGGCTCTTTCTTTTTCTTATTTATTATGGGAAATTCCCTAAGATAAGTGGGCGTATGGGAAGTAGCCGGCCGGTAATGTATATTTCCTGACTCTGGCCTTACGAAGATGGGAAATTCTACAAAAAAGGGAAGAAAAATGTTGTTGCAGATGCACTCTCAAGAAAGGATGAGGATGTGGAAGCATTGCTTTGTTCCATTTCTATTATCCAACTAGATTGGATAACCAAAGCAAGGGTTGAATGGAATAATGATGAAATAGTGTGGGCACTCATTCAAAAGTTGTAGCAAGATCTTAGTACATCTGATACATTTAGCTGGAAATATGATTCACTATGGTACAAATATTTCTTATACCTTTTTAATAATTCCCAACTCAAACAAAAGGTTCTTCTGGAATTCCATACCTCTACCTTAAGAGGGAACTCAATATTTTTAAAATATTACCAGAGGCTTAGGAAGGAATTTTTTGGGATGGCCTTAAATTTAATATTCAAAATTTTGTGGCGGAATGTTTGGTTTTTCAACAAAATAAAGTTGAGACAATTAAGACCCCAAGTTTGTTACAACCTTTATCCATTCCAAGTCAACGTTGGGAGGAGGTTTCAATGGATTTTATCACAAGTTTACCGAATTCTCAAGGAAAGAGTATCATCATGGTGGTAGTTGATAGACTTACCAAGTATGCACACTTTTGTGCATTATCTCATCCATTTAAATTCAATACAGTTCCTACTGCATTTATGGAAACAATTCAAAATCTGCATGGAAATCCAAAGATTATTGTAAGCGACAAATATCCCATTTTCATTGGAAATTTTTGGATGGAATTATTTTCTATCTGCGTACTCAATTAGCACATAACACATCTCATCATCCTCAATCTGATGGGAAAATTGAGATAATGAAAAAATGTTTGGAAGTATATCTTTGTTTCTTTGTATTTGATAAATAGACACAATGGATCAAGTGGTTACCTATTGTTGAATGGTGGTATAACACTTCCTTCCATACCGTAGCAAAAATGACCCCATTTATGGATCTTTATGGAGAAAATCCACCGTCCATCACATCATATTTAAGAGACAATTGTAAGGTTCAAGTTGTGGAATATCACATCAAGCATCAACAATAAGTTCTCCAACTCTCAAAGGATAACCTTACTTTCGCGCACAATAGAATGAAACAATAGGCAGATCAATGTTGTAGTGAAAGAATTTTTGATGTAGGCAACTGGGTATTTTTATGGATACAACCATACAAACAAATGTCCCTTAAGAAAGCTAAGAAGGATAGTAAATTATCACCAAAGTATCATGGTCCGTACAAGGTGTTGCAAAATAATGGTACTATGGAATACTGATTGGAGATTCTTGCATCTTCTCGAGTGCACCCAGTTTTCCATGTTTCATGCTTAAATAAGGTTATAGGTGACAAGCTCCCAGTTCAAACAATATTGCCAAAACTTGACGAGGAAGGAAAAATTATACTGGAACTTGAAGAACTCACATAAACAATAACTCTATAGCTATGAAATCAATCAATTTTAGAGTATCTCATCAAATGGAAAAACTTACCTGCTGAAGATTCCACATGGGAGGTGGAGAATTTTATATAGCAGTATCCAGAACTACTCAAACGTTGAGGAAAATACTTTTTTGAAGGATAGGGTCATGTTAGGTCCCTATAATACTAGTGTATTCCCTCATTTTTATTGTCAGTGTAACCCCCTTATTGTTGTTTTTGTGCCCAAGTAGTCTCCATAGTATTATAATTGTTCCCCATAGAAGCCCACTATTGTTATTGTTGCGCCCTTACATTACTATTGTTATCTCAACTCTAATTATATTCTAACCCCTTAGACTCATATATATATAACAGAGGATTTTTCATTTGAATCATCCAATAATTTTTCACTTGTGTAATGTAAAGTAGGTTTCCCCCTCAAAGAGGCTAATTTGGAAGTCATTGATCTATCTCTTCTTCTATTTTGTGATTTGGTTGCATAACAATTTTCTTACCTCCTACCATAAAAATACATGATGTATTCCATATATATTTTCTTAATAAATATGTACATGATGAAAATTGTATTACTGATTAGGATGTGATTCAAGAGAAACTTGAAGGAGAGATTCAACTAATAGGAGGGACACCCTACTTCAAAACTAAAATATTGTATATTTCAAGATGCAATGGAAACACTTTGGAATAGATGAGGCAACATGGTAATTGGAGGATGCCATGAGAATGGCGTACTAATTTTTGTTTTTTATACATATGTTCTACTATGAATAATAGAACACCAAGAATGATGTCTCTCTAAGAGGACAGGATTATAACAAACCTTTTTAAATCCCAATATTTGTAATGTAACTAAGAATGATAATGTTGGAATTTCCATCATAGATACTTTAATAGACTTCATTGATATAGACGTTAATTTTTAGTTTATATATTGCTAAAGTTGAAGAAGAGACAAACCGACATGCATATCGATGTATGAGGGGAAATTTGTAAGGGGGATTTAAGAATTTTCCTATCTCACTTGAATCAAATGTACTAATATCTTATTTGATATTTGAACCACCCAATTACCAACAATTATGGAAAGGAATGGAGGTGGTACTAAGCTACTCTAAGAGTATGGGATACATATGATCTGAACTTAAACATGAACACAACAAAATACATATATAACCATAAATAAAGATATGCAGAGAAAATAACACTTCATTTCATTAATATTAGAATATTGAAATATGCTTACAAAGATAATGGAAATAGAATATCTCGGGAGATGATACCTTATCTCTGAGAAGAGATGTGTTAGCTACATCCCTCTGAACTGTGTTACAATGAGGCTCAAGGGCCTATTTATTATTGAAAAATAAGAGGAAACCCTAAACCTCGGAGATCTAACACCAAGAGTTTGAGGGCCCCATTAGGGTTAGTTGGGCAGCGAACTTCCCAAGGTCATAACCTGGTCATATTATCTATGTTTGGCTTGTAAGATACCTTGTTGGAAAGGTCTCTTTGAATACTATAGGATTTATAGAAATCCCCTTCCTATGGATATGAGCATGCATACAACCTCGAAAAAATGTCATTTAGGGGGTCAAACCTGCTCCAAAAGTTTAGCACCCAAAAAAATGCTAAAAGTAATCAATGTTGAAATAAAAAATGAAATAGATGAAACTGACTGTAGGTCCAGTGGAATGTTATGAAACAAGCTCACAAAAAGATAGAAAAGATAGTTGAATGCCTTAAAATTCAGCCTCTTCGAGGGGGCAACCTCCTTTACATTACACAAATGAACAATTCTTGGATGATACAAATGAAAAAACCTCCTTTCTATATATAGGAGTCTAAGGGGTCACCATATAACCAAGCCGACCTAATAATAATAATATAAAGGCACAAAAATAACAATAGAGGGATTCTATGGGGCACAATAATAACAATATGGTGACAATAGGGGCATAAAAATATTAATAAGGGATACAACTACAATAGTAGTGTGGGCATCACTAGTATTATAGGGACCTAACACGCCCCTCTCCTTCAAAAATGTGTTGTCCTCAATGCTTGAGTAGTTTTGGGTGCTTTTGTATAAATTCTCATCCTCCCATGTGGAATCTTCAGTGGATAAGTTCTTCCACTTGATGAGATACTCTGAAATGGATTGATTTCATAGTTGTCGAGTTCTCGTTTCTATGACTGCTTCCGGTTCCAATATAATTTTTCCTTCCTCATCAAGCTTTGGCAATATTGTTTGAACTGGGAGCTTGTCACCTATAAACTTCTTTAGACATGAAACATGGAAAACTAGGTGCATTCGAGAAGCTGTAGAAAGCTCTAATTTGTATGCCATAGTACTAATATTTTGCAACACCTTGTACGAACCATAATACTTTGGTGACAATTTATTATCCTTCTTAGCTTTCTTGAGGGAAATTTGTTTATATGGTTGTAGTCATAGGAATACCCAGTCACCTACATCAAAACTTCTTTCGTTGCGATGTTGATCTGCCTGTTGTTTCATTCTATTCTGCACCAACACGAGGTTATCCTTTAAGAGTTGGAGAACTTGTTGTTGATGCTCGATGTGATGTTCCACTACTTTAACCTTAGAATTTTCTCTTAAATATGATGTGATGGATGGTGGCTGATATCCATAAAGTGCCATAAATGGGGTCATTTTTGTTGCAATATGGAAGGAAGTGTTATACCACCATTTAGCCAGAGGCAACCATTTGACCCATTGTGTCTATTTACTAGATACAAAGTAACGAAGATATCATTCCAAAAATTTGTTTACTATCTCAGTTTGCCCATCAGATTGAGGATGATAAGCTGAGCTATGAGCTCACTGAGTACCAAGACAAGAAAATAATTTTGTCCAAAAATTTCCAGTAGAAATGGGATCTATGTCAGTTACAATAATCTTTGGGTTTCCATGTAGCTTTTGAATTGTTTCCATAAATTCCATAGAAACTGTACTAGCTTTAAATGGATGTGATAATGCACAAAAGTGTGCATACTTGGTAAGTCAGTCAATTACCACCATGACGACACTCTTTCCCTCAGACTTGGGTAAACCTGTGATAAAATCCAATGAAACCTCCTCCCAACGTTGGCTTGGAACGGATAAAGGTCGTAATAGACCTGGTGTCTTAATTGTTTCAGCTTTATTTTGTTGGCATACCAAAAATTTTGCCACAAACTTTTGAATATCTGATTTAAAGCCATCCCAAAAAAATTCCTTCTTAACCCTGTGGTAAGTTTTTAAAAATCTTGAGTGCCCTCCTAAGGGAGAAGCGTGCAAATCCAAATTAATCTTTTGTTTGAGTTGGGAGTTCTTACAAAGATATAAGTGATCTTTGTACCATAACGAATCACTTTTCCAGCTAAATGTATCAGATTTACTGGAATCTTGTTGTAACTTTCGAATAAGTTACCATGCTTCTTCGTCATTCTTCCATTCCTCCCTTGCTTCGTTTATCCAATCTGGTTGGATAATAGAAATGGCACACAACAATGCTTCCACATCCTCATCCTTTCTTAAGATTGCATCTGCCACAACATTTTGCTTCCCTTTTTTGTATATGATTTCAAAGTCATAACCCAACATCTTTGTGACCCATTTTTGTTGTTCTTCAGAGGATAATCTTTGTTCTAAAAAGTATTTAAGGCTATCATGGTCTGTTTTTACCTTGAAGTGTCTTCCCATTAGGTAGGGTCGCCATTTCTTAAGTGCATGTAGTATTTCCAACATTTCCTTCTCATAAATAGCTTTGTGTAAATACTTTCCCTTGATAGGACGACTTTTGAAAGAAATGGTTCGTTCATCTTGCATTAAAACAGCACCAATTCCATTTCCTGAAGCATCACATTCTACAATAAAGGTTTTTGCAAAGTCTAGTCTAGCTAAGACCAGTGCTTGTCACATTACCTCTTTAAGATGTTCGAAGGCGTTTGTTGCTTCGGGAGTCCATGAAAATGCATATTTCTTCAACAATGTTGTTAGAGGTGTTGCTATTTTCCCATAATTCTTAATAAACTTGTGATAATAACCTGTCAACCCGAGAAATCCTCACAAATGCTTTATGGATGTGGGGATTTCCCATTCCTTAAGGGCTTTAATTTTTCTAGGGTCTACCTTAACTCCTTCATGAGATACAATATGACCCAGATATTCCTCCTGTTGTACTCCAAAGATACATTTGGATCTTTTTGCATATAATTGTTTCTCCTCCAATAGTTGTAGCACCCTATCAACGTGTTCAACATGATCCTTCCAAGACTTGATGTAGATTAGTATATCATCAAAAAATACCAACACAAATTTTCTAAGGAAGGGTTTGAAAATGGAATTCATCAAACCTTGAAATGTAGAAGGTGTATTGGTAAGTCCAAAAGGCATGATCAAAAACTCATAGTGACCCTCATGAGTTCTAAATTTTGTTTTTGGAATGTCTTGAGTCTTCATTCTGATTTGATGATATCCTGAATGAAGATCTAACTTGTGAAGTAAATTGATCCATGCAATTCATCCAGTAATTCATCAATGACAGGAATGGGAAACTTATCTTTAATAGTGAGCTTGTTGAGCTCCGTATAATTCGGACACATGTGCCATGATCCATCCTTCTTGTGCACCAATACTACTAGAGTAGAGAAAGAACTTTGGCTAGGTTGAATTATACCAGTCTCAAGCATTTCTGCAACCATACGTTCAATTTCACTCTTTTGGGAATAGGGATATCTGTATGGCCTGATGTTTGGAGGAACACTTCCTGGAATCAAATGATAATGATCATGAATAGGTGGGAGACCTTTGGGACTCTCAAATACCTTTGAATGATTGTCCAAGACATTTTGGAGATCTGAAGAAATAGATGATTTTGATGTGGAAACATCTAGTGAACATAATTGTGCAATTACACCTCGTTGTTCCTTTTTTAGAAGCTTTGTCATACCATTAGAGCTTATTATCTTTCCCAGTTTCCCTGTAATACCCCTTAATTCAACTTCCTTTTCTTCAGCATAAAATTTCATGAAAAGTTCTTGAAAGTTAAAAGCTATTGTACCCAAGGATTGTAGTCATTGGACTCCTAGTACAACATCAGCACCTCCCATTGGAATGGAAAGAATTGGGCTATTAAATACATATTCTCCCATCGATAGCTTGATATTATGGCACTTTCCAGAGCAATTTATAGTTCCTCCATTTGCAACCATCACTTGACACTCTGGTGCTGGATATAGGAAGCAATTCAATTCTTTTGCTATCTTACAATGAATAAAATTATGAGTACTTCCTGAATCAATCAACACTGTTACCTTTTTCTTCTTGATATGTCCTTCTATCATGATGGTTTGAGGAGTGGTAATTCCAGCTAATGCATTACAAGATATGGTCGGATTCATTTCTTCTTTATCTAGGATTGTTTCCTGGAGTATATCCTCTTCTTTTGACCTTTCTTGTTCCTTTTCTTCTTCCTCTTCACTATCTATGTAGAATAATTTCTTCTCAGCACACTTATGACCTTTAGTGTATTTGCTATCACAACTGTAACAAAGCCATTTTGCTCTTTTTTCTTCCAATTTTTGTGGTGTCAACCTTATTGGTTGTGGAAGGCTAGGGGCAACAACACTTCCATCTTTATAGTTGTGAATGGTAGGCTTCCTGGTTGCCATAATTTTGCTTCCCATTTTTCTTGCTAATCTGAATTCCTTCTCTAATGAATCAGGTTCCCAAAGGCGAACATCATGTTGGATATTATCCTTTAAAGTCCCTATGAACACATCAATCCTATACTCCTCTGGAATATTTTTTACCCTTATGTTCAATTTTTGGAACTCCTCAATGTGCTCCATCATTGAACCCTTTTTTTGAGACTTATCAATTTGCTAAAAAAAGTGTTGCTTTTTGTATCCTCATAATGTGCTGTCATTTCTTCTGTAAAAATTGCCCAAGTGATAATTTTTTTACGAGATAAAAGTCATTGATACCATACAAACTAATTTGGTTCCAAATATAAAGTTGAAATATGTACATTTTGTGTGTTTTGCACATTATTGAGATCGAAAAATTGCTCCATCTGTAGTATCCATGTTGCGGGATCCTTGCCATCAAACTTCCTCATATCAACTTTTGTAATATGGTGGGTCTTCGATCCAACGTTAGAGTCTATGAAATCATGATTAACATTTCTTTTGTTCTCATCATGAGTTTCCTTTACTACCCTTTCACCATTAGTGACCATTTCTTGTAGCAACTTATTCAAATTTATCTTCAATTCTTCCATCTTATCATCCATGCTATCCATTTTAGCGTCCATGCCATTCATCTTAACTTCCATGCCATCTATCTTACCTTCTACGCCTTTCTTTAAACAATCCATCTTAGCTTCTACGTCTTTCTTTAAACCATCCATCTTATCTTCTACATCTTTCTTTGAACCATCCATCTTAGATTTTGTTACTTTTTGTGCAAGTGACATTTGTTGCAATTGGTCTCGTAATTTTGATATATCATGTTGAATTTGTTCCTCTTCTTCATGAGTCATGCTAGAACTTTTAGGTTTCTTACTAGGTGTTTTCATTTTCTCTCCTTGGGACATCAATTACCGATAATAATGCTTTACTATTCCCTTTGAATTCCTTAAAACTATTTTTTCAAACCAAGCTTATGCAAAAATTTAAAAAAAAACTACACACCTTTTCTCACTTTGTAGGAGCTCGATATTTAATCTGATGTATCTCTGTCATTTCAGATCATACAGTTCTGAAATTACAACCTGTTGTAGCCCTCTGTGTCCTCTTTCTAATGCCACCAGTCTAATCGAATTTAGATTCTCCAAGGCAAAGTTATGCACAATCTCCCAAGATGACCTAATTATAGACCTTTCCAGAAGAGAGAACTTGTATGAAGTTCCACGTGTCACTATTTTGACCATAGTATTTGAACAATATATACAAGAAGCTATAGTTCGTCCTCTTTCTGTAACTTCTTACGAAATTTTAATCTGATGCTCGAAACAAAAGTTATGATGATTTTCCCAAGGTTACCTGTTTGGAATGTAATTCATGAGTCTGTAAAAAGGCCAACTTCCTTAGATAATATCTCAGCAAATATAGTGCAAAGAGCTCTAAAATTTGGACCCTAGGTTTAGCACGATTTCATCTCAAATGGGTTTTTTGTTTCTCTTCTGAAACGTCGTAGAAAAAAGTTATAGCGAAAATGCCACGATGACCTATTTGGAGCAGCGAAACCCTAGAATCCGAAGCTCTGATACCAAATGTTATGAAACCAACTCACAAAAATATAGAAAAGATAGTTGAACGCCTTAGAATTCAGCCTCTTCGAGGGAGCAACCTCCTTTACATTACACAAATGAACAATTCTTGGATGATACAAATGACAAAACCTCCTTTCTATATATAGGAGTCTAAGGGGTCACCATATAACCAATCCGACCTAACAATAATAATATAAAGGCACAAAAATAACAATAGAGGGATTATATGGGGCACAGTAATAACAATAAGGGGAAAATAGGGGCACAACGATATTAATAAGGGATACAACTACAATATTAATGGGGGCATCACTAGTATTATAGGGACCTAACATGGAATAGGTGGGTGGCCACCAATATCCACCTAGATCATTCTTCTCCCCCTTAGGAAGCCATGGCCCCCATTGTGTGGAGAGCCTCCATGAAGTGAGGAAATTTCTGTTGAACCTGGTCCCTGGTCAAGGATTTGGCCTGATTTGATAATTGTTGGAAATACTAAGAGGGGGGTGAATCATTATTCCTTAGCAATTAGCACTTTTAAATCTTTTCAGAGCATTAGTTAATCTTCAATTATTATTAATGTTTATGAAGTAATAACAATAAATAAAAGAACACAGTACGCACAAGAATTTTAGGTGGAAAACTCCCTCTGGGTAAAAAACCACCAAACGTTTTTCTAATAAATTCTTTAATCTTCAGCCCCACTAGAAGGATGCCCCAACATCCCAATTTCTTCAATAATCAACTGAATGGATGCCCCAACACCCTAGGGAGGCATAACTCACCCTAGCACCACCCTACCACCCTGAAGTGTTCATAGGCCCAGCCTGTAGGTGAATTCATACACCTACCTAGCACCTCCCTGCCACCCTCTAATGACTAAAATAAGACAAGACTGTGGATTCCTAAACCAGGGAAATAATCCATGATACAATAAGATGTACAATGATTTTTGTGTACTTGACCAAATACCCAATCACTCTATGACCTGCAACCCAACCATGAAATCCTCCCAATAGTGACTCTTATACCTCCCAACACTGCCTCTTCGACTCTACGGAGAATGACTCTTTCACAAATGACTATTTTACAATATTTACAATGATGACTCTTTTACAAATAACTCTTTTACAACTTTACAATGATGACTCTTTTACAACGTTATAATGATGACTCTTGGCCTTAACAATACTTCACAATACCTGGATGGTTGTCATGTCTTCAAGGATGCCTCGCTGCAATTCTTCCTTTGTTTTGATACTTCTTCTCTTGAATTCTTGCTTGATGTTGTACTTGAATCTTTTTCTAACTACATGCAAAATTTTCGCGGCGAAACCAATCCCAAAATAAAACAAAATACCCTTCAACTTACCTCTACCTTCAAAACACATGTAAGTGCATAATAATGAATAAATACAAATTAAAATTACAATGTGTACCTGAAGTGTTCTTGTCACTTTTCTTGTTGAATTGTTGCAACAATAGACAAAGATGCCCACTCCTGATATAGGTCTAGACTCTATGCAAGACTATATCCAAAACTGACCTAAAGATATATACAATAAAAACTAATGATAGACCTAGACTTGTCATGGACCAAGTTCTAAGTACAACAACATAGACCATTCTATCAACTATGACAAGACAAGTAACATGAACTTACAACATCATATAGATTTAGAAAACTTGGTGTAGCATCAAGAATATGTAGCATCAAATGTGTAGTATCAGGAATAGGACATCTAAAATGTAGTATCAAAACTAATTCTGACATATAGAGACATAGAGATCAAACCAAGACCCTATATATACTTACATTGTCCTGAAAAAACATATGTCAGATATGATACTCAAAATTCAAATGTAAACACTAATCATACATAGCTTGATGTAGGAGACTTACCCTTGTCCGTGGATATGTGGTCCTTAATACAGTGATCCTTGAGTGCATGCTTTTTCTTTCCTTCTAGGAGCTTGAAATTGAATCTATTGTATCTATGTAATTTCAGATCTCCAGGGTTTGAAATGTTATCCTATGGTAGCCCTCTGAGTCCCCTTTCCAACCCCATAGGTCTGATCTAGATTAGATTCTTCAAGGAAGTGTTATTCCCAATCTCCCACGATGTCCTGATTATAGAATAGTTCAATAGAGTGAACTTGTATGAAGTTCCACGTGTCACTGTTGCGACCTTCGATCCTGAAAATGATACCCAAAGAAGTGAAAGTTCGTCCTATTTTTGTCACTATTTACGAAATTCGAATCCAATGCTCATAGAGAAAGTTATGACGATTTTCCCATTGTCTTATGTTTTACATGGAATTAGGGATAATCCAAAAACCCTAACTTCCTCAGATCATATCTCTGAAAATATAGTGAAGCAAGATCTGAAATTCGGTCACTGCGTTCATCAAGATTTCGGTTCAAATTGGTTTCAAGTTATAGCGAAAATGTCAAGATGACCTGTTTGAAGCCACAAACTCCCTACTAGAGGAAGATATGAGGGTCACTATTTATATTAATGTCTTGAGTTGAGAGGGTCTTCAACAAGTGAACGTTGGAGGGATATTAGGAGAAATTATTTTATTATTATTAATTATTTACTATTCAATGAACATGACCAATTATGAGTGCCATGCCACAACCCCATAGGGTTTTATTCCACTAACTGGGCTTATTGACTTCAAGCACGAATATCTCTCAAACCATGAAGAATTACGTGGTGTGACATATATCAAAAAAAACATATCTACATTTAGAATCCATCTAGAATATCCTTGTCTCATAATAGAGTAAGTTGTCCAGTCAAAATTCCCATGCAAGATCGAGGTAGCCCCTGGTGTTACTTAGGTTGACATCAATGACAAATAATGATAAAAAATATACCCCTTTGGCGTTGATGGAAACACAAGTACACCCCCTTGTGATCATGACACCTCTTCCTACTGCCTTCTCTCCCCCTCTGTCATCAATGGCAAATAGAAAGGTAGTTAATTCCAAGTTTAGTTAATTTTATATCATATTCTTTTTGTTTTCCTAAATTAATTTAAATTCAATGCTCATGACTGTTAGCCTCCTATACCAATAAGGTTTCATATTTCATGATTGACAGTGGAAGTGCTAAAAATGATCATCTTTGGTGATACAAAGGTTCCATTTTTGTGGACAAAGCAAAAAGTTAAAAAATGTAAAGAGGGTATGCCTTAAAAGAATAATCAAAAGGCAAGAAAATGAAATGGTCAAAAGAAAAAAGAATTGAAATGAACCCCAAAGAAAGACTAGGAAAGTGGCCAATCAAAATGCCACTGCTATCTTGATGTATGGCTCAACAGTTCAAGCTGGGCCATGCCATCTTTTAAATTGTTTGTTTTAGAGTAGGGAATGAGTACCTATTCAAACAGTTCAAGACTGACAGATGACTAGCTGGATAGAGAAAGAAGGAGCCCACTAGCTTAATCTGGGCCCTTGGAAGATATAAGGGTAGATTTAGATAGGAGGGCAGCAAAATGAAAAGAGAATATGAGGGTTTGCAAGTCTAAGTGCACCCTCCCTGAAGTAACAAAAAATGCTAGGTTCCAAGTTGGGTAGGTAGCCAGAAGTTGCAGAATCCTGATCCTATTTCAGTTTTGGCCTTGATTAAGAAGGCATATGTTAGTAGTTGCAAAGGTATCTATGCAGCATTTTGAAGGCAAAATATAGAAGCATGTCTAACTCCCCCTGTTTTCCCTCAAAGACTCTCTTTCTAACATCCCATGGAGGAGTTCAGGACGTTCCTAAATTATCCTCCTTGTATTTCTTCTTGGAAATTTCATGACAAGTTTTCACCTTCTTCTCCGAAATGAAGCCACATTTCTTGTGTAAAACCATTCCTCATCCACTCCTAAAAATCTAGGTTTACTCACTAAACTTAGTTCTCTAATCCTCACTTCCAATCTCTCATATCTCCCATTCATATTAACTACTAACCTTATTATTTAACTCCCTATGTTCCCCTTTTCCCTATTAATATATCACTTTTGTATTAAAAACCCCAAAATATGTAAATACCCCCCCCTTGGGCATCATAGCCATATTTTCAAAGTTTGGAGAATCATATAGAATCAAAGGTTTGCTGGATTTGGTTCATTTAAAGTCAGGGATTGAATTAACGTTTGGTTAGTTTAATAACCTGTCCCTACCCTTATCCTCTTTTGCAAACCCATCGCAGTGCATTATCCACGCCATTATATAAAACGTTGTTAAAAAACCCACTTTTTCCGCTTTTCCAAAGTTTGTGTTTCGGCGCGCCCACACAAAAAACAAAAAATATTATTATTAAAATCCCCGCCGGGACCCACCGTATCCACCCATCACCTCCGCAGCCCGTCGACCATCAAATCCGGGCCCTCCCATCCAACGGCCCACAGCAATATCAGACCACCCCCGATGCCTGAACGTTAGCGCCCGAAATCTGTCAGAGGGTGACGTCAGGGCTCGGACGCATGTTGCTTCTGGATTTCGTCGGGCAGCCTCCTACCAAAACCATACCCGTACCGAGGGTGGTCCGATATTACCGCTTACCGCCCTCCTATTCCCGCCATACGTCACTGCCGCCTCAGCACCACATTACCGCCCGATCCTCCATTGCTCCGAGTTGTCCGCCATGTCATCTGTCCACGTAGACCCGCTCACCAGCTGCCACGTCATCATTCTGTACCCGACCCCACCTATGATGTCATGCTGATGTCATCCAACAAAAGGCGCCAAAGGCCGAGTTTTCCCTATTTTGCCCGAAAAAGCCGTTTTTCGCGTTATTTACAAAAATACTCACTGTACTCCTACATGAGCGGTTACGTTGCTTGTCCGCCAACTCTGAAGACTACTCCCTTGCTGCTGGCGCCGTGAATTCACCTATATATCAACACCATTGTCATATTGCACCCAGGTATTTATCAGTTTCCCTCTGTGTGCCTTGGTTTTTGTATAATTCCCTGAAACAAACAAGAAAAGAGAGAAAACACAGGAATTGCTAGGAATCCTCAGTAACCAGTGTTCTTTTCCACTCTGTAATTCAAATTTCACCCACAGAGCTCTCCCATTGTGCCAAATTACCACAAATTCACAGTTTATGGTGCATTTGCGAAACTAAACCATTGCCAGACAAACTCACCAAAAAATCATTTCCCAATCCCAACATTTGCTCGTTGAATCTCCCCCAGAAGCATTTCAACTCAGTTTCACCCCAATTTACCTTGTTCTCTCTGCAAATTGCCCTGCTCATTGAAATACACTACTCTGTGTTGCTATGCCCAAAAAGCAAGTTCAATTATAATCCTAAGTATAAGTTGACCATGTAGACCCATGTGGCATTAAACATTGCCCCATTAAATGCCCCTCACAAAGACCTGGAATGGTTGGCCCTTGCTGACGGAGATTATCAGATGAGAGAAACTGTAGAGCGGTGCAACAAATACCACATAGAAATAGTTTGTGATTTAATAAAGAAACACAGAGATGGTACAGACCTCCTGAGAATCTGGAAGTCCCATTTGCCAATCTACTATCTCCCTCAGGTCAATGAGTTCCCTGACTTGATTCACCAGTGTTGCACAAACTATGACCCCAATCAAAGGGCTGTTCTGAGTCCTTCAGGCTCTGTCTTGTTCCATATTACTCCTGAGGCCATCAACCAAATGCTACAATTTAAGCCTACAAAGCCACTGGTTCCTCTTACTATGCAGCTTTTACTAGAGCAGGGTGCCAAGCTCTCCAACTCACAAATTACAAGAATTGGCCAATTATTTATGCGTCCAGAGTACCAGCCCCGACAGCCTCCCCCTTATCTGCATGACTGGTTCAATGACATAGGGAGACTGCTGGTAGACATCATATCCTCCATCCTAGGGTTCAAGACCAGTGAGTTTGTGGATGAGACAACATTGGTGGTGCTATCCATTTTTACCCTAGGACAGCCCCCTATTGTCCAGTATGACTATGCTACATTTATAACCAACAAAATTCATGAACAGTTCATGAACATGGAGAGAGAGAGGGTATTCAAGTACACATCCTATATATATCATCTGCTATTGTACAATCAGCCTGACAGTTTTCCTATCCTCCTCAAGAGGTTGGATGCAAAGGGAAACCAAAGATCTATAATATTCTGGACATCAGTCTGCCATCATATTCATTACTCACCATACAACTACTATGAGTTTATTGACCTATTCATTCATCCAGCCTTGTCACTGCTGGAGAGTTCCCCTCCTCCTAGACTCATTGATGATATGCAGAAAATCCTCCATTTTTCCAAGAACTATAGCATTGGGGATTGGTACTTTTACCAAGACCACACAATGATCAGGATATATGGCTGTGAATTAGCACCATACATGCTACCAAAGTATGTTCCCATGAGACTCTTTGCACTAGAATACTTCAGGTAGTTCGGCAATGCAGATATGATTCACTTCCATAGCAGAAACAAGAAGGCACGGCTGAAAATTAAGCATCAACTTGGTCCATTCATCTTTAATAAGAGGGAAGAAGCTTGGGATGAGGCAGACCAAATGCTAAAAGCCCTACATTGCAAGACAAGCTTCTATTAGGCACCCTATGACCCTAACCATTTCATAAGACTCAGAAGAATCAAGTATAGGCTTGCTACCTATGACCACAATAGCATTCTAGAAGTTGAAAAATATGCTAACCAATTAGAGTGGAAAGAAGGCACATTAGTGGAAGATTATTCTGAAGAAGAATTAGCAGAAAGAGCCTTTAAAACATTAGAAAAAAAATAGTTGACCTGGAATATTTTGGATAGGTTTGTCCTCCAGCCCCTCGGCATCTTGGAGAAGCTGCCTCTTCATCCACTGTTCCCCAGCATCCTGCCGAAACAACTGATCAAGCAGCAAGCATGGATAAAGGCAAAACAGTTCAGGAAGAAGAGTCACCTCCAAATGTGGAACAACAAGTAGATCAGCAGGAAGGTGCAGCCAAGGAACCTGCTTCCACAGAACAGAAAACACAAGAGCAAATCCCTCCAAGGCAGGAGGTAACAGTTGAATCATCTGTTTTACAAACACCTGCTAATGAGGAAAGAACAAGGAAAAGGGATAGGCAAGAGGACACTCCTCTTGCCACTTCAACGGACCAGCAAGGTGAAAAAAGACAGAGGCTAAGTCCCTTTTCAGAGGAGGAGTTACCAGAGGGACCAACTGATACTATACCCCCTCCTAGCATTGAAACATCAGCTAGTTCCTTACAGCAAGGACAGGACATGCCACATGGGACACAGGTGAGCTCTTCAAGGCAGCGATCTAAGGCGGACTCTAGCATCAAGCAGTAGTTCATAGATATCAAGAAAAGGAATGAGCCCCTTAAGCACCAAATCTACAACCAACTCTTGAAAATGGCACCAACTAATCAGCAAAGATTAATGTCTGCATATGACATCCAAGAACAAAAAATGACTCTTAGTCATTTCAGGCCTACTATGCAGCAACCTCAAACAGCTGCCAATTATATCAGAACTAATCTAGAAATTTTTGCCAAAGACATCCACCCCTTGGATCAGATTGAGCTACACACGCAAACCGGGGAAATGATATATTCCATATTAGCTGATAAGACCTTACTGGCACAGCAATTACAAAATTCTTTACATAATATTGCTGCTCAAATGTAATTAGAGAAGGCATCATCTCAAGCCAAGGACAACAGAATCAAGTCCTTGGAAGAAATCATTATAGAATCGGGTCATGATCCAAAGGACCCTAAGGGTGTGCAGGAACTATTAAAGAAAAGAGATGAAGATGTAGCAGCTATGAGAAAGCATATCAAGCTGCCAGCTACCCTTCACCCCCAGACTGGAGAGGTAGCAGAGCAAAAGAAGGATCGGGATGTGGTTGCTTTACTCCTGAGTTTATACAAGAGATTGATGGACACATAGAGTGCATTAGAGGTAGCACTAAAATCAAGACAAGGTGAGGCACCAATGCAGCCAGCACAAACATCTGCATCCACTGAAGGTGTGCCACTTTCTACTATTGCAGCAGGTCCTCCCACCAGACAAACATCAAAGGCAGGCCCTTTGACATCAGTACCAGCTACAGGAATATCAGCGCCAACAACAACACCAGATCAGGGACCCAGCCTAAGCATGCAGAACATGATGAAAGAGCTTGAGGCTTTAGAAGCACAGATGGATGAACTACAAGGGACCAAGGATAAATTGGTTGCCATTGAAGAAAAGTATGATAAATCAAAACAGAGTGTAGCTGAAAAAACAAGAGAGGTAAGGGCTCTTGAGAAGAAAATAAAGGAACTGGAGAAAAAGCTCTCTCTTGATAAGGTTGTAGTTGAAATCAAGAAAATCCTGTGGGCCAATATTGGTCAATCTATTATAGACCAGTGGCAATATATTGAAACTCTCCATGAGCATATTGATCTCATAGGCAGGGCCCAAAAAGAAAGTCAAAGAGCAAGGGCATCTCTAGGAAATATGCCTGAAATAGCCAATAGGATGATCAATGTCCTTAACAATCGCACTGGGCCCTAGCTGGCAGCAATGGGTATCACTAACAGAACTGATACCATTTTACTAGTAAAGAGAGTGCTTACTTTGAGAAACCATGTACAGACATTGGACAGAAGGTGTCAAGAAATGCAGACAGAGGTGAACAAATTCATTGAGAAAGTTACAGCATTACATAATAGAGGTCTTCCCAGCTTGGTAACCAGTGCAGGAAGGTTACTATCTCATGAAAACTATGCCAAGAGGGTCAATACATATGCCACAAATCAGATCACTGCAGCAACAAGTGCCCCAGAGGAAACAGGGCCTCCATCTGGGCAAAGTCTCTATGACAAACTAGAGAATTTGTTTTTTATTGTGAATGAGATTAGACATCTTTTTGAAGTGCCTCCAAACTACTACAAATATACTGAGGCAGATGAAACCTTAGGCATAATCCTAAGACACCAATTGCCTACACAGGAATGGTGGACGGGCATGATACAGACATTGCTGTGAAGAAACAGGTTTTTCACCAAATTTTTGTATATCGATCATAAGTCATCATTTCCAAAAAATGATATATTCGTTATGACTGGAAAAGGAGTAGACATAGCCAACTCAACAATCAAATTTGGCCACTAAAGCAGGATCGGCAGATTCAGATGATGAGGCTGAGATAGCCGCACCACGACAAAGCAGTAAAGGGCGTATTACTCAGAATCAATACAATGCACCAACCGACCCAGTTGCCTCCAAAAGTCAAAGAACTTCTGACAGAACTGAAAAATCAGTCATTGTCCATTTAAAGTAGCAATAACTATTGTATCTGCTATTTTTGAAAGTTGGTAAAGGCAGTTATTGAGCAAATGACTCATCGTTAAGATATTTTGTAAAACGATTGTATATATATCCCCATGCATAAACTTAGTGGGGTTGTTGATTTTTCTTCTAGAGAAGCTATGCTGTAATTTCAGACATTTAATACGTGGAGCTAATGGAATTTCTGAAGTTCTGAGTTTTTTGAAGTGTTGTGGTGTGCTTGCTTGCTGATACAGGATTCCTACTCTATTTCATGTCACAATAAGTTTTTTCTGAACCATCTTATTATGTATTTCGTTCTTTCATAATCCAATTATGCTATATGTTCCATGCTTTAGCAGTAGAGAAAAGGAATAGTTCAGGATTTGTTCATTGAACACCCTAAACTCAATCTATGCTATTATGAATGTTTTTCTTCAGAATTAGTTATGAATGTGTAATTCTTAATTGCTCACCTTCATACTAAATCTTTCACAGTAAATACTGTTCAAGAATTCTAATCTGCTCCTGATTAATATTTCATTCCTCCACATCACCAGCTTAGTAAAAGATTCTTAGTTGCCTCAAACAATGCATAATCACAGACTCCATTGCCCAATGGACTGTAACTCCTGAAGATTACATTTTAGCTGTTAGAAGATATTATTCAACCAAAACTTTGAACAAAATTCAGTGCATCATAACTAGCCTAAAAAATTATTAAAACAAAGCCAAATTCCAAAGAGAGAGCCCTCTCTGATTGCACGTAGGCTAGAACCTGTGATCCAAATATTGGTTTGTGGTTACCTCGGTCGTATTCCCTTAGGAGTCAAAGGGAACAACCTGAGTGATAACATTACTGGCGACTCCACTGGGGAGAACTAATGTTTCAACTGCTGTCTGCTCTAGATAGTGGTTCTAAAATTTAAGCAATCCCTTGAAATTCTAAAAATATTCTCAAAAATACCAAAAAAAAGTTCAGAAGCTGGCTCCTAAAAAGCGAACTAGGCATACCAGGTCAAATCCTGACCCAAATCCTCTACCTGTTTTCAATAATCCTAATCTGATTCCCAGGACTCTCAGGAACCAAAAGGAACCAGAAGAATCTACTGAGTCCAACCCTGAGGCACTTCAACAAACTTATATCCCAACCCCTGCTAAACCATCAGTTCACCTACATATAACCCATTCTTCCCCCTCTTCCTCATCCAATTCCCAAAACATATTGTCCACACCCCCACCCAATACACAAACTACTATTGTCCATTTAAAGTAGCAATAACTATTGTATCTGCTATTTTTGAAAGTTGGTAAAGGCAGTTATTGAGCAAATGACTCATCGTTAAGATATTTTGTAAAACGATTGTATATATATCCCCATGCATAAACTTAGTGGGGTTGTTGATTTTTCTTCTAGAGAAGCTATGCTGTAATTTCAGACTTTTAATACGTGGAGCTAATGGAATTTCTGAAGTTCTGAGTTTTTTGAAGTGTTGTGGTGTGCTTGCTTGCTGATACAGGATTCCTACTCTATTTCATGTCACAATAAGTTTTTTCTGAACCATCTTATTATTTATTTCGTTCTTTCATAATCCAATTATGCTATATGTTCCATGGTTTAGCAGTAGAGAAAAGGAATAGTTCAGGATTTGTTCATTGAACACCCTAAACTCAATCTATGCTATTATGAATGTTTTTCTTCAGAATTAGTTATGAATGTGTAATTCTTAATTGCTCACCTTCATACTAAATCTTTCACAGTAAATACTGTTCAAGAATTCTAATCTGCTCCTGATTAATATTTCATTCCTCCACATCACCAGCTTAGTAAAAGATTCTTAGTTGCCTCTTACTGGCTGGAAATAGTCCATATTCCACAATTTGAATTTTGTTTCATGAGTACCCATACGACCCTGCAGTTTCATCACTCTCACTCAATTCCTCAAACAATGCATAATCACAGACTCCATTGCCCAATGGACTGTAACTCCTGAAGATTACATTTTAGCTGTTAGAAGATATTATTCAACCAAAACTTTGAACAAAATTCAGTGCATCATAACTAGCCTAAAACATTATTAAAACAAAGCCAAATTCCAAAGAGAGAGCCCTCTCTGATTGCACGTAGGCTAGAACCTGTGATCCAAATATTGGTCTGTGGTTACCTCGGTCGTATTCCCTTAGGAGTCAAAGGGAACAACCTGAGTGATAACATTACTGGCGACTCCACTGGGGAGAACTAATGTTTCAACTGCTGTCTGCTCTAGATAGTGGTTCTAAAATTTAAGCAATCCCTTGAAATTCTAAAAATATTCTCAAAAATACCAAAAAAAAGTTCAGAAGCTGGCTCCTAAAAAGCGAACTAGGCATACCAGGTCAAATCCTGACCCAAATCCTCTACCTGTTTTCAATAATCCTAATCTGATTCCTAGGACTCTCAGGAACCAAAAGGAACCAGAAGAATCTACTGAGTCCAACCCTGAGGCACTTCAACAAAGTTATATCCCAACCCCTGCTAAACCATCAGTTCACCTACATATAACCCATTCTTCCCCCTCTTCCTCATCCAATTCCCAAAACATACTGTCCACACCCCCACCCAATACACAAACTACTACTGTTGTACATGTTGTCCCAGTTGTTCCCCTCCTACCTGTTGTCCCACTTATCCCTCCAAATATGGCTAATCGTTATGCTCCCCTTTAGTTACCTGGTAATCCTGGGGCTATGCCTCAGGAATACCAAAGTAAGATCACTTATTTTGATGGAACCAGTAGATACACTGCCTTACAACATACCAAGAAAATGCAAGATTACTTTGAAAACTATGAAATAGATGATGATGATGTAAGGATGAAAATTTTTGTCCAAAGCTTAACAGGTGAAGTAAGAACTTGGTTCAGAGCACTTGCTGCAAATTCTATACCTAACTCAGGCGCTCTTTATCAATCCTTCCTAAACAGATGGGAAAAGAAAAAGGACCCTCTACACATTTTATCTGAGTATGACTCCATAAGGAGAGGCCCTCAAGAAACTGTACTAGATTATTGTACCAGATTCAACACTGTTTATGATGCCATTCCTCAAAATCGTAGGCCTCCACCTGACTTGGCATTAATTAAGTTCCCTAATGGGTTTGATGCTGATATGGCATATCAAAGAAGGGAAAGATCCCCTGCAACTTTGGCAGACATGCAAAACATAGCTGTCACTGTAGAGGCAAATCTGATTGCTAAAAGAAACCGGGCAAGAACTGAAAGAAGAACCACTTTTAAGGAAGAGCCCTCATCATTTGAGCAAAAGCTAGATGCAATCATCAAAGGTATGGATAGACTTGGGGACATGGTGGAAACCATAGAAAGAAAATCATCATGGGAAGGTCAACCAAGCAATGTTAGAAACCCAAACTTCAGAAAGAATCAAAATCCTAATGTTGGAAGGATTGATCCTGACCAGCATGCCAAACCTCCCTTCCAAGAAAATTATGCTGAGGCTTCAACATCTAATGAACCAACTGAAGAACCTCACATCAATCTGATGGGTTTGGACAATCAACATCAAGTCTTCTTAACACAAGAAGATCAAGAGGTTTATAATGACAATCAATTTCAAACTAAGTCAGGAGAATCATTTGATTTCAGAGAAGGTTATGATGCAGTTGTTTATGAGGTACACAAACAGTATAAACTAAGGACGAGAACTATAGATATACCTGAACCTCCTAAATCAAGGGACAGTAAGCAGCCAAAAAAGATCAATGACAAGACTGCTCTTCCACAATTAGTTGGCGATTCAAACCCACACACCTCAGAAGTCACTGTGGAGGATATTTCAGAACAACAGACCTCTGAAAACCAGCTAGCCCCACTCCATCCCACAAAAACAAAGGCAGATACCACCCCGGGAAACAAACATGGTACCAATTTTACTCAAAACCATACCAACCATGAACAAAAGGTCATTGATAACCCAGCTGAAAAAGAAAAACCTGCTGCACTTAATGCCAAGATGCAAATAGAAAAGCCTTTTAACTTTGAAACAAAAATAAGTAAGCTGAAGATATCAGTCCCTCTTTCGGAATTGGCCAAACATGAAGTATACAGACAACATATTAATAAGTCACTCCAAGTATCAGACAATAAAGATGTTGTGAATGTCCTAGATGACCAACCTGAGTTGCTATTCGGCGCTGAGGTTAATGGAAAAACAGAAAATGGAGGGGTTCCACCCTTCTATGTCAGTTTAACCATTCATGATAAGGTTCTACACAATGCAATGTTTGATTCCAGGGCCTCACACAACTTAATGCCCAAATTTGTAATGGAAAAACTCGACTTAGACATCACAAGACCTTATAAACATATATTCTCATTTGACTCAAACCAAGTCAGGTGCTTAGGATTGATTAAAGATTTATGTGTCTCCCTAGTCCAATACCCAACCAAGACAATCTTGATGGATGTAGTGGTAGCTGACATACCTCTTAAGTATGGTATGCTCTTGTCCAGATCCTGGGGGGCCAAACTCCAAGGATCTTTGCAATTAGATATGTCCTATGCAACCATTTCAGTCTTTGGGCAGCCAAAGAGATTATACCGTGAAACATTGATGAAATATGTGGTAAGCATTCAAGACAATCCCCAAAACTTCCCAATTTATTCAATACACTCTGACATGGATTCATTTATTCTCTGCAATGCTGACATCAGCAGCAAAGCTTATTCTGAACTATTAATAGCAGCAGATGCAGAGAAATTAAATGAATAATGTGCCCCCCAAGACCAAAGGACTGTAGGCATAACTGAGGTAACAACAGAACACAATGTATCAACCAACTTGCAGGAAACAAATCTGCCCATGATCCAACTTACTAAAAATATCAATCCAAGTCTTGATCATGAAACCTTATGGTACTTAGAATTTGATGGCTCTGTAAACAAGTTAGGAGTTGGGGCAGGAGTCTGGATCCATAATATGCACAATGACCAGGCTGAGGGTCATGCATACAGGTTAAACTTCCGATGTACAAACAATATGGCTGAGTATGAGGCCCTTTTGTTAGGTCTGAATCTCATAAAAAATTTGGGTGCAACCAAAGTTTCAATCTTAGGAGATTCAGATCTAATCATACAACAAATCAAAGAAAACTTTACCACAAATGATCTAAGGTTGAGAGCATATAAGGCAGCAGCTATTCAAGTACTTGATACCTTCTCACAATCACAGTTGATTAAAATTTCCAGAGAACTCAATCTACATGCTCACAGCATGGAAACCTTTGCCAGCACTTGTAAGCTTCCTTTCAAACCCAATCATACTTTTGCTGCTAAAATCAAACATAGACCTGCAGTTCCAGACAACATCAAAAATTGACAAGTCTTTGAGAGTGACACTCAGATAAACAACTTCCTCACTCTAAAAGAGGAATTCTCTAGCATTAACATTGACTCAATCACTGGAGATGATCAACAACACACACACACTATTACACAAAATATATCAGCTGAAACAACTAATATGGTTTTGCACCCTACCACTTTTAACAACGAAAGCATACAAAAGTTGAGGCAAATAGATGAAGATCAATTCGCTGAAACAGAAGCAGAGGTAGTTGAGCTAAAAGATAATTTTTTGCCCACAGGTTTAACCCCTATGGAGGATCTGTTTTATTCAAATGATATCTCAAGAAAACCAAAAATGCAACCACTAAGTGCTGAAATTGATGATTGTAACATTGGAACTACAGAAAATCCCAAATGATAAAGTTATCTAAAGCATTACCACCTGAGCAGAAATTGAAATACATTGAGTTTTTTAAAGAGTTCCAAGATGTCTTTGCCTGGAGCTATGAGGAGATCAAATCTTATGATACCTCAGTCATCCAGCACACTATACCTTTAAAAGAAAACAAAAAGCCTTTTAAAAAAAAAACTTAGAAGAGTGAACCCTGTGCTCGTCCCCATCATTGAAAAAGAAGTGAAATGTATGTATGAAGCAGGATTCATTGCTCCAATCAGATTCTCAGAATGGATTTCAAACCTAGTGCCTACTAGGAAAAAGACACGAGAAATCAGACGGTGTGTTGACCTAAGAAATTTAAACAAAGTCTCTCTCAAAGACCATTACCCCTTACCAAAAATGGATCATGTCCTGCAAAGGGTAGTGGGAGCCTCTAGGATCTCATTATTAGATGGTTTCTCAGGATTCAATCAGATTCTAGTACACCCGGATGATCAAGACAAAACTGCCTTCACAACACCATGGGGAACTTTCAAATATGTCAAAATGCCTTTTGGGCTTAAGAATGTAGGAGCCACCTTCCAAAGAGCAATGGATATATCCTTCGTGAAGGAAATTCATGATTTTCTAGTGGTCTACCTGGATGATCTTACTGCCTTTTCAAAATCAGACCAAGAACACTTAGAGCACTTGAGGCAGGTTTTCACAATTTGTAGAAAATATGGCATATCTTTAAACCCAAAGAAATCACTGTTTGGGCTAGAAGAAGGTAAACTCCTAGGGAGTATAATCTCAAAAGATGGTATTAGGATTGATCCAGACAAAATTCAAGCCATCCTACAAGTACCTCATCCGAGAAATATCAAAGAACTACAAAGCTTTCTAGGAAAAATCAACTTCTTGAGAAGGTTCATTCCTAATTTGGCTGAGCTCACAAGGTTGTTAAACAACATGCTGAAAAAAGATTCCAAGGTCAAATGGACCATGGAAGCTAGACAAGCCTTTGAGGATATGAAAAGAGCATTGACAAACACACCAGTCCTAACAAGCCCCAGGTTTGATAGAGATTTCATCACTTTTTCTTTTGCTTTTGAGCATACAATTGTTGTTGTTCTGCTACAAAAAGATGACCAAGGCTGTGAAAAACCTATTGCATTTTTTAGCAGAGCTCTTAGGGATGCCCCTTGAAATATCAGATTATGGAAAAACAAGCCTATGCACTGGTAAAGGCAATCAAAGACTTTAGAATCTATATCCTGTACTCCCACATCATTTCTTATGTCCCAAATGCAGTGGTGAAGGACATTTTGACCCAAGAAGGAATTGAAGGTAGGAGGGGCAAATGGATTGCCAAAATCTTAGAATATGACATGGAAATCAAGCCTACCAAACTAATAAAAGGACAGGGTCTAGCCAAGTTGATGGCTGAAACCAATTTCCAAGCCCTTGACATTAATGAACTGGACAACGAACAGGAGATGGCGACTCCACAGATCAACCAGGCCTTCATGAAATCCCCCTGGTATACTGATATATGTTTTGTATTGTTAAACCTGCAAGCTCCTCCAGGGTTGTCCAGAACTAAGAAAAGGTTCTTGAAAATGAAAGCATCAAAATTTTGTATTATTGACAGTGTTTTGTTTTGGAGAAACCATGAAGGAATCTTACTTAATTGCTTAACATTGGATGAAACTGACAATGTCCTCAAAGAATTTCATGCAGGTGACTGTGGAGGACACTTATACTGGAAATCCACAGCTGATAAAATCCTAAGGGCTGGTTTTTATTGGCCCTCCTTGTTTACTGATGTAAGAAAATTTGTAATGTCTTGTCACAAATGTCAAATCTTTGAAGGGAAGAGAAAGTTGTTGCCTTTAACACTCAAACCTGTTTCAACTGAGAAACCATTCCAGCAATGGGGTTTAGACTTTATTGGTGAAATTCACCCCCCATCCTCCGGCCAGCATAAGTGGATTCTGACTGCTACAGACTATTTCACCAAATGGATATAAGCTATCCCCTGTAGGCAGGCCAATGACTCCATTATCGTACAATTTCTAGAAACCAACATCTTGTCCAGGTTTGGCTGTCGAGACAAAATTATCACAGACAATGTTGTCGCTTTCAAGTCCAAAAAAATGATCAACTTTTGCCACAAATATCATATGACCTTAGGTCATTCCAAAGCTTATTATCCTCAAGGCAATGGCCTAGCTGAGTCTTCCAATAAAAGCCTCATCAATATCATCAAAAAAGTTTTGGAGGAAAACAAAAAGAATTGGCATAAGAAGTTAGTGAATGCTCTATGGGCAGATAGGCTGACCACCAAGAGATCCATTAGTACAAGCCCATATGAGCTGGTTTATGGAATGGAAGCAAGGTTTCCTTCATCTTTAGGTGTTCCTGTAATCAAGTTACTGCAAGAAATACAAGCTGAGCCTAATGACATTCAAAGAAGGATCAATCAAACAATTCATCTACAACAAACAAGAGAGGAAGTCTATGAAAGAACCCAAGCACTGCAAGAATAGCTCAAAAGAATATTTGACAAAAGAACCAAAGCTGAAGACTTCTCTTTAGGAAACAAAGTGCTGAGATGGGATTCCAAAAGGGAGGACAAAGGAGAACATGGGAAATTTGACTTTTTGTGGAAAGGGCCTTATGTAATTTATGTTGTACAAGGTAATAACACCTATTCTCTAAAAAGTTTGGATGGCTCAAACACTGAGGAAGGCCCAGTCAATGGGAGGATGTTAAAGCATTACTTTGATCCCCTCTGATCAAGCACTGCTCAAATATATATTGTACATAGATTTGTATTTTCAGTATGTTTATTTACAGCGGATAGATAAAGGTCCAAATGAAGCAGATTTTGAGAAAAAACTAAGGTGTTGCACTATGTTGATGAATACTACTCCCTTTGTCATGGGAAAATAAGAGAAGGTACTTGGGGACTATCTAGGAGACAAGAAACAATCAGAGAAGCAAGACAAAATCAGGGTTTTGATTCCACAGCAGATCAGCTTAAGAAGTATTACATACAAGTTTTTTGCATTCAGATGGAAAGTTTTTGACAAATGGGAAGTTTCAGACTGCAAAAAGGGTGAAAAAAGAAGGCAATCTGACCTGCTGATCTTGACTTTTCATCTGGAAAAGTCATCCCCAAGTGGAGCCACTGTTAGCCTCCTATACCAATAGGGTTTCATATTTCATGATTGATAGTGGAAGTGCTAAAAATGATCATCTTTGGTGATACAAAGGTTCCATTTTTGTGGACAAAGCAAAAAGTTAAAAAATGTAAAGAGGGTATGCCTTAAAAGAATAATCAAAAGAAAACAAAATGAAATGGTCAAAAGAAAAAAGAATTGAAATGAACCCCAAAGAAAGACCAGGAAAGTGGCCAATCAAAATGCCACTGCTATCTTGATGTATGGCTCAACAGTTCAAGCTGGGCCATGCCATCTTTTAAATTGTTTGTTTTAGAGTAGGTAATGAGTACCTGTTCAAACAGTTCAAGACTGACAGATGACTAGCTGGATAGAGAAAGGAAGGAGCCCACTAGCTTAATCTGGGCCCTTGGAAGATATAAGGGTAGATTTAGATAGGAGGGCAGCAAAAGGAAAAGAGCATATGAGGGTTTGCAAGTCTAAGTGCACCCTCCCTGAAGTAACAAAAAATGCTAGGTTCCAAGTTGGGTAGGTAGCCAGAAGTTGCAGAATCCTGATCCTATTTCAGTTTTGGCCTTGATCAAGAAGGCATATGTTAGCAGTTGCAAAGGTATCTATGCAGCATTTTGAAGGAAAAATATAGACTCTCTTTCTAACATCCCATGGAGGAGTTCAAGACGTTTCTAAATTATCCTCCTTGTATTTCTTCTTGGAAATTTCATGACAAGTTTTCACCTTCTTCTCCGAAAAGAAGCCACATTTCTTGTGTAAAACCATTCCTCATCCACTCCTAAAAATCTAGGTTTACTCACTAAACTTAGTTCTCTAATCCTCACTTCCAATCTCTCATATCTCCCATCCATATTAACTACTAACCTTTTTATTTAACTCCGTATGTTCCCCTTTTCCCTATTAATATATCACTTTTGTATTAAAAACCCCAAAATATGTAAATACACCCCCTTGGGCATCATAGCCATATTTTCAAAGTTTGGAGAATCATACAGAATCAAAGGTTTTGTTGGATTTGGTTTATTTAAAGTCAGGGATTGAATTAATGTTTGGTTAGTTTAATAACCTGTCCCTACCCTTATCCGCTTTTGCAAACCCATCACAGTGCATTATCCACGCCATTGTATAAAACTTTGTTAAAAACCCCACTTTTTCCGCTTTTCCAAAGTCTGTGTTTCGGCGCGCCCACACAAAAAACAAAAAATATTATTATTAAAATCCTCGCCGGGACCCGCCGTATCCACCCATCACCTCCGCAACCCGTCGATCATCGGATCCGTGCCCTCCCATCCGCGGCCCACAGCAATATCGGACCACCCTCGATGCCTGAACATTAGCGCCTGAAATCTGTCAGAGTGTGACGTCAATGCTCGGACACGTGTCGCTTCTGGATTTCATCAGGCGGCCTCCTGCCAAAACGATACCCGTACCGAGGGCGGTCCGATATTACCGCTTACCTCCCTCCTATTCCCGCCATATGTCACTGTCGCCTCAGCACCACATTACCGCCCGATCCTCCATTGCTCCGAGCTCTCTGCCATGTCATCTGTCCACGTAGACCCGCTCACTGGCCACCACGTCATCATTCTGTACCCGACGCCACCTATGACGTCATCCAACAAAAGGCGCCAAAGGCCGAATTTTCCCTATTTTGCCCAAAAAAGTTGTTTTTCGCGTTATTTACAAAAATACTCACTGTACTCCTACATGAGCGGTTACGTTGCTTGTCCGCCAACTCTGAAGACTGCTCCCTTGCTGCTGGCACCGTGAATACACCTATATATCAACACCATTGTCATATTGCACCCATGTATTTATCAGTTTCCCTCTGCGTGACTTGGTTTTTGTATAATTCCCTGAAACAAACAAGAAAAGAGAGAAAACACAGGAATTGCTAGGAATCCTTAGTAACTAGTGTTCTTTTCCACACTGTAATTCCAAGTTCACCCACAGAGCTCTCCCATTGTGCCAAATTACCACAAATTCACAGTTTATGGTGCATTTGCGAAACTAAACCATTGCCAGACAAACTCACCGAAAAAGCATTTCCCAATCCCAGCATTTGCTCGTTGAATCTCCCCCAGGAGCATTTCAACTCAGTTTCACCGCAATTTACCTTGTTCTCTCTGCAAATTGCCCTGCTCATTGAAATCCACTACTCTGTGTTGCTATGCCCAAAAAGCAAGTTCAATTATAATTCCAAGTATCAGTTGACCATGGAGACCCCTGTGGCATTAAACATTGCCCCACTAAATGCCCCTCACAAAGACCTGGAATGGTTGGCCCTTGATGACAGAGATTATCAGATGAGAGAAACTGTAGAGCGGTGCAACAAATACCATATAGAAATAGTTTGTGATTTAAGAAAGAAACACAGAGATGGTACAGACCTCCTGGGAATCTGGAAGTCCCATTTGCCAATCTATTATCTCCCTCAGGTCAATGAATTCCCTGACTTGATTCACCAGTGCTGCACAAACTATGACCCCAATCAAAGGGTTGTTCTGAGTCCTTCAGGCTCTGTCTTGTTCCATATTACTCCTAAGGCCATCAACCAAATGCTACAATTTAAACCTACAAAGCCACTAGTTCCTCTTACTATGCAGCTTTTACTAGAGAAGGGTGCCAAGCTCTCCAACTCACAAATTACAAGAATTGGCCAATTATTTATGCGTCTAGAGTACCAGCCCCGATAGCCTCCCCCTTATCTACATGACTGGTTCAATGACATAGGGAGATTACTGGTAGACATCATATCCTCCATCCTAGGGTTCAATACCAATGAGTTTGTGGATGAGACAACATTGGTGGTGCTATCCATTTTTACCCCAGGACAGCCCCCTGCTGTCCAGTATGACCATGCTACATTTATAACCAACAAAATTCATGAAAAGTTCATGAACTTCGAGAGAGAGAGGGTATTCAAGTACACCTCCTATGTATATCATCTCCTATTGTACAATCAGCCTGACAGTTTTCGTGTCCTCCTTAAGAGGTTGGATGCAAAGGGAAACTGAAGATCTATAATATTCTGGAGATCAGTCTGCCATCATATTCATTACTCACCATACAACTACTGTGAGTTTATTGACCTATTCATTCATCCAGCCTTGTCATTGCTGCAGAGTTCCCCTCCTCCTAGACTCACTACTGATATGCAGAAAATCCTCCAGCTGTCCAAGAACTATAGCATTGGGGATTGGTACTTTTACCAAGACCACACAGTGATCAGGATATATAGCTATGAATTAGCACCATACAGGCTACCAAAGTATGTTCCCATGAGAATATTTGCACTAGAATACTTCAGGCAGTTCGGCAATGCAAATATGATTCACTTCCATAGCAGAATCAAGAAGGCACAGCTGAAAATTAAGCATCAATTGGGTCCATTCATCTTTAATAAGAGGGAAGAAGCTTGGGATGAGGCAGAACAAATGCTAAAATCCCTACACCTCAAGACAAGCTTCTATTGGGCACCCTATGACCCTAACCATTTCATAAGCCTCAGAAGAATCAAGTATAGGCTTGCTACCTATGACCACATTAGCATTCCAGAAGTTGAAAAATATGCTAACCAATTAGAGTGGAAAGAAGGCACATTAGTGGAAGATTATTCTGAAGAAGAATTAGCAGAAAGAGCCTTTAAAACATTAGAAAAAGCAGTTGACCTGGAATATTTTGGACAGGTTTGTCCTCCAGCCTCTCGGCATCTTGGAGAAGCTGCGTCTTCGTCCACTGTTCCCCAGCAGCCTGCCAAAACAACTGATCAAGAAACAAGCATGGATAAAGGCAAAACAGTGCAAGAAGAAGAGTCACCTCCAAATGTGGAACAACAAGTAGATCAGCAGGAAGGTGCAGCCAAGGAACGTGCTTCCATAGAACAGCAAACACAAGAGCAAATCCCTCCAAGGCATGAGGTAACAGTTGAATCATCGGTTTTACAAACACCTGCTAATGAGGAAAGAACAAGGAAAAGGGATAGGCAAGAGGACACTCCTCTTACCACTTCAACGGACCAGCAAGGTGAAAAAAGACAGAGGCTAAATCCCTTTTCAGAGGAGGAGTTACCAGAGAGGCCAACTGATATTGTACCCCCTCCTAACATTGAAACATAGGCTAGTTCCTTATAGCAAGGACAGGACATGCCACATGAGACAGAGGTGAGCTCTTCAAGGCAGTAATCTAAGGCGGACTCTAGCATGAAGCAGCAGTTCATAAATATCAAGAAAAGAAATGAGCCCCTTAAGCACCAAATCTACAACGAACTCTTGAAAATGGCACCAACTAATCAGCAAAGATTAATGTCTGCATATGACATCCAAGAACAAAAAATGACTCTTAGTCATTTCAGGCCTACTATGCAGCAACCTCAAACAGCTGCTGATTATATCATAACTAATCTGGAAATTCTTTCCAAAGACATCCACCCCTTGGATCAGATTGAGCTACACAGGAAAACCGGGGAAATGATATATTCCACATTAGCTGATAAGACCTTACTAGCACAGAAATTACAAAATTCTTTACACAATACTACTGCTCAACTGGAATTGGAGAAGGCATCACCTCAAGCCAAGGACAACAGAATCAATTCCTTGGAAGAAATCATTATAGAATTGGGTCATGATCCAAAGGACCCTAAGGGTGTATAGGCACTATTAAAGAAAAGAGATGAAGATGTAGCAGCTATGTGAAAGCATATCAAGCTGCCAGCTACCCTTCACCCTCAAACTGGAGAGGTAGCAGAGCAAAAGAAGGATCAGGATGTGGCTGCTTTACTCCTGAGTTTATACAAGAGATTGATGGAAACAGAGAGTGCATTAGAGGTAGCACTAAAATCAAGACAACGTGAGGCACGAATGCAGCCAGCACAGACATCTACATCCACTGAAGGTGTGCCACTTTCTACTACTGCAGCAGGTCCTCCCACCGGACAAACATCAGATGCAAGCCCTTCGACATTAGTACCAGCTACAGGAATATCAGCGCCAGCAACAGCACCAGATCAGGGACCCAGCCTAAGCATGCAGAACATGATGAAAGAGCTTGAGGCTTTAGAAGCACAGATGGCTGAACTACAAGGGACCAAGGATAAATTGGCTGCCATTGAAGAAAAGTATGATAAATCAAAACAGAGTGTAGCTGAAAAAACAAGAGAGGTAAGGGCTCTTGAGAAGAAAATAAAGGAACTGGAGAAAGAGCTCTCTCTTGATAAGGTTGTAGTTGAAATCAAGAAAATCCTGTGGGCCAATATTGGTCAATCTATTACAAACCAGTGGCAATATATTGAAACTATCCATGAGCATATTGATCTCATAGGCAGGGCCCAAAAAGAAAGTCAAAGAGCAAGGGCATCTCTAGGCAATATGCCTGAAATAGCCAATAGGATGATCAATGTCCTTAACAATCGCACTGGCCCCCAGCTGGCAGCAATGGGTATCACTAACAGAACTGATACCATTTTACTAGTAAAGAGAGTGCTTACATTGAGAAACCATGTACAGACATTGGACAGAAGGTGTCAAGAAATGCAGACAGAGGTGAACAAATTCATTGAGAAAGTTACAACATTACATAATAGAGGTCTTCCCATCTTGGTAACCAGTGCAGGAAGGTTACTATCTCATGAAAACTATGCCAAGAGGGTCAATACATATGCCACAAATCATATCACTGCAACAGCAAGTGCCCCAGAGGAAACAGGGCCTCCATCTGGGCAAAGTCTCTATGACAAACTAGAGAATTTGTTTTTATCGTGACTGAGATTAGACATCTTTTTGAAGTGCCTCCAAACTACTACAAATATACTGAGGCAGATGAAACCCTAGGCATAATCCTAAGACACCAATTGCCTACACAGGAATGGTGGACGGGCATGATACAGACATTGCTGTGAAGAAACAGGTTTTTCACCAAATTTTTGTATATCGATCATAAGTCATCATTTCCAAAAAATGATATATTCGTTATGACTGGAAAAGGAGTAGACATAGCCAACTCAATAATCAAATTTGGCCACTAAAGCAGGATCGGAAGATTCAGATGACGAGGCTGAGATAGCCGAACCACGACAAAGCAGTAAAGGGCGTATTACTCAGAATCAATACAATGCACCAACCGACCCAGTTGCCTCCAAAAGTCAAATAACTTCTGACAGAACTGAAAAATCAGTCATTGTCCATTTAAAGTAGCAATAACTATTGTATCTGCTATTTCTGAAAGTTGGTAAAGGCAGTTATTGAGCAAATGACTCATCGTTAAGATATTTTGTAAAACGATTGTATATATATCCCCATGCATAAACTTAGTGGGGTTGTTGATTTTTCTTCTAGAGAAGCTATGCTGTAATTTCAGACTTTTAATACGTGGAGCTAATGGAATTTCTGAAGTTCTGAGTTTTTTGAAGTGTTGTGGTGTGCTTGCTTGCTGATACATGATTCCTACTCTATTTCATGTCACAATAAGTTTTTTCTGAACCATCTTATTATGTATTTCGTTCTTTCATAATCCAATTATGTTATATGTTCCATGGTTTAGCAGTAGAGAAAAGGAATAGTTCAGGATTTGTTCATTGAACACCCTAAACTCAATCTATGCTATTATGAATGTTTTTCTTTAGTTATGAATGTGTAATTCTTAATTGCTCACCTTCATACTAAATCTTTCACAGTAAATACTGTTCAAGAATTCCAATCTGCTCCTGATTAATATTTCATTCCTCCACATCACCAGCTTAGTAAAAGATTCTTAGTTGCCTCTTACTGGCTAGAAATAGTCCATATTCCACAATTTGAATTTTGTTTCATGAGTACCCATACGGCCCTGCAGTTTCATCATTCTCACTCAATTCCTCAAACAATGCATAATCACAGACTCCATTGCCCAATGGACTGTAACTCCTGAAGATTACATTTTAGCTGTTAGAAGATATTATTCAACCAAAACTTTGAACAAAATTCAGTGCATCATAACTAGCCTAAAACATTATTAAAACAAAGCCAAATTCCAAAGAGAGAGCCCTCTCTGATTGCACGTAGGCTAGAACCTGTGATCCAAATATTGGTCTGTGGTTACCTCGGTCGTATTCCCTTAGGAGTCAAAGGGAACAACCTGAGTGATAACATTACTGGCGACTCCACTGGGGAGAACTAATGTTTCAACTGTTGTCTGCTCTAGATAGTGGTTCTAAAATTTAAGCAATCCCTTGAAATTCTAAAAATATTCTCAAAAATACCAAAAAAAAGTTCAGAAGCTGGCTCCTAAAAAGCGAACTAGGCATACCAGGTCAAATCCTGACCCAAATCCTCTACCTGTTTTCAATAATCCTAATCTGATTCCCAGGACTCTCAGGAACCAAAAGGAACCAGAAGAATCTACTGAGTCCAACCCTGAGGCACTTCAACAAACTTATATCCCAACCCCTGCTAAACCATCAGTTCACCTACATATAACCCATTCTTCCCCCTCTTCCTCATCCAATTCCCAAAACATATTGTCCACACCCCCACCCAATACACAAACTACTATTGTCCATTTAAAGTAGCAATAACTATTGTATCTGCTATTTTTGAAATTTGGTAAAGGCGGTTATTGAGCAAATGACTCATCGTTAAGATATTTTGTAAAACGATTGTATATATATCCCCACGCATAAACTTAGTGGGGTTGTTGATTTTTCTTTTGGAGAAGTTATGCTGTAATCTCAGACTTTTAATACATGGAGCTAATGGAATTTCTGAAGTTCTGAGTTGTTTGAAGTGTTGTGGTGTGCTTGCTTGCTGATACAAGATTCCTACACTATTTCATGTCACAATAAGTTTTTTCTGAATCATATTATTATGGATTTCGTTCTTTCATAATCCAATTATGCTATATGTTCCATGGTTTAGCAGTAGAGAAAAGGAATAGTTCAGGATTTGTTCATTGAACACCCTAAACTCAATCTATGTTGTTATGAATGTTTTTCTTCAGAATTAGTTATGAATGTGTAATTCTTAATTGCTCACCTTCATACTAAATCTTTCACAATAAATATTGTTCAGGAATTCTAATCTGCTCCTGATTAATATTTCATTCCTCCACATCACCAGCTTAGTAAAAGATTCTTAGTTGCCTCTTACTAGCTGGAAATAATCCATATTCCACAATTTGAATTTTGTTTCATGAGTACCCATATGGCCCTGCAGTTTCATCACTCTCACTCAATTCCTTAAACAATGCATAATCACAGACTCCATTGCCCAATGGACTGTAACACCTGAAGATTACATTTTAGCTGTCAGAAGATATTATTCAACCAAAACTTTGAACAAAATTCAGTGCATCATAACTAGCCTAAAACATTATTAAAACAAAGCCAAATTCCAAAGAGAGAGCCCTCTCTGATTGCAGGTAGGCTAGAACTTGTGATCCAAAGATTGGTCTGTGGTTACCTCGGCCGTATTCCCTTAGGAGTCAAAGGGAACAACCTGAGTGATAACAATGACTAGGCAAAAAAAATCAATTTTGTGCCATCAGTAATCAAAGATATCAGGAACAACATAACAGGAAGCATTTTCCATGTCATTGTGTTAGTTACATATCAAACCTTTTTGGACAAAGAAAATAATACAAGAATAATAATCTATGTAGATTTGACAGATAAGAAGGCAGAAATGACCATAACATTGCTTATGCCAACATTGTTTTTTGAACAACGTGAGGCAAAACTTATTGCAAATATTGATTTTCTATTATAAATTCTAAAATAATTACAAAGCACAAATATGATATTAATGACCGTGAGAAAAATATTTCATTAAATGTATTTATAATTGTAGAAAACATTTGTCTTATTTCTGGAGTGCCGATTTTTCTGAAATATGATGATTTCAAATTTTTCCTGGAATAGAGTTCTATTTCTAGTTGACACAATTGATGCCATTGCAATTTTAGCAACATAGATAGGTATGCAATATGTACTAGAAATCAAAGACATAAATGCCAATTATGATAGTGATAGCAAGTTATTGTCCTCCTCTTATAAGATTTACGTGTATTTTTTTACAAATACTGCATATTTCACAAGTTCAAGTACACAACAAAATTCTTCCAATATATATTTCAATCCATAGACAATTTCAAGAAAAACATTTTCCTTCTTGTCATGCTAAAAAATATAGTTAGAAAAAAATATAGATTTTTTTGAACTTCACAATAGGCATTCATGTATTCATTGAAATCAAAGAAGAAACTGGAAAGTCTGAGAAAACTAATTTCTTCGGTTAGTGGAGCATGCATGGTAAACTCCATAATATTATCACTATATATGTATATATGTAGATATAGATAGAGAGATAAATATATAAATAAATTTGATCTCAGTTTGTTAAGTCTCGATTTTCTATGTCAATTTTCTAGCACTTGCAAGGACTACTCACAATAACTAGTGAATATATGAATCCCTTTGAGACCCTATCTACAAAATGCAACAATCCAATTACAAATGTTATAACTATGGATGAAACTATGGTTTATTATACCATTTGTATGGAAAATTATCACTTTGTTTATTTCCATCAGTTAAATTGTATGATACATGGAAATGACAGTTCTACAACATAATGTGTTCTAAGAGGCGTGGAACTGGAGAAAGTATTGCCTAATCTATGAAGATTTTCCTATCGGAAATATTCTGTATAAAACTGATGTGTTTTCTATTTTTGAGATCCATGGAACATTTACAATAAACCATCAAAAAATGATTTGGTGTATGCAATGATAGTTATCTTTATTTTCATTGTCAAGAAATCTACTGATGATATTCTACATATGGTACAGCGCAGTCAACTTCATGAACCTGTATTATTGTCGAGTTGTCAAAATCAAGAAGTTCTCTACAGAAAGTATGGGTATCCCTGTTTCCAGTAACAAGTAAGATTGAATTACCATTAACTAATCGCGACGAATGGGGGACATCCTCACTTTTGAACCTCTGCATCTCCATACTTCCAATATTAAAACCACCTTCTACTTTTTTCTTGAAGAATTTGACCATTGTCGGAGATATTTTTTGGTTTGTTGGATGGTTGGGATCTAATTTCATCCTATGGTTACCTAAAATGTATCTATTAAGATTATAAAATGATGTATTTCAATGAATTTGTTTGTTTAAGTTCCATGTTTTTTATTATGCTATTTACTAACATTATATATACTTTGACATTTACAATATATAATATGTAGCTAGCTCATCGTCCTATTGTGTGTGTGTGTTTTTACAACATGATTTCTTACATTGTTTTATTCATTTATCAAAAACAAATCCTATGATTATTAAAACAATATTATAAAATGTTTTTCCTTCACACATACTTTATGTTTGCATAGATTTTTCCATCACAAATGACTTCTAAAACAAAGCAATAAGACAAGTTAATGCTAGCATGTAGCCTTTCCTAAAGGAAGGAATAATATTCGTCTCTTTGTATCTGCTAGCATGTAACTTTTCGTAACGAAAATAACAAGATTCTTTTGTTCGCAATTGTATAATTCGATTAGAAAATGAAAGAAAATACTTTAACAGATAACATTTACATTAGTCTAATGATCTAATTTGGCATGATTTACAAAAGTTATGTCCTATGAACATGATCAAAGTATAGGTGATGCAATGTTAGTATAACATTCTACTATATGTTTCAAAAAATGTATAGCAGTATGTTTTATTGCATCTAGAAAACTACAATAAATAGCCTTTAGCATTTACTAAATTTCAAAATTGGTTGAGCAAGTAGCAAAATTTGGTAACAAATTCTTTATTAATCAATGATAGTTCCTCAACGTTCGAACTCCTACTGATTGTGCTATGAGAATGGAGGTTTGTTTTCTCCATTTTTGCTTTTCAAGAGCTCTTTCAATTTTTTTCTTATGGTGTCTAGTTCATCTTCCAGCTTCCCAAGCCTTTGTTGAAGTTTCAATATGATATTAATTAGTGTTAAGATATCTTGGCTAAGTATTAAGACATCTTAGTCGAGCATTAAGATATCTTGGCTCATAGCGTATAACTCTTCCTAAATTCTTCTACCATTGGTCCCTTCATCCATTTGTCTCGTTTTTAGTTTTGCAATATTAACAATTAAACCACGATAGAGTGAGCGATAGAGTGTCTCCCCACCCTCCTCCATTTTCTTTACTAGTTCTCTAGAAATACAACAATATAGTCTAGTGTAATGTCAAATTAATAATTCCAAGAATATCATATTCATCTTTCAAAATCCTAGCAAAGTTTCCATTTAAAGTCATTTTGGCTTTAATCAAAAACAATTCCAAAAGGAACTTGGCTAGAAAAATATTTCTGACAATGATGATACCAACAAGACTTAGAAAATTCAAAAACCAATAGACAAATGATAAAATAAATCTCGATAACACTTTTAATTTACAAAAGAAAAAAATCAAATCTCTTGACTAGAGCTTTTAGAAAATATTTCAATGCTAGTGCGCCTACAAAAAGATTCAGTAAATCCAAAAGACAATAGACATCTGATAAATAAAACTTTAGTAATGCTCATTAGATCAAGAACAAAAGAAGCAAATAACTTTCCCAAAGATTTTACCAACAAGATCAATGTTAATAGGCCTATATACAGTGCATCAGACGACATAAGTCATCTAAATGATGAATTGACATCAAATTTATGAAAGGACATTTGGATGTTATTGATTTTAACGGTATTCATTTACAATTGATCGTCATCAGTCTAGCTAGTACTAATTTTCCTTATCTGCAATCAAAAAATAATATTTCTATATCGGTTTCTATAAACTATATCCACTTTTCTTAAATTACCGCTCGATATAGTCCAATTCATAGCATTGGGTTTCATGATTGTTGTGTTTGGCATGCTTTAGAAAGTGATATCAACACACTATTTTATTTATATCCTAATTCTGATTCTATTTTTATTTATGTAACAATACAGTCACTTAAAAATTGATCTTAATACATTGGATTACTGCTTGTTTAGGGAAGTATTATTTTCCATATTAGTTGAAATCTAATGTTCAATTTGGGACATAGATCTCAAGCAATTTATACAAAACACAGAACAATGTTTTGTGACAAAATAAAAAAACATAAGGCTTAATCCTACAATTACCTAAACCTCCCATGGTAATAAATATAATTCTTTTTTACATTTATTCGACGAATCAATGTGTAAACATGACAACATATGACTACTTAATAGCATTTACTTTGTCATATTATTTCAGTAATAGCTAGTGTTTTACTATCAAAATAGAGTCAACGAATCTTTGTATTCATGTTTCCCGAATACTAAGTGCATTAGTGATTGCACATTTGTGAATTAAACACTTATTTATATGCAATATTAAATGAATTTTGTTTTTAATTTGTGTGAGGAAGAAGTGTTGTGTAGCAGAAATTGTGTGTCGAACAAGGGGCAAAAAAAATTCTTCGACAAAGTTATGGATTTTTGCATACATTCTCCCTCCACATAGTTCTTCTGCATACTTCCCGTCCGCACAATACTACACATTAATCAATTAATTAGTGGTTTTGGATTGTTAAATTTTGGGGCATGAATAGTTTAGTTTACATGTATATCAGATGCAGAATAATGATAGATGAATAACTATCTCCATGACCCAATTTCTTAACTTGACTCGATATGGTTTCTACTTGTTCACATTAGGATAAAAACTAGAATTTTAAAAATATTCTTAGTTTTTTAATTATTTAGTTTTAATATAGCTTTTAAATTTTTAGTGTGCAGATGGTGTGGGGAGAAAGTAACAGAAACCTTCACCCCCCCACCCCGTCTTCCACACATAAATACTAGAAATTTTGGTGTACTGCGAAAGGGTGTGCTGAGAAAGGGCGTGTGGGGGAATGTTTCCCCCTTGCCTTGCACATACTTTCCCTGGCACTACCCAAATAGCTTTTATCTACACACCAAAAAAAATCTTATTACTCTCATAGCTTAGCTTGTCTATGTACCTTGGTAGGAGTTCATATTCCTAAGAAAATATCTCAACGGAAATGTGGACCATTGTATCTTAATAATGGGGAGGTTGAAGCATTGTGTAGGGACATAGATTCCATCCCAATCTTGGAATGATCAATAAGATCTCACCTACAAGATCAATATATACCATTATGGGAAATCAAATTCCTGGTTTGGGCATGCTTACTGACTGTATTATTGATTAATGTAAATATTTGACCTTATGAATGTTTGAATATTATAGGAAATGAGACCTATTGTATTAGTCTACACACGGGAAAATTAAACTATTGAACATCAACGTAAGTCCTACACAAGAATTCTTTAAATGAACCTTGAATAAAACGCATTGAACATTAAAATGAAGTGTTAATCATAGGTGTAAAAAATTACTTTCCCCATATTTCCATAAACCAAAAAATATTTCCATACTTTAATGAATGTTTGCGATAACAGAGTTGAACTTGTTTTATCAATTTTCTACTTCCAAGTTTGAATATGCATGATAAATCTACATGATCCACCAATTGCATTTATTTCAATAGTTATCAAAAAAATTGTAACAACAAAATTATAATCAGTTCATAATTATCGTATTTCTACAATCATTAAAAATTTCAATATTGACATAAATACAAATAGCAAAGTTAGTAAACAGTAACTAGATTAAATTCAATTAGAAAAAAACCCATAATTCATGAAATTTGGAGAAATTATAATTAATGCTTTATTACATTCAATGTGGTTCTATCTAAGGAACTGGTGTAGCAGATAGAAATACCCACATGTCTTCCAAGGTGATGTTCTTGATGAAATCATCATGGTTACATTTCTTTGAAAGCCTCCCTTCATCATATGTTTAAAATCTAAGTAAACACAAATCTCATATTGATTCCCTTACACATACTTACGTATTTTCTCTAAGATATCTTGGAGTTCTTGTCACCCCATTCTCTAATTTCTTACCTTTAATGGCTACTATATTTGAGTATTGTATAAACTAGAATCAAAATTAGTTGTCTCTATCTATACTACATTACAGAGGTTTGTCAGCTTCTTCATCCTCCATGTTCACAACAAGATGATAACTGAGTAGATAATACAAATATTACTATAAATTCTCTTGCCATAAAGACTACATCTATAAGTTATGAGTTTCTCAGAGATGTCAATAGTACTTTTTGCTTCATTCTTTCCTTTGTACTATACTTTTTCCTTTGATGTCGTAAATATTATGGGTTTACTCAGTGATGTATATTGTGCCATGTTTCTTTACGCAATGCTAAAACAATACTACATAAACTTTTTCTTCCATTTTAGTTTTGGATTCTGAACAAGGTTCCATATTTCACTGCTATGTTTTCCCTTGTTCATTTGAACATGGAAAACCTTTAGACAAGAGGAACTTGTTACACTTTCTTCTTACTGTAAACAAGGTAATAGTGTGACAACTCTATAGCACAAATAAATAAGAAACAAGAAACAAGAACGACTAGAAAAATTCAATAGCCTTTTATTTGCATAACTCTAAATATATAATGATTTTACCCTTAAAATGTTATGAACATTGATTATAATGTAGATATTAATTGTTACTAAGATCTAAAAATATATTTGTTAATCATAGAATTAAGCCTTAATTAAGTTTTTAATAGTTGTTACCCTACTCTAGTTGTAAAAATATTTTTTCCCATCTTTCCATAAACCAAAAAATATTTCCCTAATTTAAATAATGTTTGCAATAATAGAATTGAACTTGTTTTATCGGTTTTCTACTTCCAATACTGAATATGCATGATAAATCTACATGTTCTGCCAATTGTGTTTCTTTCAATAGTTATCAAAACAATTGCAATGACAAAAGCACAATTAATTCATCATTATTATATTTCTATAATTATTTCAAATCTCAATATTGGCATAAATATAGATAGTAAAATTAATATGTAGTAACTAGATTACATTCAATTAAAACAAAGGCCATAATTCATGAAATTTAGATCAATTATAGTTGATGCTTTATTACATTCAATGTTATTATGTCTAAGTAACAAGTGTAGCAGAGAGAAATATACCCACAAAACTTCTAAAGAAATATTCTTGAATTGATCATCATGATTACATTGCTTCATAAACCTCTCTCCATATGTACATAAACTAGATAAACATTAATATCTAAAAACATATTTATTAATCATAGGATTAAGCCTTAATTGATTTTTTAATATCCGTTAATATGAACTACGAAAATTGATGTGTGTAGAGGGGTAACATATGCAGATGTGTAGAAATGAGGGAACAAAGGTTATGTTTCACATATCCCTCTTACACACATCCTTCCAGTTTGATGCAACTAATACTAATTGTGTAGCCATGTATACCTTCTTGACTTGTTTACGACCAGTAAATACTATTAAGCACTCGAACGACGTCCTTATTAAGCATTGATTCTCTAAATACATGTCAAAAAAAAGACTATTTTATAATACCAATGCATAGAATCTTCTCGATTTATTAATAAGAAACAACTATTACACAATGTGTTAGAGTAAATGCTATTAAGAATTGGAGTGATATCTATATTACATATCGATTCACCAAACAGATACTTACATTTACCGAGAATGGAACCTTTGTAAATCTCAAACATATTTACATTTACCAGCAATGAAGCTTTTGTTAATTGTAAAATGAATTCTTAATCAATTTCTTTTATATTGGCTAATACATACAATGAGAGGTTGATTGAATCTATGTAACGTTTTGCCAAAACATTGCTAGAACACGAGGTAATGTGTGGAAGAAGTGTGCAAAGGGGGTTTGTACATATTTTCAATTTACTATAATACATAATAGCTATGGAGCCCTGCGCATCTTCTTGACTTGTTTACAAGCAGTACATTCTATTAAGCACTCAAATGATGTGTTGATTACACGTAAATTCATTGAATGAATGCTAAGAAAACTATTTTATAATATCGATAGATATGATCTTCTTGATATGATTACAATGAGTAATCATTACACAATGCATCAAAGTAAATGTTATTAAGCACTTGAATGATGTAATATTCTATCATTATAATATAATAACTATAATAATCTAGTTCTCTATGTAGGGTGTGAATTTGTGGAGGAAGGTTCCATTGTGATTCCTGTGCACCTCTGCACTCAATAATTATTTACAGAAAATTATAACCATTAAACTTTAGAAAATTAATTAATACAAGTAAAATTGCGGGGAAAATAACATAATGTGTGGAAAAATCATTGATTCTAGAATTCCATATCATTTTATTCATGATTACATTATTCCTTCCTTTTGTCTCACAAGCAATCTATAGCATGAACAAATAAGAACCAAGAAACAAGAACCACTGGAAAACTTCAATAGGTTTTTTTTCACATAAGCTCTAAATATGATTATTTTACTATTACTTTTCTATGAACGCTTATGATTTCAATAGTACTTACCATTAATTTATTAAAAGATATTTATTAGTCGTACGATTAAGCCTTAATTAAATTTTTAATGTCCCTTAATCCGCACTACGAGGAGTTGACAAGTGTGGATGGGTAATGTATGAAAAGCAATAGAAATGATGGAACAAAGGTTTTTACATACATTACCCTCTTCCACACATCCTTATGATCTACTAGAATGGATAATGGTTCCAGGGCCCTTTATACCTTCTTGATTATTTACAACCAATAAATATTGTTAACCACTCAAATGATGTCATAATTATGCGTCGATTTTTGAATAAATTCCAAAAATTTTAGTTTATAATATCAATGGATATGGTCCTCTTGATTTGTTAGCAAGAAGTAATCATTACACAATATGTTATAATAAATGTGATTAAGCATTGGAACGATATCTTAATTGTGTGTTGATTCACTAAAGAAATTCTTACATTTACTGATAAGGGAGCTTTTGTTAATCATAGGATTAAGCCTTAATTATTATTTTAAGATGTTATCAAGAACTTGAATGATGTCTTGATTATGTGTTGATTCATCATTTACTGGCAACAAAAGTTTTGTTAATCATAACACTGAGTCTTAATTATATATATATATTCACCAAAATGTTTCCACCATATGAAGAAATGTACGAAAGAAGTATGTGGAGGGGGTACGGGGTACGTACATCAGTTTAATTCATTGAAAAAATTCCAAAAATGATATTTATAATATCGATAGATATGATTTTCATGATATGTTTACAACCAGTAATTGTTACACAATGCATCAGAGTAAATGTTATTAAGCATTCATGAAATCGCTTGATTGCATGTGGATTCGTTTAATATATGTTAATAAAATGGAAAAACCTTAATTAATTTTTCAATGTTGAGTGTCTAGGTTCTCGCATCTTCACAAACATTTTCATATTGACACAACTTTCCCATAGATGGATACCCTACACACTTTTCCTTTCTCGCATGTTTTGGTACTAAATGCTTTCAACAATTTGCATGCTACCTATTGTAATTACAAATATTTTTTGATATAATATTAGTTAAAATAGGATTAATTCTCTTATTTCAATGATTAATGCTAATTTTTTGTTACGGAAAGTAAAACATTTATTTTTTTAGTAATCCTTCATTTTACCAGTATATTGTGAGTTTGTTTAGTTGTTGACATGTAGAAACAATATGGATAACATGCTTGCATTTAGCCCTTGTAAAAATGACAAGTGTTAATTTCATAAACACATGTACTAATTATTTAGTTAAATGACATAAAGTTTGTTGCCTTACGAATTTTGTTAGGTCTTGCATCCTGCCAAATCTAAATGATGCACTATGAATTCACATAAAAACGAATAACTAAGTGTCATGTGCCTAGTGTGTTTTACTTACATCTGTCACTTATTTTGTTGATATCTCATTGCACAGACTACGGAAGTGTGAATGAAGATTTCATTGTGCTTCCTCTGCACTCTGCACAACGAAAGCTTCTTCTGCATATCCCTATGAACTTGATATATTAATTTTGTGCCACTTAAATTTCCAGGGATGCATTTATTTCATATATAATATTGTTCATTTTTTCCTTCATATTTATTTAATCCAACTACTTAATTTTCTATATCTTTATCACTTTGGGGAAACTATTATAACATAAGGTCATAGAGGTCTGGAAAAAATTTCATTGTAAATAGTGTGGAGGTGTAACTTGTGGAAGTGATTGTGGAAATAGAACACTCTCAAATAATGACAAACAATAAGTCTCACTTGCCTAGTGTGATGTATCCCATATTTCATTTATGTTGCCAATACATCATTACGTGAACTATGGAAGTGTGGAGGAATATTTCATTATGCTTACTTCACACTCTGCATAGAAAAAGCTTCCTCCACACTTCCACATGAAATTGATATATTCATTTTGTGCCACATAAATTTATGGGTATGCACCTACTTCATATATAATATTGTTGATTGCTTTCCTTATCTCTATTTAATCCAACTACTTAATTTTTTATATCTTTAGTGATTCAGGACAACTTCTATAATATCAGGGTATGGAAATTTGAAAAATATTTCATTGTAAGCAGTTTAGAGGTGTGGTTTGTGGAAATGATTACAGAAACGAAGCATTCTCAAATAATGACAAAACAAGAACCTCACACAAAGAGGCAGGGATTATGTTTCCATGCAGCTATTACCCTTGTTTTATATTTTAACTCGAAATTTTCATAATGAAATTGGTCCATATTGAGGTCATGAGAATATAATATTAAATAATATAGACAATCAAATTGAGTTTGAAGAAGATGATGAGAGGAGGAAGGCCACTTTGTGTTTAGTGTGGAACATACGATCATCCATAGATGCAAGTTCATTTATGGTGAAAGACAGTCATGGACCATCTAGACACCCATATATTTCCACATGTTTTTAATGTGTGGAATTAAAGTGCAAGGTCATGGCCACCTAGACTATTGCCTCAACAAAATTTGTGTAAGTGTAACACCCAAGGTTAATCATTTAAGTTCTTGGGACACCAACATAAATGAATGAAAATATCCAAGTATTTTTGGAAAGTTGAAAATGTTTTCATTTTAACATTATTAGATATCATCATTGAATTTCCATTTTATTTTTATTAAAATTACTTTTTTAATAATTTATTTAGGGAAATCAATGATGACCATTGGATGTTTTTATTGTGGATAGATGAAATCATGTAACAATAAAGAGCATTCAAATTTTATTAAAGATTTATCATGCATGATGTCACTTGGTTGATAATTTTATTCTCAATATATTTTGGATTTTTCTTTTATTAATCTTTTTTTAAGGGTGAATTGTATTTCCTTCAAAATATGGAACTAACAATGTGATTTAAAAATATTTACATCAATCTCTTACTAGGGATACCTGGACATATCCAGAAATGAACTCTCCATAAATAAGAGAGAGGAAACTATATATTAAAATATTCAAAATTAACTAGATTAAAACTAAAAGACTTGCATAATTGGTTTTTTACTAGAACATGTGTAACAAAAGAGGCATAAAACATAGACATTACACAACTAGGTTGAGGGATATGAATCCAAGGCTACAACTTGGATGAGCTCTTTTGGGTCTTCATATATTCTCTCTATCAGAGTAGGTATGCTAAGATGTTATTATATTCTCTCCATTCTTCAATCTAGGTCCCTTAAGTGTTGATGCAAGTGTTCAAGGGAGTGGAGAATATATGCACAATGTTCATGTTGGTCTAAGAGAGTGTGCCCTAGAAATTTCTAAGCCCCAAAAAATAATAAGTCCCCTTTAAAATCATAAATTCATCCTTGAAACCATGTTAGGACCAAGACTTGAGAAACTGTGAGCACTGGGTGAGATGTCGCGTCTGAAGGAGTTGCTCTAGAGGTAGTGAGTATGGAAGCTTCGGCTCCTATGCCTATGGCACCGAGGTCACCTAGGCCGAAGTCTACCACTATTAAAGAAACCCAGAAATCGAAGAAGGATAAATAGAAGAAGTCAATGCCAATATGCGAATCGCCCAGGAAACACTCTGCAACTCACAAACAAAAGAAAGACAAGCAGCCAGAGAATGTTAGTGATTTGGAGGCCAAGGAAGGATAGGGCACCAAGGACATAGACACTGAGGGAATGGAGCCCATTACAAATTTTCTTGATTATATCCCTCCATGCAAGGGGAAGGCGAAGGTCACCAAGGACGCAGACTCATAGAAATTTGTTATTTCTACGCCCTTGCTGCTAGAGCAAGTTCCCTTCAAAGGTCTGCGCCTTGTGAGAATCCCCCTGCTGAATATGGAAGATTGGGACCTTGAAGATCATGATCGGTTCCCTAAATTAGACACAGCCAACTATATTAAGTGCGTCTACTACACAGACTCAGGTGACACTGAGCTAGAGATGGTGAAATGGATCCGCGGAGTGGAGAATTCAAGGTTGTTGAACCTATTGTGGGGGCCCCATTATCACCGCACCACTATCAAAATGAATTATGCATGTCAATTATTTACTCTGGTGCACGATGGGTGCTTATGGCCAGGAGAGCCTATACCCATCATTGACATGCTCATCGACAGGATCATGCACCTACCACAGGAGGGTTTGAATCTAGTCAAGGAGTTTGGTGGAAAGACAAGAGAAAAGGATTTGGTGGACAAGGTGAAGAAGGAATTTTCCCTCATGAAAAATCCACCCGGATACTCAATCACTTCCATAAATGACCCCGCAATACAAATTTCCACACAAATCTTAGCCGAGAAAGTAATGAGGAAGTGTCAGGTTGACAAAATTTCTGCACCCGTGGTTTCTCTATCTGCACAATGCGCAAAGGGTGTGAAGTTCAACTAGACAAGTTGCTTATCCAGTGAATTCCTCGCGAATTTCTGCGAGATCCAAGATGATACCAAGCCATTCCATTATGCTTGGTTGCTGCTCTCCATTCTCTTGGTCACATGGGAGCTGCCGGAGGACAACCAGTTTCCTCCGTTGAAAGAAGGATTGTCAGAGGCTACATAGTTTGCCTCCCTATGGGCCACGAAAGACCATGCACGAGTCACAGAAGAAAAAATATTATGGGTTTTGATGGAAGCAAGCCTCCGCATGGCCATCAACCAGTGCCCAAGATTGTCCCTGACCTTGTATGAGCAGTTTTCAGCTTATGTCGTGTGCAAGGTTGACTTCCACCGAGTTTACATTCATGCACAGAAGGACCCGCAGCAAAAATGGTATGATTTACCATATTAGGTCACTGATATAGACATACAGGAGGTAATCAAGCAATGGCTAGCAGAGTGACGCACCCCATCAAACTTGGATGCCAGAACTGGTAAGTGCATGGAAAACTTGGTAGCAAAGAAAATAAATGATGTAGCCAAGCAGGCTGCAAAAAATTTTGTCACGCAACAAAAAAAGGAAGTTGTAGAAAAGGCTAGGATGGAGAAGGAGTGCATTGTTAAGGAGCGGGCTGAGAAAGAATAGCGCGAGTTAGAGTAAAGTGGTAAATCCCCTTCGCCTGAGACCGAGGAGGAAGGACAGTCCGAAAAGGGTGGCAAAGTAGATGAGGGGTAGTGAACCCCATTTTAACTAAAGAAATGCAAACAGGATCAGCGGGAAGGTCCCCACAAAAGCTAAAATTGGACAAGTTGCGTGTTGATCCCATGATACTAATGGAGGGTGATCTCAATGAGATCAACAAAAAAATATGGGACACTACCACTGAAGTGTTGCAACAATTCGAGAACCAGTATATGGAGACACTGGGGAGCATTCAGAAGGATCTGTGTGAGCTGCAGATCTAGGCTAATAGAATACATGTGGTCACAGGTCAAGCAAGCACAACACAAGTGAGCTTGGAAGCGAGGATGAGTCAAGCTGTGGAATTGGTAAGAACCCTGGACCTTCAAATTGTTGCTTTACCAGAAGGGTCCCTATGTGTAGAGTCGGTCAATGACCGCATCATCTTGAGCACCCTTAAGGACATCGAGTTGAACATCGTAGTGCTCCCAAATGAGCTTCTTCATGCGTTGCAGGGAGGAGTGACGGAGGAATTGAGAGCTTGGGAGCAGTGCACTCTCAATTTGATCAATGAATACAGGGTGAACAACGAGAAGATGTTTGCCAAGAAAACACAAGCCTTAAAGGAAAAATAAATGTTGTAGGCACAGAGTTCTTGGTTAGATTCCGCGGTTGTAGAGGCGTGTAGAACAATTCCAGAACTTCACATTCCAAAGGATGCATAGCCAGAAGCTAAGATCTGAAAGTTATCTATAGGAGTACGTGAGGAAAAGGCGGAAATTGGACGAGTTCAATTCGATCTCAATATGAAAATCATAGAGCTGCAGCACAAACTACAGCCGATGACTCCGCCTGACATCAGGGAACAACGTGGAGCCACCATCAAAGAATGGATGGCAACTTTGGATGTCGTAGTCGCTGACTTCTCGGCCTTATTTGAGTAGGCAATGGAATTGGTGACAACTCTAGAGGAAGACCCAAACCTATAGATATTTAATACAGAGGTTTTTGAGTTACATAAGAAGTACGATGAGGTCTGGCCGATGACACACTCAATTGCTCCAGCGCAACACCTCGCCAAATTGTAGGAGGGGAAGTAGCTCCTCGCATAGGTAGAAGCAACTCAGAAGAAGGAGGTAATGCTTAAGGCCGAGTTGGGACCTTGGTTAGAAGAGGCTTACCAAGTCACAACCAACATTCAAAAGAAGCTGGCAAGCTTACAGTAGACCCAGAAAATGATGAAGTTGGCAATGGAAGGACTCGCTACCGAGCAACTAGTGGAATAAGTCAAGAAGGTAGCTACGCAGAGCGATGTCAAGGTTGCAGTAGTGTAGGTGGAGCTCCAGGATCTTTGAAACAAGATTGCAGCACTATCCGAGTGACTCGAGCACAAGTCACAACCTTTGTATTGGGGGCCTATTGGGATGGGGTCCCTTGGGTCAGTTTTGGGGTTAAAAACCCAAGTTTTGATGTAAATTTTGGTAAAATATGTAAAGTATCCATGATTTTTGGATGCGGAGCATGTAGATGGTTAGGATTAAAAGGGGTTTTAGCCCCTTGTTTATATGAAATTTGAGTCAGTCTTGAGTTCCACCCTTGGTCCACGGACCATGAGATTTTATGTAAAAAGCTATAAATAGGTGTTTCTTAAAGAGTCTAAGGCATTCCTACGTCAAAGAGAGGAAAAAAGGGCAAGAGCGAGCAAGTATATAGAGGGAGAAAGGCTCCATAGCTGAGTGCATGGAGGCCTAAAGTAGAGGTCACAACTGAGTGCGCAGGGCCGTTTTGAGTCTATAATACCATATTGAAGATTAATAAAGAAGACTTTTGAAGAATACTTTTTTTTATGTGTCTACTTTTGTTATGTGTGTTTGCAATATTTGATATGGTGAACAATGTTTTTATGAAATATTGATCTATTAATGCACGGCTTTATGGGAAAAGTCTTAATAATTGTACGCAATGCATGTTAAATACTTTCGCGAAGATTATAACATATTTTTTATGTTTACTAATTACTTAAGTAGATATACACAAGCTCAGATCTACGGTTATTTTATTATGCGTGTAAGTAGATGATTCAACTGTTAAGGGTCCGCAAAGACTTATCGTAGACCTTCATGAAGGTCTTGAGGCTGTTTAAAGGAAGTTGTAGTACCAAGCCCTAGGGGCTTATAGATCTGTGTGAAGGCAGATCTAGGGAAATAAAAGGACATCACACTGATCTTTGGATGTGGAAACTTGGTTCCAGCATCCCCCCATACTGCTTCAAGTGAGACTTCAGCCTGCGCTACGCGATTTGCTACCGAAAGGTCTAGTAGTGTAGGGTTTTGTTTGGCACAATTAACTCTGAACTTGGGTCAGGACCCACTAAGCCAATGAGGTGTAATTATTGAATAAATGCTCCAAATTATCAAAGTGTAGAAGACATAGTTGAGATCGAGAGGGACCCTAGTACTTGCATTTGTTTATGTTTTCCCAAGTTAATGGCTTGTTTTCTGTTAGAAGCCAAATAAAGATGGAGATTTTTTTTCATACTTTTTATTTCCATATTTTGGACCAGAGTTCTTCCAATTGTAGATCTAGATAGCCTCCTTCTAAACTATAAGATTCGCTGATAGAGAATATACTTTAGATTTATTCCCCCATTGTAATTTATCTTCTTGATTTGAAAAGGAATACTTCTATTAGGAAAATATCTCCAAAACTTTTTGCCATATTATGCCATTTGGTTTGGGATGCCAAGTTTCTGATTTTTTTTTATATGTTTAAGGGGCATACTTGCATTTCCAAATTATTTTCCAAAGATCCAAGCCTCCTTTGAGTCATCTCCACCAAATACTCACTCCCAAAATTGTTTCCATGGTTGACATATCACACAACCCCAATCCTCCCTTGAGCTTTGGTCAACACAGTTTGTCTAATGCCACTAGGCACTAATTATTTTCCAACTTTGAGCCCCCTAAGGAATGATCACTAAATTTTATGGAATTCCTAGATAATTGAGGATGGTGCCATCATTGTTGAACAAAGATATATAGGTAGAGCTTGAAGTCATACTTTAAGGAGTAATAATTTCCTTGTGATGTTAAGAGATCAAAAAGTCTAATTCTCTAATTTATTATGATTTTTTTGTAGAGTTCCTCCCAGAGGTTCCATTTAAGGGTTCTTTCCACTAGTGGAGCACCTATGTACTTTGAAGTGATTTTACTAATTTGAAACCAGGCGATTCATACTACATGTTGATGTACAACCATAAGAGTGTTAAAGAAAAAACCCAATATTTATTTTTACTAACTCATGAAGGCATGAGCTTCTTGTATGATTGGAGATTCTAGTATCATAATAACATCTACAATTTTTTTGTGGGTGAGTAGAAGATCCTACCCAAAAAGTTGAAGGCATCTTATCCTTTTCTTTGAACTGCTACTTTGAAAGAACAACCCAGTCCCTCCACTACCAAGATAAAGAGGAATGGGGAAGAATTTCACCTTTTTTTGTTGGCATTATGACTAATTTGTTGTTCTTGATGGAAACCTACTTGATGAGTTTTCTTTTGATGGCAACCTACTTGATGAAGATGTCAATAGGATGTGCCTACATGTGATAAATAATTTTGTCGAAGGGATAACAGTTCAGAGGTAGAGGAATGAAAAAGATGAAATTTCAAGCACTATATGTGTGCTCTGTTAAGAAAAGTCGTGTACACACGTGAGTATGAAGAAGTAAAGGCAGGTAGAGTTTTCACACCATGGTATTCTAAATACCAAGGGTCCTTACCATGGTATTACCCTGTGGTATTGAGCCTAGCAGCAGATGTTTGGATCCCGTCTAAGAAAACCATTAGTTGGAGTATGGTTTTGACATGGCATATTAAATAAGGGATAAGTTATATAAGGATATGAAGATCAAAGTGATAGTGCGTGCAAGTGATGAATGTTTTATGAACAATTAGATCTGAAGAAAATATACATGCAATGAGTTGTTAATGTTTTTCTTGATCTAAAACTAAGTATGTACATGGGAATTTGATGATGGATCTGAGATGACAATCTTGGTTATGAAGTGATTTGATCTGTGTTGATGGTGTCTTGACACATGATTTTTCTTTGCATGCCAAGATTTGGGTATGTCTGAAGTTTTGTGATGCAGGGAAGTTTTGTGCCAGTAATTACATATATGTATGTGGGTTTCATAACCTGAAAGGTGCATATACACATAGGTGTGATACTAGTAAGTCACATGTATTTTCTTATCTATACGTGGGTTTGTTTCCTGAAAAGCGTGTATATACGTGGATATGATTTAAGGAAAGAGCATACAAAAACTAGGGTTTTTTATGAAGAGGATGTTTGATCTATTTAATCAATCTTCCTATGTCTTTGTTGTCTCTCAATGAAGTCTTATTGATGATTTGGGCTTAAATAGTGATGTTTTGATTATCAAATAACTTATTCAAGAATGTTGAAGATAATTGTTGTTTGTGATTAAAGTTCAGTGAAGGTTTTGTTGTTGTTTCAGAATGATGTAGTAGATCTGAGTATGATTCAGTATTTATTTCATAATGACAATGGTTCAGTTTTTCAGAATTCAGTGGTTTAAGTTTTATACGCGGGTATTCTTCATGGAAAGCATGTACACACATGGGTTTTCTACTATAAAGTAGCATATATTTTTATATGTGGTTGATCAGGTTTTTCAGTAACATGATAAGGTTTCTGTGATGTGCAGTATGTTGATAAGTATTTTGGTTACAGTGACCTGACTTCTCTAGTTGTTTAAGCTGATTGACTTGGGTTTCAGTTGATTGGTTGATTCGGTTGAATTAGTGATTGGGTTTCAGTTGATGGATGATTCACTTGGGTCAGAGATTGGATTGTTTCAATTGATGATAATCGGTTTTAGTTTTGATAGTGGGCTTAAATGTTGGTAGTGGGTCTAGTATGAAAAATTGATTAAACATGGCCTACAAGATGTGATGTTTTGTAGCAAGTGGATCCAGTATGAAAATTTATGAAATGTGGTCCACGGAAGTGTTGAAGGTTGTATCCTTTAATGAGGGATTTGAATCTTCCTTCCAATGGTAGCTGGTAAATCAGATCAGGGGGTTGAATCTCCCTTCCGGTGGGTGCCAGTAAATGAGATCAGGGGGTTAGAACTTCCTTCCAGTAGGAACCGGAGAATAAGTGAATGTTGTATTCTTCTGCATGTGGGTGTCTATGTGCTGGTATGAGTATGAGCTAGTACAATATTGTAAGAAGTTTTTATTTATATTAAAAAGAAGACAAAGATGACAGCAACGGTGGTTTTTTCCCAGATTGGGTTTCCACCTTAAATCATGGTGTTCATGTGTGTTTATTATGTGTGATGCTTTATTTTGTTCTTATTGCATATGGCTACTGTTTATATAATCTTGAATGAAGTACTAATGCACTGGCTTAAGAACACACAAAATAAATTAACTAAAAATTGTGTTTTATTGGATATACGTTAGTTGTATGAATAACAATCGTGCAAACAAGCAAGTTTCCTTCAATAAATTTGCATACAAAAATTAGGATATGAAATTGAAAAGTTTAATGGTTTGAAAATATTGATTCACCCCCCACCGCACCCCCCCCCCCCGTATTTTTCCCCAAAAATTGGAATTAGAGCAGGTCTTTCAGAAGAAGCTTGATCACTTGAAGGAGATTTGTCAAGACAATGGGAAAGAAGCTAAAGAAGAAAGCAACTCAAAAGAAGAAGACATCTCAGATAAACTATGATAGTGAATATTTTCTATTAGATGGAAGAAAATATTCAGATTTAGAATCACCCCGCTTTGTATTAATCTAGAATGAAGATGTTCAAGCGAAAGAATTATCAATACTAATTTTTGTTCCACTTGTGATCCATTTCCATGTTCATGTAATATTGCAGATAGTGAATATGGTAGTGAATCAACTGAATTTTCTCTTATGGCTAAAAGTGAAAGAAATCTAATGGCCCTATAAGTAGAGGTTAAAATAATCACAAATAAAATTAGAGATCATCAAAATTTATTTGATAAAGGGGACTGTACCTACAAACAAGAGATTACCAGGTTAAATACTCAGTTGCAAGAGGGAAAAAAAATAAGGAAGCAGTACAAGGAAAAGGAAGATAAATGTCAAAGGTTGTTGGATGAAGTAACATCATTGAGAAATCAAGTGAATGAAAAACATACAACAACCAAGGCACTTAAAGAAAGAACTATTTACTATGAAGGACTTGAAGGAGAAATCATTTTTCTCAAATCCAACCTCGAAAAGTCAAACAAATGATATGAGGAGACTCTTCAAGTATCCAAAGAACAAAGAAACAGATTTAAGAAGGAAATAATTGAGTTTAGAACTCAATTGGGAAAGACTAGAAGTAAAAAAGAGGTTGAGGTAAGTATTCTAGAAGGTAAGTTAGCAGAAAAGGATAAGCAATTGACATTTCAAGATAGCTCAAAGATATTAGGAAATATCCTTAGAAATCAAAGGTCTCCGTACATCAAATATGGTCTTGGATTTGTTGAAAATGAAAAGGAAGAATCTAGCTCACAAGCTTGTGCAAGAAATCGTAATGCTATGAAAGAAAATTCTGAAAAACCAGATAAAGAAGTGAACAATCAGTTAATCCAAAGACCAAAGAAAGAAAATTTTCAAAGGAAATCATTATCTCCTAACTATAGAAGTAACAATCACAATAATGTTCATTATTTTATCTGTCATAACTTTTGTTTCATCCAACTGCAGAATCATATTATTTCGATCTCAAGAAAATAGTCACTTCACAACAAGATCAACTCCTAGACATAAACGATGGTTTTATGGGTATTTTTTTCTTGTAACTCATTTGGGCATAAGGCCATGAATTGTAGGTGTAGTATGCAGAACAGAACTAGGAGATGGGATAAGTTCCAGCATATGGGTAAAATGTGCAAACAAATTTGGAGGAAGAAGGAACATCGATCAGAAACATAAGGAAGATTAACCCTACTGCAGTCCATTGTTTAAAAGCTTACTTCTCATAGTGATTGCAGAAGAGATGTGAGGTACATGAACTTATGAGGACATAATATGATTATTAGGTCCTCGGGATCAATGATGTATAATCACAAGGGGGGGAATACATTTTTTGTCTTGATGATGTTTCCCATGGTTGTTTTCATATTCATCTTGCTTATATTACTAAGAAAGAATCTAGTGTAGTAATAATGAACAGGTACAGACAGTACAGGATTAGGGGGAGATGAAGGTGTGAAATTTTAGTATTTCACTTTTCGTACGCGGATCCTATGAAGACAAGTCACGTGTATTTGTGAGTTCTGATCTGAACAGACGTGTGTATTTTGTTATGATGAAGAGATAGTAAGACATACTGGGGAAAACGATCTGATATGCTTCAATCAATTATTATTTGGCTTTCATGTTCTGATGGTTGATGGTTACAGTCTGTTGATGCTATTTGAAAGTGGTTTTGGATTTTTAAGTTGTTGATGCCTTGATGGATAACTAATTGATGAAGATACTTTGATATTCTTACTGATATATGAGATGATATGATCAGATCTGTCAGTGAACAATTAGCAGTTCAGGGGGGAGCATTTTCTATGCTTCTAATAATGCATTGTTGGCATTATGTTTGCTTTATAATTCATTGGTACATAATTATGATTACTAATGGTGATGATGCTTATGTTGCTGAAGTTTTTAAAAGATGCATCATGCTATGCTGCAGTCGTGGGTTTCCTATGATGAAATCATGGATGATACCTATATATGTTTTGAGCCACATAGTTTTTATGATGCTACTGATCAAATTTATGGATGATTCGTTTGATGATGCATATAGTATATATGTTATGTTTATTACATGGTGATCTTCATAGGTTCAAGGAGATAATAGAGCTTGACTATACAACCTCATTATTTGATGATTTTATCATTACTCCTTCAAAGATGCATAATTTGCATATGGTGCAGTTATGGATGAAGATATAGTGCTTGGCTCTAACATCTACATGATATTATGCACATGTTATATTGTTTTGAGGATTGTTCCTTTTGATGGTATCAAGGAGATGAGTTACTAACAAAAGTTTGACAAAATACTGCGAGCTCTAGTTTTATTTTCTCATTGATGAGAAGCTAGATACATACTGCTATTTCTATAATGGATGAATTACAAATAAGAATCTTATGGATTATTACTTAAGTTGCATGTTGATGAAGTGATGTTGGCATGATATTTCTTCTTGAATTAAGAAAATGGGCCAAGAGAATGGTGTTACTGCAGGTTTTATGAAGACATGGATACTTAGTCACATATTGATAATGTTAAGGAATGGTGATACTTCTCCCTATGTTACTTTATATGCTTGGTTATCACATATGTTAATTGATGCATGAGTTTCTAATCATGGTTGATGATTATCAAATGTGGGATGTTAGAAAAACCCCTAGTGATGATACATGTATGATATAATGGGGGTTGTTGTGGAAAGAACATGTAGTTTTTACTATGATTATTTGACGATGATGTTATTGTCATGGATGATGACTATGGTGCTTACACATGCACATGATATGATGTGAATGTTTTTTTGAAGATATGGTTGTTACTTTTATACATCTTGGATGATAACTAGAGACATGGCATATGCTTGGTTGACACATGAAAAACTATGCTGTTGTAGGGAAAAGTATCCGATTCGGATGACCCTATCCCACTCTAAGGGTGATAGTACCTCAGCAACAACTGTAAATAAAACTACTTAAGGTTTACTTCTTTATGAAAGCAAGAGAGAATGAAGAAATGCACTAACCGTTGCCTTGCGCTTAATATTTGCCCCAATCTCTTCTCTTTGCTGCTTGCTCCTATCTCTTTGCTCTTTTGCTGGCCCAGCTACAATGAGATCCTGCAAAATAACAAAGAAGGAAACTACAAGAAGCATGCAATCATAACTGATTCAAGGATTAGCATAAATCAAATATACAATTATCACAATACATCATTGAAACAAGTGCATATAGAAGAACCTCAATAGCTTTTATTAATGGAAGAAGTAAAGTTCTGAGAGTGTTACAACCATTGAAGGCCCCAATCCAGCAACACCTCCCAACAGAAAGAATTTCTCCTCTTCACCTCCTTCAAGCAATCACCCAATAGTTCTATAGTGAAACCAACAGCATATCATTACTTTGCACAAAATTCCAGCCTCCTGAGCTCATAGGAGAGAGCTCAATATATAGATGAATTGAGAAAGGATGAGTCAGCTTGCAACTGATGTGTAGCTGCCTTGTGTCCTCTCTCTCTTCAGTTGATCTTCAGTTCTTGAGTCCACTTGGAGAACCTTGCTTCCACTTGGAGAAACAGAGCCTCTGACTCATCACAAGGCGAAATCCCTGATCCAAGTGTCATATTTGGAAGATTCCAGAGCAATGACTCAGTGTGCCACTTGTCCCATCTCGCTCAGCGCAGGTGGTCTTTGTTCTACCTGCTTTGCAACGCAGGTACACCATGGAGGAGTTGAGTTTCAGCGCAGAAGCCTAGTGGAGCACCTACTTTGATTTCAGGATTGCTTGTTTTTTAGTGTTTTCAGGTGGAGAACTGATCTGAGAGCTGTTGGTTTGCTGATCTTGTTCCTCTAGGGGTAGGAACATCATGTTTAGGGACTTTGGATCCCTTGGATTATTGACAATTCATGCCTGATGCTGCAAGGCACAAAATTGTCTATAACAGATGCCCCCTAAAGTATGAGGTCGTTTATCGGGTGAAATGCTTTATTAGGAGGATCCAAAGTTCATTCAATCTGCTGAGAAGTGTCCTGTAATAAGATACAATACAATACATTATTTTTCATACTTTTTCATGATCTAGCTGAGGCGGGCATTCCCATGCTCAGCTTTATAAATTCATTTTGGTACATAGCACAGACGATCGTCTGATGATAGACTGATAATTCTCTGCTGAAATTATCATCCTTTGAGAAGGATGATCATCTGCTGCAATGATGTACATATCAAATGTCTTTATATCCTGAATATATATCGCAGCCCGGACGGATGAAACTAGTTCCGGGGTCTTCAATCTCTTCCGATCTTGACTCGATGTACAAGTCGATCCATGTGAGAATTTCTTGAAGTCGAACATGGAAAGACATCGCTTGATTACCGGTCAATGATGTAAACCGTTAACAAGCGCGAGAGGAATCACCGATAAGGATGATGACCCTCAAGGTACGGCAGTACAATTCACATGGTGGGAATAAAGGACTTGGCGTCGACCACCATGCAAAATCTTCTGGTCGAAGGTCATTGATGTATACCTGTCGCCGGAAGTGAGAAACTTGCCATTGAGGCATGCAAGCTTCAAAGTACTGAAGGGGTTGTTCCTAGATCAAATCCTTGGATAATGAGCTGATGTCGACAAGGAGCGATCCGTCAAAGGAGGGCCTTAATGAATCCCACATCAGTGACACGGAACGGAGCTAGTGATTGTGATGAGGTGAAAACAAACTGTGATGTATGATTCAGGGTGGCGGTCATGAAATGGATGAAGGACAATGTATGGCAGTGGATGGGACATGGTTGACTCTTTGCAGAACAACATCTCTTGAACATATAACGACACTGATGTGATGGATTGGTAGCATTACCCCAAATGTGGATGGTGTGGCGAGGACCATGGTGATGAGACCGGTGAATGAAACAACCCAACCCGATGTGATACGGAGGACAAAGTGTCATGTTCAAGAGCGACTTGCTACCATTAAAGCTGTGAGGTTCTCCCAATTTTTCCCCAGTCATTGCTGACCAATACCTCTTTATTTTTATCAAGCTTGAGGAGGATAACATATGCTTGTTCTATAACCTGCCCTTCGGGCAAGCCCATCGCTATGTTTTAACGAGCCTAGCGATAGGGAAACTCGTTCTCGTCTAAAGACAAGTTTGTCGCTATTTAATGAATTTAACGAGTCTAACGACAAGGATAACTTGGTCCTTTTCATTTTTAGAGAGTCTGAAAAGGTACATAAAGTCAACTCCAGAATTCCTTTTTCGTCATCTAATCCCTTAAGTCCGAAAAAGTATAAAACAATACAGAAGGGATGAATTTTCGATTGCTTTAATGAGCCGAACAAAACAAGCGCTCGATCTTTTTGTGCAATAATCCCTCAGGTCCAAAAAGATTAAAATCTAGAGGAGGGATAGCTCTTCCGGTCGTTTAACGAGCTGGAAGGCCAAAACTCGGCAAACTTTTCATATTTTACGAGTCAGGAGAAAAGAGCTCAAAGAAGACTCGTCTTTTGAGGAACGAATGATAAACAGGGATAGCAGCAGATTCCAGGTACAGGTTGGAATTTTCCAATCATGGCAGTGTCACAAGGATGGCTAAGTGAAATCACTCTTCGCAGCTGTTCCTCAAAATGGGTAAACAAACATATGGAGATGAACGATTGGCCAAATGAACGGATGGAGGTGAGACTGCAAGAACACGACCAAGGGCTTTAATATGGCTGTCAAAGGTTACATTTACCAAGCTTATTTACCGGTTCATTTTTTCTGGGTGAGCTTGAACTCTAGGGGAAGATTGCTCACAACTTATGTTTATTTTTAACGAGCATGAACTATGTGCTAAAACTGCTCGGATCTTGCGTTTATTTTTTTAAGAGCATGAACTGTGTGCTAAAACTGCTCGAATCTTGCGTTTATTTTTTAACGAGCATGAACATTGCTAAAACTGCTCGATTATACCAGTCTTAATACAAGGAACGCCTCAGGTGAGGTAGTCATATTTAAGGAGCTATACCTCACTAGTTACTCCAATTTGGCAAGTTTTAACTTTTGCCCCACATCCTTTCTTTATGCAAGCTGGAAACGGCTAATCCTACGAGTTTAACGGGTTAGACCTACAGGTTTAAAGGGAGGACCTAAAAATTAAAAAAATAAATAGTCATCCCATGCTTTCACTCCAAAAGGTTCGCATGCCCCCAGGTATAAAGTATAATTTCAAGGCTGCCCCTCCTCTGTCCCACCTCTGTTTTTCTACTTGTCGTCTTGCTATATTTTTAACGATACTTGTATTCTCGTTATTTTTCGGTGCCGACGGTACTTGTCTTCCCATCAGTTCACTTTTTGATTTTTGCAAGATCGCAACAGATAAAACATTGGCGTTACGGAGGGAGGTTTGCCTCTTACTTATTATCCGAAAAATGGTTTTTTTCGCTGCCGCAAACTAAACTCTTTTTTCCGGCGATGTCTATTACTAGGTTACTAAAGATGGTGACCACTTGTTGCAGCAATTTCATCTCTTTCTTTGGAGGCTGCCCCTACTTATCCTTCAAAACATATGTTTTAATGGGTGAGGCTTGCCTTCAAAGATGGTGGCTACTTGCCGCCACAAATGGATCTCCTCCCTCGGCATCCTACTTACCTAGACAAGGGGAGCGAGAAGCTGATTATCTCACTCACATAACTTTGAAAAAAGAACTTTATCCTAGAACAACCCTCTCTTCCATGTCGGACGGGGTACGGACTAGTCATATTCTTCTGCAGAAATTAACTTTATACCCAAGGTTTTATCTGCCCAAGGCAGGCCAGGGTGCATGCCCCCTGGGTCCCAGTTCTTTCTTCCGAATCACTCGCATTCATCGGGAAGTAGAACCGGGGGTGGAGGCATTCCTTAAGTGAATAAACCGTTAAGGGATGGTATTTGACTATTTGCGACGCGTGATCCTGGAAATGAAAGTTGGTCTACGAGCTTGACCATTCTTCCTTCGTGCGGAAAACACATAACTCTGAAGAGTGAGGACATTATCGCCTCCATGCAATATATATAGTCTCGTCCAAGGAGTAAGTTATACACCAAGGGTCCCTGGATGACCATGACGTTCATATGAACTGTCTTCCCCTTCAATGTAACGGGAACATTGGGGAGAATCTCTAACGGGCGACTGGTTCCTTTATCAAAACCTAATAGATTTCTCCTCTCAAGTAAAAGCACCGGGGAACCCAGTGCTTTCCAAGCAATAGAGGAAAGGATACTCACAGATGCCCCTTCATCAATGATAGTTCCAGCCATCACCATTCTGTAGATTTGGACGATGATTCTGAATGGGATACTGGCTGGTAACCGGGGTCTGCCTAGTTGATTCCAATCAAAGGACACAACCAGGTTGCTTGGTGGTGGGACCGAATACACGGCCGGATACGACCCTGACGATGTTCCTTCCTGCGATAAAGGAATGGGCGCGTTGCCCTAATGCTCATCAGAGTCTGTGTTGATGAAAAGAATCTGGATGGTGTCATCCTTGTTCTCTTCAGTGAGGGTGTCATTTGAAGATGAATCTTCAACGACGGTGTCATTTGAGGATGAAACCTCTGAAGGAAGAACCGGGTCAACTGCCGTTTCGACCTTTAGACTTTCGTCTGGTCCGGATTCAGTAGGTTCATTCTCAATGACCGACACTTCAGCTGACCACTTGATCGGGCCAGCTGGATTTTCAACTATCGAGGGACTTGGCACGAGTTTTTGGTATCCAGGAGGAGGTCGTAACGGTGAAACCGGACGATCTTCCAAAACTCTCTTCGCCTCATCTAAGAATGGACAACGGTGGATGGCATGATCGCCTTCACACAGCCTGCAGGGTGATCTTGGTCTCCCTCTTTGTCCTTCACTCTCGCTAGTTGACGGAATGCAATCAACATGTCTATCAGAGGTTGATGCTACCGGATTATGCAACCTGGGGGACCAGTCCCTTAGTATCCGGGGAATACAAGGACAGTCACGGTGGAAGTGGGTACCTTTGCAAATGACACATGGCAATTTAGGCCCGGTCGGTGCAGTGTGTGGATTTTTGTTAGATGTCTTTTGCTTGCCCCCAGTCGCCTTCGCCTTAGGCTCCTTCTGCTTCTTTTCTTTCTTCTTCTTCTCCTTCTTCTCCATGGGAGGCTGACTTTTGCCGGCTCTACCTTGCGAAGATGAAGGATCAGAGGAAGAATTGTAAGAAGTGGAAGGCTGGTGGGTAGTTCTAGACTGGTCTGACTATTGATTCGACTGCTCAGGATTAGTGGTGATCTGAACTACATTAGTTGAAAAGAGCCATACAGGTAGGCCAATTGTCAATCCTGGAAGTGACAATGTGGCCATATGAGGCACACCAACATCTCCCCAAGAGGAGAAGGGATTGGGACTTCCACCAAGGTGACTTCCTTGGTTGGTGGGCTCCATACTTTTCAACTGAAAGATCAATGTGGGAATAACAGGTGATTATGTTCCGATTAAAATAAATTTTATTAACGACGCTTTAGACACAACTTTTCTTTTTCATGTTTTAAGAGTCGAGAAAAAGCTAAAGATGACTCTAGTCTTCTTCGATGTTTTAACGAGCCCGAAGTGACAAATGCTCGGATGGACTTTTCCAGTTATAGAGTTTGAAAAAGGCCGAAAGAAACTTCTCTGGAGTTCTAGGCAGAGGGTGTGCCAAACTTTTCGCGAAACCACAGAATACGTTTTACGGTACGGGTGGTCGATCTTCGTGAATGTTGTGTTCACTGCATCGCGATCAGTAGGGAGGCCGACACGGCTTCCTATGGATAAAGGCTTTGTTCCTATAGGGGTCTCCCAATATATACGCGACGGTACGTGGGAGCACAAGTCCGTATTAGTGCCACCGACTCTCAGGAGGAATCACCCACCTTCGTAGAGATCGACAGTCACTATGTTTAACGACGTCGGAACACGTCTCTACCTAGACCTCTATGTGTTTGCGTTATGTTACAAAGCGTTGTTATGTAAATTGAATTTATTTTAATGTTGATCTTGTTTAGCAGTTTGCCTTTAAGGATCACCACGAGATGTATGTAACAAATTCCTGAATGCAGTCTAAGATGAGAAGAAAACTTTTCAATCTTTCAACTTTGAAAATCTTAACTACTGAGGGAAAAGAAAGACAAATATTTTCACACAGATCATAGAGCACACACTAATGCAATTTTTCCTAAATCAGTATGCAAATAGTCAAATGAAAAATGCACAATGCATGTATTTTCTTTTCCCTTTCTTAATGTTGATGTATTACAAAAAGAAAGTTGTTATATAACTTTGATTTCGATTTCAAGCGAAAGTAAACAAGCTAGTCCAAAATCAAAAGACACCTTAAGATTTACTTGTTTAAACACTGGAAATGCATGAAATCAAACCATAATGACGAAAGTAAAAAGCCTAATCAGCTATGGACAGCAAACAAGCTAACTCTTTAGACCAGCAAAATGCCTAACACAGGTTCAGATCTAAGAGGCCAAGGCAAGACTAGTTCACTTTCGTTATGGGAAATTGTAAATGATGTAAGAAATACAAAAGAACAAGTACAATTTCGTTATATAACAGAGGCGGAATGATGGCAAGTAAGGTTGGTTTCAGAACAGGTACAAGACTGGTAACTGGCTCCAAAATCTATAGTGAAAACAGGCAAGAAAAAGGGAGGAAACCCCAAATGCACAAGGCAAAATTGGGCCAACGCAGGTGCTGCACAGCCAGTCTGGCTCTCAGCGCAGGTAGCCCCTTCGGGACCTGCGTTGCAAAGCAGGTAGCCTGTGTACTACCTGCTTTGGAAAACGAAAGTTGCGTTTTCTCAGTTTCTAGGTCACAATTTTCTCAAAAATTCACAGTTTTTGCTCAAATTAGAAGCTATCAGTCAAGCACACACTAAGGGATGACAAGGAAGATGAAAAGCTATCACTAAGAGCTTACAAGGATCCTTGTAGATCAGCTCTTCAAATCATGAACATGCTCAGAAATGAGCTAGAGTAGCTGCCCTCTACTTCGCTTTTGATATAGTCAAAAGCTTTTCAATTTGGTACTCTTTTGTTCAGGAAATGAATAGCAAAATACTACAAACAATCAAACAGATACGATCCCCAGTGGAGTCGCCAGTTTGTTGTAGGGAAAAGTATCCGATTCGGATGACCCTATCCCACTCTAAGGGTGATAGTACCTCAGCAACAACTGTAAATAAAACTACTTAAGGTTTACTTCTTTATGAAAGCAAGAGAGAATGAAGAAATGCACTAACCGTTGCCTTGCGCTTAGTATTTGCCCCAATCTCTTCTCTTCGCTGCTTGCTCCTAGCTCTTTGCTCTTTTGCTGGCCCAGCTACAATGAGATCCTGCAAAATAACAAAGAAGGAAACTACAAGAAGCATGCAATCATAACTGATTCAAGGATTAGCATAAATCAAATATACAATTATCACAATACATCATTGAAACAAGTGCATATAGAAGAACCTCAATAGCTTTTATTAATGGAAGAAGTAAAGTTCTGAGAGTGTTACAACCATTGAAGGCCCCAATCCAGCAACACCTCCCAGCAGAAAAAATTTCTCCTCTTCACCTCCTTCAAGCAATCACCCAATAGTTCTATAGTGAAACCAACAGCATATCATTACTTTGCACAAAATTCTAGCCTCCTGAGCTCATAGGAGAGAGCTCAATATATAGATGAATTGGGAAAGGATGAGTCAGCTTGCAACTGATGTGTAGCTGCCTTGTGTCCTCTCTCTCTTCAGTTGATCTTCAGTTCTTGAGTCCACTTGGAGAACCTTGCTTCCACTTGGAGAAACAGAGCCTCTGACTCATCACAAGGCGAAATCCCTGATCCAAGTGTCATTTTTGGAAGATTCCAGAGCAATGACTCAGTGTGCCACTTGTCCCATCTCGCTCAGCGTAGGTGGTCTTTGTTCTACCTGCTTTGCAACGTAGGTACACCATGGAGGAGTTGAGTTTCAGCGCAGAAGCCTAGTGGAGCACCTGCTTTGATTTCAGGATTGCTTGTTTTTGAGTGTTTTCAGGTGGAGAACTGATCTGAGAGCTGTTGGTTTGCTGATCTTGTTCCTCTAGGGGTAGGAACATCATGTTTAGGGACTTTGGATCCCTTGGATTATTGACAATTCATGCCTGATGCTGCAAGACACAAAATTGTCTATAACATATGCTTTGATGATCTTAGATTAAGGCTTTTTAGACTAAGGGAAAGAGAAAGTTGGCCTTGATGAGGTTAAGAGGATGAGTTGATAGAATGCCTATATATGTTACATACTTGGTCATAAATTGATGATATTAAAACTACATTGTCTTCTTTTGCAAATTGATGTTGAAAATGAACAAGTTGTTGTTCTTGGTTCGTATGGTGCAAATCATATATGGTGTACGATAGTTTTTGATGGATATCATGGTCTTATTGAGGTATTTTTATTGGTTATACATGTCATATCATTCCTTTGATGTAAATGTCATGTAAATACCTATGATGTAATAATTGTAAAATTTTAGTCATGTATGGACTATTGTGCTCAAGTCCTTTTAGATGTGTGATGTAATTTGTAACCTCTTTGTGCTTGGGAAGTTGATGTAATAATTATGTCACATATGTAAACCCACTATGATTGGGCGATTGATGTACGTTTGAGTCCTTATTGATAGGACAATTCATATGAGTCATAAAATCATGTACTTCATTGTACATCCTTCACAAATTTCAGCATGTTCTCACCGGGAGCATGGTTAGTGTTCATACTTGGTAGTTCAGATCTACAGAAGCCTTCATTCAGAATTGGTCAGCCCTTTCCCCTTGATGTCAAAGGGGGAGAGTAAGTTGGTGTTTGAAGATATTGATGCTTGGATTGATTTGTTTTGCATTTATCTACAGGTTGTGGTGACCAAACACCAAAGTGGTTTCCATCAAGTCCAATTGGGGAGATTGTTGGCATTATGACTAATGTGTTGTCCTTGATGGAAACCTACTTGATGAGTTTTCCATTGATGGAAACCTACTTGATGAAGATGTCAACAGGATGTGCCAACATGTGATAGAGAATTTGATCAAAGGGATAATAGTTTAGAGGCATAGGAATGAGAAAGGTGAAATTTCAAGACGTATACGCAGGTTCTGTTAAGAAAGTCACGGAAACACAAGAGTATAAAGAAGAAAAGGCACGTAAGTTTTCACACCATGGTATTCTAAATACCAAGGGTCCTTACCATCATATTTCCCTATGGTATTGAGCCTAGCAACAGACATTTTGATCCCATCTAAGAAAACCATTAGCCGGGGTATGGTTTTTACCTGTGGTATTTGATAAGGGCTAAGCCATATAAGGAGATAAAGATCAAAGTGATAGTGTGTGAAAGTGATGAATGTTTTATGAATAGTAAGATCTTAAGAAAATATACATGCAACAGGTTGTTATTTTTTTTCTTGATCTAAAACTAAGTATGCACCTGAGAATTTGATGATGGATCAAATCCAATATATCTAACATGACAATCTTGATTACGAGGTGATATGATCTGTGTTAATAGTGCCTTAATGCATGACTTTTTTGTGTATGTTGAGATATGGGTATGTCTGAAGTTTTGCTATGCAGCGAAGTTTTGTGCCAGTAATTGTAGATATGTACATATGTTTTATAACTTGAAATGTGTGTATACATGTGGGTGTGATACTGGTAATTCACGTGTATTTCCTTATCTATATGCAGGTTTGTTTCCTAAAAAGAGAATATACACACATATATACTTTAAGGAAAGTGTGTACATAAACTAGGGTTTTTTATGAAGAGGATGTCTTATCAGTTTAATCAATCTTGTTGTGTTTTTATTGTCTGTCAAAGAAGTCTTCTTGATAGTTTCGACTTAAACAATGATGTTTTGATTATGAAAATAATTTATTGAAGAATGTTGAAGATATTTTTTGTTTGTGATTGAAATTCAGTGAATATTTTATGGTTGTTTTAGAATGATGCAGTAGATCAGAGTATGATTTAGTATTTAATTCAGAATGACAGTGGTTTAGTTTTTAGAATTCAATGGTTTAAGCTCTGTATGCGAGTATCCTTCATGGAAATCACGTACACACGAAGGTTTTCTACTATAAAGTAGTGTATATAATTTGATATATGGTTGATCAGGGTTTGCAGTAATAGAATTTTGTTTTTGTGATGTGCAGTATGTTGGTAAGTATTCTGGTTATAATGATCTGACTGTTCTGGTTGTTTAAGTTGATTGACTTGGGTTTTAGTTCATTGGTTGATTCAGTTGAATCAGTGATTGGGTTTCAGCTGATGGGTGATTTAGTTGGGTCAGAGATTAGATTGTTTCAATTGATGATAATTGGTTTCATTTTTTATATTTCGTTTTTTGCTTAAATTTTGATAGTGGGTATAGTCTGACAATTTGATGAAAACTGACCTACAAGTTGTGATGTTTCGTAGCAAGTGGATCTAGTATGAAAAATTATGAAACGTGGTTCATGGAAGTGTTGAAGGTTGGAGCCTTCAATTAGGGAGTTGAAGCTTCCTTCTAGTGGTAGCTAGTAAATTAGATCAGGGGGATGAAGTGCCCTTTTGGTGTGTGTCTTTAAATGAGATCAGTGGGTTGGAGCTCCCGTCTAGTAGGAACTGGAGAACGAGGGAAGGTTGTAGCCTTTTGTAGCTGGGTGTATGCATGTTGGTGTGAGTCTGTACTAGTACAAGATTGTAAGAATTTTTTCTTTATATTAAAAGCAAGACAAAGAAGACAACAATGGTGGTTTTTTCCCACATTAGGTTTCCATATTAAATCCAAGAGTTCATGTGTGTTGATTATGTGTGATGGTTTATTTTTTTTCTTACTACACATGTTTATGGTTTATATAATGTTGAATGGAGTACTGATGCACTGGCTTAATATAAAGAAGATGAATTAACTTAAAAATATGTTTTACTGGATATATTCTAGTTGTATGAATAATAGTCGCGTACACACATGGGTTACCTTCAGTAAATTCACGTACACATGTGGGTTACCTTTAGTAAAGTCACGTACAAAAATCAGGATATGAAATTGAAAAGGTTAATGGTTTGAAAATATTGATTCACCCCCCACCCGCACCCCCCCCCCCCCCCCCCCCCCTCCCAATAAGTATTTTTCCCAACAAATGGAATTAGAGCAGGTTCTTAGAAGAATCTTGATCACTTGAATGAGATCCGTCAAGACAATGGAAAAGAAAAAAAATAAGAAAGAAACTCAACATAAGAAGACATCTCAAAGAAATTGTGACAGTGTATTTTCTATTAGACGGAAACAAATGTTCACAATCAGAATCACCCTGCTTTGTATTAATCCAGAATGAAGATGATCAAGCAAGAGAATTATCATGTACTAATTTTTGTTCCACTTGTGATTCATTTCCGTGTTCATGTAATATTTTAGAAAGTGAATATGACAATGAATTAATTGAATTTCCTCTTATGAGTAAAAGTGAAAGAAATATAATGGCCCTCAGAACTATAGGTTAAAAGGCTCATAAATAAAATTAGAGATAAGCAGAATCTATTTGATAAAATGGATTGTACCTACAAAGAAGAGATTACTACGTTAAAGACTGAGTTGCAAGAGGGAAACAAAATAAGGAAGCGGTACAAGGAAAAGGAAGATCAATGTCAAAGGCTGCAAGATGAATTAACATCACTAAAAAATCAAGTGAATGAAAAATAAACAACAAACAAACAACTTAAAGAAAGAACCATTTATTGTGAAGGACTTGAAGGAAAAATATTTTTTTCTCAAATATGATCTTGAAAATTCAAACAAATGATATGAGCAGACTCTTCAAGTATTTGAAGAACAAAGAAACCATTTTAAGAAGGAAATCATTGAGTTAAGAGCTCAATTGGAAAGGACTAGAAGTAAAAAATAGGTGAGGTAAGTATTCTAGAAGGTAAGTTAGTAGAAAAGGATAAGCAATTGAGATTTCAAGATAGCTCAAAGATATTAGACAATATCCTTAGAAATGAAAGGTCTTGCTCTATCAAATCTGATCTTGGATTTGTTGAAAATGAAAAAGAAGAATCTAGATCACAAGCATGTGCAAGAAATCATAAATCTATCAAAGAAAATTCTGAAAAACCAGATAAAGAAGTGAACAGTCAATCAAGCCAACAACCAAAGAAAGAAAAATTTCAAAGGAAATCATTTTCTCCTAACTATTGAAGTAACAATCACAATAATGTTGAATGTTTTATTTTTCGTAACTTTGGACATGTTACAGCCAACTGCAGAAGAAGATTAGTTCGATATCAAGCAAATATCCACTTCACAAAAAGATCAACTCCTATACATAAAGGATGGTTTTATGGGTATTTCTTTTCTTGTAACTCATTTGTTCATAAGGCCACTAATTATAGGTCTAGTACGTAGAATAGAACCAGGAGATGGGATAAGTTCCAACACATGGGTAAAAAGTGCAAACATATTTGGAGGAAGAAGGAACATCAGTCAGAAATGTAGGGAAGATTGACCCTACTGTAGTCCATTGTTTTAAAATTTTACTTCTCATAGTGATTGCATAAGAGATGTGAGGTACATGACCTCATGAAAACATAAGATGATTATCAGGTCATCAGGATCAGTGATGTATAATCTCAGGGGGAGAAATACATGTTTTTTCTTGATGATGTTTCCCATGATCGTTTTGATATTCATGTTTCTTATATTACTAATAAAGCATCTGGTGTAGTAACAATGAATAGGTGCAGACAGTATAGGCTCAGGGGGAGCTGAAGGTGTGAAATTTCAGTATTCACTTTTTGTATGCAGTTCCTATGAAGGCAAGTCACATGTATACGTGAGTTCTAATATAAACAGTCATTCATATTTTGTTATGATGAAGCAATATTGAGACACAGTCAGGAAAAGGATCTGATATGCTTCAAAGAATTTTTATTTGGCTTTCAAGTCTTGATGGTTGATGGTTACAGTTTTTTGATGTTATTTGAAAGTGCTTTTGGCTTTTTAAGTTGTTTATGCCTTGATGGATAACTAATTAATGAATATAATTTGATATTCTTACTGATATATGAGATGATATGATCAGATCGGACAGTGAACAATTGGCACAAGTTTAGGGGGAGCATTTTCTATGCTTCTAATAATGCATTGTTGGCATTATGTTTTCTTTAGAATTCCTTGGTGCGTAATGATGCTTACCAATGGTGATGATTCTTATGTTGCTGAAGTTTTTAAAATATGCATCATGCTATGATGCGGTCATGGGTTGCCTATGATGAAATCATGGATGATACTTATATATTGCTTGAGCCACATAGTTGTTATGATGCTACTGATCAGATTTATGGATGATTCTTTTGATGATGGATATGGTACTATTTTTATGTTGCTTACATGGTGATGTTCATAAGTTCAAGGAGATAAACAGAGTCTAATTATACAACCTAATTATTTGACGATGTTGTCATTAAGCCTTCAAATATGCATAATATGCATATGGTGTAGTTATGGATGATGAGATAGTTCTTATCTCTAACATGTACATGATATGCAGTACATGGTATATTGTTTTGAGGATTGTTTCTTTTGATGGTATCAAGGGGATGAGTTACTAAAAAAAGTTTGACAAATGATTGTGAGCTAATGGTTTTCTTTACTCATTGATGAGAATCTAGATACATATTGTTATATGTATGATGGGTGAATTACAAATAAGGATCTTATGGATGATTACTTAAGTTTCATGTTGATGAAGTGATGTTGGTGTGATATTTCTTCTTGCATGAAGAAAATGCGCCAAGAGAATTGGTTTACTGTAGGTTTTATGAAGACATGGCATACTTAGTCACATATTGATGATGTTAATAAATAATGATACTTCTCCCTATATTACTTTATATTCTTGGTTATCACATATGTTGATTGATGCATGAGTTTCTAATCATGGTTGATGCTTATCAAATGTGGGATGTTAGAAAATTCCCTAGTGATGATACATGTATGATATGATGGGGGTTTTTGTGGAAAGAACATGTCATTATCACTATGATGATGATGTTATTGTCATGGATGATGATTATGGTGCTTACACATGTACATAATATGATGCGAATGGTTTTGTGAAGATATGGTTATTACTATTATATTTACTGGATGAAACTTGAAGAAATGGCATATGCTTTGTTGACGCATGAAAAACTATGATTTGATGAACATAGATTAAGGATTTTTCTACTAAGGGAAAGAGAAAGTTGGCCTTGATGAGGTCAAGAGGATGAGTTGATAGTAGACCTCTATACCTATCATACTTGCTCACAGATTGATGATATTAAAACTACATTGTCTTATCTTGCGAATTGATAATGAAAATGAACAAGTTGTTATTCTAGGTGTTGAAGAATCTAGGGCAAAGTAGTGTTGTGATGATTCTTCATTATTTGATAATAGTTTGTGGAGTCTTTTTACTTTTCTTGTTAGCTTATACTTCTTCTTCTTCTTATTAGTTCTTACGTGTATACTTCATCAAACTGCTACCAAAACAAAATAACAAGAACACAAAATTTGGCTCTCTACCAGGGACAAAACCTCTCCACTCTTAAGAGTAAAACCCTTTGTAAGTTTTCTCTTATTGAAGCTTCTTATTTGAACAACTGGAAAACCGTAGACCCTTAACTAGGATAGCCTTCAAGCATGAGTCAACTCCTTCCTCTTTCTGCACTATAACTTTCGGCACATGGACCTCTTCCTTTCGGCACTTTGCTCCATTGTACTTTGTCCTTCTTCTACTTCTTTTCCAAGTCAGACTTCTCTTATTCTTAGGAGAAACCCTATAACATTAGGGCTTATTTACTTTTCTTTAGGGAGAGCTTTCCTTAGATACCATGTAAACCTAGTTGTACATCCCAATGAGGTCTCTCAATATGTTGCCTTCATCTACTATCAAATCTACAACAGTTCACTTCTAAAATATTCGCACGTGTGGACAGAAACCCTAAGACAATCCTCTTATATTTTCCATATTTTCCTTCCTTCATTGGATGGTAAGGCCTTATAGGCCTTGTTTATAAGCCTAGAACAGAGATGCTTTTCCACTGTAATTCCCAGCTATAATGACCTTAGGCAGAACTTCATTCCTTTGTACGTGTAACTGTGTGAACCCTAGAGACAGTCCCTTTAATCTTCATTGTTCTCTCTTGCTTGCGGATTTCATAGCACAATATGTATGTCAAATGAGGAGTGGAAAACCTCTATAAATAGAGTTTTTCCCCTCCTCTTTAGGTCGACTTGAATTTCCTTTAGGTTGACATTGAATTTTTCTCTATATATCATTTTTATTCATTGTTTTGCTGCTTGTAGACTTCGTTGGTGCTAGGAGAGGATTTGACTATCCTTGGAGGTGTTCCCATGACCTTGTATATTGTCATACATGATGTAACATGCCCTCAAAGGGTCTCATCATCATTACATTTTTTACTTTGACTCTCTAGAAGCACTTCAAAATGTGCTTGACCTATTTTCAATGAGAAATAAACTCATTGACAAATAATACAAAAATAATTTCTCTTTTCTTGAATAAATACAAATATCAAAATTATATTTATGAATATCTAGCCTAGTTATATTTCCTTCAACGCTTCCTCTTAACTAGGGAGGTATTCATACAACATTACAAGGTGTTTGGCAATTTTAAATCTTGAAGAATTCACATAAGAGAAAACAGATTTGTCATCCATCTTTTATAACATCATATTCATCAGCATTGTCATAGTTCAAGGCCTTGACTAACAACTCCATCTCTTTACGAGACCATGAACCATAATTCTAGTGAAACCAATTATTTATAGACACCATCATTGTCTCTCAAGGTACATATGCACTCGGGTGTTCACCAAGTATGACTTTCTAGGACTATTCTTATCTTGGGTTCCCATCCCTCAAAGAATATCGGTCTTCTTACCTACTCTTGTCTTGGATTCCCTACACATCCTCAAAGAGTATCAGATGCCAGATGATTACCTAATCGTCCCATTATTTCTTCCCAAGTGAAGACAAAAATGTTGTGTATATCTTGTGTCTACATTTCCATTCATGACCTTCATCTAGACTTACAGTTGTTAGTCCTGGTCTAGTGCATGACGCATGAAATCAAAAACACAATTGTCACTCCTTTGTAATCAGGAGTGATCCAAAAACTCCCTCTTGATCAGGTACATATCAAATATCCCTCTTAATTGGAGACTCTTTCCTTCATTAGTAACTTCTTCTTTTTGGGTCCTTCAGTGGCTTGATCTCCTTTCTTTCTTGATGTCATGAAGTCTTTGTTCAAACTTCTTCTAGGTAGGGCACCATCCATCGATCAATTTCCTTCTTGTTTTGTCATGTCATTGCTTTGTGGAAAGTGACTATCAAGTTTTCTTGTCATCTTGGCTACTCCTTTGTCATCTTTTCCATGCTTCGGAATACTCTTCTCATGGATGCTTCATAGTACTTGCTAGTTTACAAGCTTTGACCTAGTAGCCCATCATGACTTCATCTTGATGTTTCTTTTTCTTTTGTTGGATGTCTTCCTCACCATGACATCCCTATAGAGTAGAATCATTTATCTTCACCTTTTTTATCTCCAAGGCATTCATAGGTTTCAAGGGTCCTTTCTTCCTTTATTAGAGTTGTCCTACCTTCTTTCAAGAGATATATTTCAAGGCATTTTACCAGATAGTGATTCTTGGTGATCATGGTGTTCTTCACATGCTTGATCTCTTTCTTCATTGCGTCTCCTCAAATAGATAGGTCAACCATCTAATTCTTCTTGTGAGAGCATTCCTTCATCGACTTCTTTCTAGACTTGTCATCATTTCTTCTTTCTTCTTAGTCAGCAATATTATGCTCCTTTTGTGAGCACATTCTTTGTTGACCTTTATCGCATTGTAGTGCATGTATTTGAGCATGTCCTTGGTGAAACAGATGCTTTCATGTTTGATCATGTTATAGGACTACACCCATTACTCAATAAAATACAAATGACAACATGAATTCAACTATAAAGCATACATACTTAATCTTGATTCTCCTTTGATCATCCTTTGGGGTGGCCCTTTTTGCTTCATCTTAGCTTGCATGCATATCATCCTTTCCTTGAATGCCATGAATGGGATTTAAAATGAGACCTCTGCCTTGGTTCATGAACCTTCTTTTGAAGATTCCATCATAGGATCTTGAAGATCCTAGCCTTGCAAATTTTTCCTTTCTTTTGATGATCTAGGTCTTTTAAGATTATTATCATGATCAATTTTTCTTTCAACATGTATGAGGTCCATACTAGGTATGCTTCTTCTACACGAATATCTTGAGCTATATCTCCCATGTTCCTATATTCTAGAAGATATTTCTACTTATGCATTTTTGTTCTTATCATAAATTCTACATATACATGAGTATCTAGAACTCTATGTACATCATGTTGCTAGATTCTAGAGGATGTTTATATCCATGCAATTTTAATTTATTCCTACATGCTCCTATTCCACTAAAAACTTTGAAATAAGTCTAGAAAAAAAGAGTTTGACCTAGTCATAGTAGAGATCTCGAGGATCTTCCTTCTTTTTCATCTTTCCATCTTCTTTCATAGCTTGAGTTATGTGAGCTTCTTCCCTATTCCTCTTGTTGTTGTTGTCCTTCTTAAGCTTAGGACAATATCTTTTGTAATGTCCATATTCTTAGCATCCAAAGCATTGGATCTTGGACATGTCTTTTTTGTTTGTTCTTCGTGGATCAAACTTGCCAAGTTTACCCTTTCTTTTGGTGATGGTAGAAAATGCTTGATCCTTTGATGCCACATCTTATTTTTCCCTAAGTTTGGTTTCCTATGTTCTGCATAGAGACCACATTTCACTGAGATTGGTTGCTTCCTTCTTTCCATATATGCTAGATGTGAAGTTTCCCCACTCCTCAGGTAGAGCATTGAGTACAACAATTGTCATTTCTCTGTAAAACATGACTTCACCAAGCTCTTGAAGTTGATTGTTGACATTTCAAATATTTTCATGAAGTAGGGATTTATTCCTTTCGTTCTTATCTTCATCTTGTATAATTAATTCCTTAGAGATATTACTTCTCCGGTTGTGGACACCGAGAATAGCTCTACTAGCTTATCATAAATTTCTTTCGGTGTCCCAAACTTGGAGACATAAGGAATGAGAGAGTTTTTGATTGATTCTATCAGAATCCTTTGAGCTCTTGTCTCATCCTTATTGTACTTGGCTAAGGCTTGAGTCTACTCCTTAGCAGGGATAGCGATATTCTCTTTGACAAGTTTTAGGAGTTCATTCTCCTTGAGAAGTATATTAATCCTCTTCTTCCATGCAAGAAAGTTATTGGTCCCTACCAATTTATTGCTTTCCTTGCAAAAATACATTGATGTATATTTAGAAGGGGACATGTACTTACTTGATAGATTTTGTGATGTGATGGATTTTCTTCTTCCTAGAAGGATTGATGGCTTGTCTTCCTTGGATCTTGAATTTCTTCAAGTTGCCTTCTCCAAGTGGACATGCTTGGTGAGGATGTTTTCTTGAAGACTTGTAGTTTGATGTAGGTCCTACTTCAATTTGCACTGCTTTGTAGGCGCCTTTATATAATGATCTCCTTCTAGATTTATAGACCTCCTTGATGAATAATGGATTGTAGACCCTTCTTGTCCTTGAAGTGATTTGAGACTTCTAGGATTGATGCTTCAACTTTGTATATGCTTCCCTTTTATGAGTGTTCTTGAGTTTCCCTATCCTTCATGTGTCACCTACCCTTGGATACCATGTTGAAAAATGTAGGGCAAAGTGGTGTTGTGATGATTTTTCACTACTTGATAACAGTTTGTGGAGTCTTTTTACTTTTATTGTTAGCTTATAATTCTTCTTCTTATTATTAGTTCTTATGTGTGTACTTCATCAAACTACTATCAAAACAAAATAACAAGAACACAAAATTTGGCTCTCTGCCAAGGACAAAACCTCTCCACTCTTAAGAGGAAAACCCTTTGTAAGCTTTCTCTTATTGAAACTTCTTATTTGAACAACTTCCAAACCCTAGACCCTTGACTAGGATATCCTCCAAGCATGAGTCAAATCCTTCCTCTTTCTGCACTATAACTTCCAGCACATGGACATCTTCCTTCTAGCACTTTGCTCCTTAGTACTTTGTCCTTCTCCTACTGCTTGTCCAAGTCAGACTTCTCTTATTCTTAGGAGAAACCCTAGAACATTAGGGCTTCTTTACTTTGCTATAGGGAGAGCTTTCCTTAGAGACCTTGTAAACCTAGTTGTACATCCAAATGAGGTCTCTCAATATGTTTCCTTCATCTGTTGTCAAATCTGCAACAGTTCACATCTGAAATCTTTGAACGTGTGGAAAGAAATCCTGAAATAGTCCTCTTGTGTTTTCCATATTTTCCTTCCTTCTTCATTGGATGGGGAGGCCTTATAGGCCTTGTTTATTAGCCTAGAAAATAGATGGTTTGCCACTATAATTCCTAGCTATAATGATAGCAAGCATAACTTCATTCCTTCGCACGTGTGACTGTGTGAACCCTAGAGACAATCCCTTTAACCTTCATTGTTCCTCCTCCTTGCTTCAATGTCCTTGTAGACCTTTTTCTCTACTTTTCTTCATCCTTCTTGTTCTCTCTTGCTTGCGTATTTCAGAGCACAATATGTACATTGAATAATGAATGGACAACCTCTATAAATAGAGGTATGTCCCTCCTCTTTAGGCCGACTTGACTATCCTTTAGGCCAACATGGCACTTTTCTTTATAATTCAGTTTTATTCATTGTTTTGCTGCTTGTAGACTTCATTGGTGCTATGAGAGGATTTTACCATGCTTGGAGGTGTTCCCATGACCTTGTATATTGTCATACATGATGTAACATGCCCTCAAAGGGTCTCATCATAATTACATTTTTTACTTTGACTCTCTAGATGCACTTCAAAATGTGCTTGACCTATTTTAAATGAGCAAGAAACTCATTGATAAATAATACAAAAATAATTTCCCTTTTATTGAATAAATACAAATATCAAAATTACATTTATGAAGACCTAGCCTAGTTACATTTCCTTCAACACTTGGTGCTTATGGAGCAGATCATATATGGTGTATGATAGTTTTTGATGACTATCATGGTCTTATTGAGGTCTTTGTCTTGGTTATACATGCCATATCAGTGATTTGATGTAAAGTTCATGTAAATACCTATGATGTAATGATTTTAAAATTTCAATCATGTATGGACTATTGTGCCCAAGTCCTTTTAGACATGTTATGTAATTTGTAACCCCTCTATGCTTGGGAAGTTGACGAAATAATGATGTCACATATGTAAACCCATTGTGATTGGGTGATTGATGTAAGTTTGAGTCCTTGGTGATAGGACAATTCATATGTCATAGAAGCATGTACTTCATTGCACATCCTTCAGAAATTTTAACATGTGCTCAAGGGGAGCATGGTCAATGTTCATACTTAGCAGTTTAGATCTATGGAAGCATTCATTTAGATTTGGCCAGCCCTTTTCCCTTGATGTCAAAGGGGGAGAGTAACTTGGTGTTTTAAAATCTTGGTGCTTTCCTTTATGTGTTTTACAGGTATCTAAAGGTGGTGGTAACCAAACACAAAAGTGGTTGCCATCAAGTCAAAAGATGGAGATTATTGGCATTGCAACTAATGTTTTGTCCTTGATGGAAACCTACTTGATGAAGATGTCAACAGGATGTCTATACATGTGACAAAGAATTTGATCAAAGGGATAATATTTCAGAGGCAAAGGAATGACAAAGATGAAATTTCAAGCAGTATACGTAGGTTCTATTAAGCAAAGTTGCATACACATGTGAGTATGAGGAAGAAAAGGTGCGTACAGATTCCACACCATGGTATTCTAAATACCAATGGTCATTACCATGGTATTGCCTTGTGGTATTGAGCCCAGTAACGGATGTTTTGATCCCGTCTAAGAAAACCATCCGTTGGAGTATGGTTTTGACATATGGTATTGGATAAGGGCTAAGCTATATAAGAAGATGAAGATCAAAGTGATAGTGTGTGCAAGTGATGAATGTTTTATGAATACTTAGGTTTGAATAAAATATACATGGAATGGGTTGCTAATGTTTTTCTTGATCTAAAACTAAGTATTCACCCAGGAATTTGATGATGGATCAGATCCAATAGAGTTGAGATGACAATCTTTATTATGAGGTGATTTGATCTGTGTTGATAGTGTCTTGATGCATGATTTTTCTTTGTATGTTGAGATCTGGGTATGTCTGAAGTTATGTGATGCGGCAAAGTTTTGTGCCAGTAATTGCAGATCTATACCTGGGTTTTATAACCTGAAAGGCGTGTATACTTGCGGGTGTGATATTGGTAAGTCGCGTGTATTTCCCGATCTATATGCGGGTTTGTTTCCTAAAAAGCATGTATATACGCAGATATGATTTAAGGAAAGTGCGTACAAAAACTAGGGTTTTTGGTGAAGCGGATGTTTGATCAGTTTAATCAAACTTGCTTTGTTTCTAATGTCTATCAATGAAGTCTTCTTGATGATTTGGGCTTAAACAATGATGTTTTGATTAAAAAATAATTGATTGAAGAATGTTGAAGATACCTTTTTTTGTGATTGAAGTTCAGTGAAGATTATGTGGTTGTTTTAGAATGATGCTATAGATTTGAGTATGATTGAGTATTTATTTTGGAATGATAGTGGTTCAGTTTCAGAATTCATTGATTTAAGATCTGTACACAGGTATGCTTCATAGAAAGCACTTACACATGTGGGCTTGCTACTATAATTCCTATGATATATCCTTATGAGTCTCTAATTTCCTCCCTTCAGGATAATTCAGGAAGATATCTTGTTATGGTGTTTTTGTTGGTGCATAGAGTTCTAAAAGAAAGTTGTATTATTTTCACCTTCCTTAAGCCACAAGATGCAGGTTTTTTTTTCCAAAGGATCTCTTTATGCTTATTCCTTTCCTCCAGATCATTCAAATATTTTTCCTATGCCTTTATTAAGTCCTTAGACCTCCAAAAAAATATCGCCTTTAGTTGAATATCTTCCATCTTTCGTTCTTATTTTCTCTCTAGGATGTTTCCAAGTTGGCCCTTATTCTATCCTTTCAGTTTCTTCTTAATATGTTTGATATTTTTATATAGGATAAACATCATTGATCCATATGTACTTTCTAGGTCTCCCCACCACTATTGAATGTTTGATTGGAAATGTGGATGATGTACCCAAATTTCTAAAATTGAAAGGGGTGGTTCCATGGTCAGGATTTTAAATCAATTTGAATGCATATTTCCCAATGATCAAACCCATGGATAGGGAGAATAGATGACTCTATGAATAGATCTCATCTCATGATATTCTCTAATATTAAATATTTATCCAGGTTTAAGGTGACTTGATGTTATCCTCCACCCTTATTGTTCCATGTATAAGTATCATTTTTCATAGTTATCTCAATGAGTTGTGATGAGTCATTTGTTTCCTGAAATAAAATAACCTCCATCTTCAACCTTATAATTATGCCCCTCTTCTCATCTAATGATTTTATGAAATTGAAATATCCACCAGTAATCCATGGGGATGGGGAAAGTAATTTGCAAGTATTGATAATAGAATTGAGGAAAAAATGTTTATCTTTAGGAATAATAGGACCATGGACATTGGATAAATGACAAGATTCCCATGAACCCATAAGTTATAACTGTCTAGGTATAATGTGGAAGGAAGAAAACATATTGGTAACCCTGATATCCTGGTCATTCCAAATAAGATCCATACCACTAAAATGCCCTTGGGAATTTGTCACAACTACTTGACATTTCCTCCCCCATTTTATGATTATATTAGAAAGAGCCTCACTAGATATTTTTCTTTCTTATATCGTCATTAAATAAATGGTTTTCATCATAGCGTTTTTATTTCAAGAGAATCTATTTTCATTTAAAATTAAGGCTCCGCAAATTCCATATGTTATAGACATATTTGGGCGCTGCAACCCCAATCACATATGTCCATAAATCAAGGGCTTCTAAACCCATAAAAGTGTCGTTTCATACCCTAAAGGAACAAGGTCAGCTGATTACATCATTTCCCAGAAGTTCTCGCTAAAAAAATGCTCAGAACTTATCAAAACTGGACCATACAGGCTACTCCATGCTGAGGGTGCGATGCATCTCACCTATTACACATGGGGGGTGCGATGAATACTGAAAAGCCCTTCTGTAGGGTGCGATGAGCGAGGGTAGACAAATGGAAGAAGCAATTTTCTAGGTGTAAACTCAAAGAATCTTCTAGAAACTGCTCATATGACACTTGCCTCTCTGAATTCGCCTAGGGATGAGTAAGAGATCATGAAATCTCCAAGTGGAACCAAGAACTATCAGTGAAATGACACTAATCAAAATCCCAAAAGCTGACTCACTCTCCTACAAACATCTATATATGGATCCCTCATCCTAGAGATCCAAAGGCTGGAATTTGGTAATTTGCAAGGAAGTGATGTTGGTTTCTCTTTGAAGATATTGTTGGGTGATCTTGCTTTGTATGAGGTGAAGAGGCCTTTCATGCTGGGAAGATGATGCTGGATCAGACAACTTGGTTGTAATCCTCTCTTCTACTACTTCTATCAATAAAGCTATTTGCGTTTTCCTCCATATGCCTGTATATCTCTGAATCTTGTATTTGTATATGCATTTATATTGTTAATGTACATCTTATCCTTCATTGTTTATGGTTATAGATCTCTATGCCTTGATGGTATTTTGCTGCTTTGACTCTACAGGTGTTCTTTGAAGCGAGACAAGTGAGAAAGGAGTGGTGAAAGCTCTATCAAGGGAGAGAGGAAACAAGCAATGAGACTAGCAAAAGACTGAGGTTGGTAACCTCTGCTTCTCTCTCATCTATCTCTCATAAAGGAAAACACAAGTAACTTTAGTTTGTTTGTTTCTAAGATAGCTACCTATCTTAGTGGGACTAGCAGCTCTAAATGGACACTAGTTTTCCCGATAACAAAATGGCGACTCCACTGGGAGCGAATAGTTTGTTTGTTTTTTTACTGTTGTTTGCTTTATAAACTATATACAAAGCCTGAAGTTAAGCCAGTTAGCCTTCGAACTGCTTTTTCCATGCAAATACAAAGTAGATCAACGCTGCTTCAGTCAATCTCCGGGTTGGTTTATGAATTGAACATTTGACTTGCAAACATCCTAAGTGTCCTAGTGGTAACTCATATAACCTCATTAGATCAGCCCCTATACTGTGTTTACTGACTATCGTTAGCTCAGCCTAAATCCCTGAACTTAGCTACAAACTGTGAGTGAAAACCAAGCTCAGTCTCGTCCCTGGACCATCGCACTGTCTCTTCTTGGCAATCTAGATGCATCGCACCTCCTGTGTGTTTTAGGTGAGATGCATCCTTGTTTCCCTGTCTTACAAGTGCAATGATTGAATGAGACTGTTTCTGCCTCCAGATTTTTGTTTTTTCTTCATTGTCTTCAACTTTATTCAGTAGTTTTGCTGTCTATTATCAGTATATCTCTATTGAAACCATCTTCCTTTGCATTATTCAGCCTCCATCAGAAGGAATTGTGAATGTTTTTTTATGTATTTTTCATCATTTATAGTTCTCCTTTGCAAATAGTAGCTTAATCGAACTGTCATCTTTTGATTTGAAAGTGTCGCAAAGTGTCATTTTCGGTCAATAAAAAGAGTGTCGCAAAGCATTCCTCTTTTAAATAGTTGATTACACTTTTTCCATTGTATTTGATTTGAACCATTAGTATTTCAAGTGTCGAAAGAAGTTTTAAATTCAAAATCGCAAAGTGTCGTCTTAGCCTTACTTTCGTTTTTTGAAGAGAAAATTGTTAGTACTGTCGCTTTGAAAGAAGATAGTTCAGATCTATACTTAGTTTTCCTTTGTCATTCTCACATTAAGGAAACTGAAAAACAATACATGCATGTGCATTTGCATTTAGACTACATGCTAGAATTGATTTAGGAAAAGTGCATCTAGTGTGTGCTCTCTGCTCTATGTTGAAAGAATTTCGTTTCTCTTTCCTTAGTAGCTAGGATTTTCATTGCAAAAAGAAAGTAAACGATTGTTTATCATCTTAGATTTCCTATTTATGAATTGTATATCTACATCACATAGTGAACCTTAAAGGAAAACTTCTTAAGAAAGATCAACTGTAAAATAAACCTCAATGAACATAAAAACTCTTTGGAACCTAACGCACAACATCTAGAAGTCTAGGCTAGAGACGTATTCCAGTATCATAAATCCTGGTAACTATCGCTTTCACCGTATGTTGGGTGATTCCTCCTCTTTGAGACGACAAGTGCCAGTACAAACTTGTGCTCCCACGTATAGTTGAGTATATATTGGGGTAGTTGTCTATAATGCGACTTTTTCAAAGCTTTTCGGACGGATTTTTCCAGTCGAAATCCGGCAGGAATTTATTGGAATCGCAAGTTTGATAGCTAGTTTCTGCACAATGAAAGCGTGGCAGGGGTTTTCGAGGGCGCTGAATCCAAATATGTAGTTAAAAAACCATTTTTACTGCAACAAATCAAGATTTAACCTCAATTTCTTCCGCCGGATTCCGTCACCGGAATCTCCAAAAAGTCGCATTATAGACAACTCCTATATTGGGAGACCACAATAGGCTACATCCTTTATCCTTAGGAAGCCGTGTCTGCCACCCTATCGATCACAATGCACTGAACATAGCATTTGGGAATAATGACTATTGTACCATAAAAAGTATTCTATAGTTTTGCGATTGGTTTAGTAATCCCTCTGTCTATATTTCAAGAGTAGTCACTTTCGTTCCTTTTCAGACTCCTTAAAAGAAAAGGTCCATCTGAGCACTTGTCACTTCAGGCTCATTAAAAATCGAAGGCAACTAGAGTCATCTTTAGCTTTTTCTCGACTCTTAAAAATTGAAAAAGTAAGTTGTGTCAAAGCATCCGAAAATTCATTTAATTCGAAATAACATTTTCCCCTTTTTATTTTGAGTTGATCAAGTAATCCGCAATCGTGGAAGAAAGTCAATCAAAACCCCATTGTTTGTGGAGACTAACGATTCAACCATCTTTGACTCTGGAAATGAAACCATTCCGGGCCAAACGATCTTGTTTAACTGGGTCAAATTTCCTTGGTTTACTTGAAACTTGTGTTTCAACATCCTCAGAGACTCCAGTTACTCCAACTATTTCTGGTATCCTTGCCTCTACAAAAGAAGTTCCATAGTTACAAGAGGACACTAGAACTGATCCTAGTGTAATAGTAAACACATCTAATCTTGAACCAGCTCCACCTAGGACTGATTTGGAAGGTGTTACCCTTACAACATCTGTTGCTGTAGAGTGTGTACCTTCTTTGGCACCAGAAAGATTTTACAGACCTGACGGTCTGCCTCTTCCACCTGGACTAATTGCAATAGAAGAGATTGTGGATGATCTTCCATCCAGTACCCCATTACATTTTGGAAATGGGATCCACCTATATCCTTATAATTCAGAAGTTAGTCACCCTTTATCGCAAGTTCCTATAGAATCGCTAGGAAGTCTTTTGGATAGACTCAATATGTCTGAACAACCATCGACATCTAGGACTGTGTCATCTGATACAGCAGCAGCAGAACCTCCTGCCACTACTTCGACAATGTTCACTGGTATACCATCTATCCCAACTAGATCTCAACTGCTATATGGAGTCCACCCAGGGGCTGTTTCAATAGTATGTTATGTTCCCATTTGTTCGTCTGGAATAATATCTGGAATTTCTTATGTTGAGTCTCAGCAAATTGATCCTTCAAAATAGTATCAATTTGGGCAGTCTAGTCTACAAAGGCCAATTTTCCCTTTGAACACTGGATTGCCGCCATATGGGGGGCAGTATGCCTTTTCATTGTTCCCTCCAGGAGAGCAACTGTATGAGAGTTCACAACAAAATTTAGGTCAACCTGGAATTACATCCAGTAGTTGGGTGCCAATACTGCCTCAACAGCCAAGAGTTGTATATTCAATACAACCAAATCAACCTGTGTCGAATATTCCCACTACACCGGCTATTGTGACAGTGTTCCAAGTACAAGCACTGCCTGTTGTATGTCAACCTCAAGTCTGTCAGGTCATAATACAACAACCTCTTGTCTCAACGACTCAACCACAATCGCCAATTAGTGGCTCCTTAACTGAAGTGACTCAGGCTCAAACGGGTACTATCAACCCTCATCTTGGTCAAACATCCAGTATTGGACAATAGCAAATGGCTTCACAACCATGGCTGGTGCAATATCAACAACCGCAATTCCAACAAGCTTACCAAGGACCTGAGCAACAAAGCTTTGCGGGTAATGGGCAGCCGTATATTCAAAACGGTCACCACCAATCATATCATAATGGTTATTCTCATCAACCTTATCAAAGTTATCAGCATCAAATACATTATGCTAGTATGCAAAGACCCACAGCTCAGGTGATCCCATCTTATCCTGGGTATGCTTTGCCAAACCTGAATCAACATTTGCCTTTCGTTGCAACTTTAGAATTACCACATTTGAATCGGCTAACAAATGATCCAATTGCTTACGCCCCTTGGTGGCCGACGATTCCTCATAAAATTCCGTCAGATATTCCTAAATTCAATGGAAATCTAGGTGAAGATCCATTTAATCATGTGATAACCTTTCATCTATGGTGTTTGTCCAACACTCTCAATGATTATTTGATTAGGCTTTGCCTTTTTCAGCGAACGTTAACTAGTCCGGCAGCTAAATGGTACATCGAATTGCCTAGAGCTTCATTCGATAACTTCAGCACCCTTGCCACCATCTTTTTAATCCATTTTCAGTTACCAATAAGGTACGAAGCAGGAACAGACCTCCTTACCAATTTTAAGGAGACGAAAGCCACTCACATATCTGATCATATTCATGAGTGGTGACGTCATCATCGAATGGTAAAAACATATGTTCCTAATCAGCTACTAGCTGAATGGTTTATTAAGTCATTATTACCTTCTATTACAGAGGATGTGGCTAAAGGGGGGGTTGTCACTAAAGAGCAAGTGATTGCTTGTGCGCAATAACTAGACTTGATTTATACTTAGTCTTGCATGCTCTACGAAAAAATCCTTGATGCTCCTAGACCAGAGTTTTCCGTTCCTCCTCCTCCTAAATCAAACAAAGACTCTCATGCCAATGATGGCGTGATAGGTACTACCAGCACAAAAACCGCAAAGGCTACATCTAAGAAATCCCGTACGGTTTCTGGTCAAAATGAAAATGAAGAACTTCTTGCCTCGGAGGTTAATGCCGTGTCGACCGACAAAGGCAAAGAACCGAAGCAACCAGGGGGCAAGAAGAAAGGGAAAAGAAAAAAGAAGAAACATGATGATTCATCTCCTGAAAAATCTTCTACGAACCCTTCTGGGAAAAATAAACCTCCTGGGCTATGTCTCATATGCGATGAGGACCATTGGATGAGAGATTGTCCATATAAAGCTGAGGTTAAGAAATTCTTTAAGAGTTCAAAAACTTCAGCGATATTGACTGATCCATTTCCAAACACAGAAACCAATATGGTTGCTAGCGACAATGCTTCCCCATCCCAAGTTCTTATGTTGTCCATTTCAAAATAGCAAAACGATGCTTTGATATCGACAAGAAATAAAGATTACAAGAATCCACAGCTGTCAAACAATAAGGCTGCAGATTAACCTAGTAGTTCGACAACAACTTCAACCGAAGTTGTGCCACCCATCATTCCTGAGCTAACAATAAAGCCGCCAAAGGGATTAGTAAACAAATCAACATTTAATCCTCGTGCCCGAGAAGCACAGAATTATAATATAGTAGAGGATCTGGCCCAATCATCGTCCACTATGTCGACACTTGAAGTACTGCAAAATTTCCCCTCCCAAAAGTAGGCTCTATTATCAGCAATAGGTAAGATTGACCAAGCGGATTCCAATCTCGTGGCCTTTAATGATAAAGGATATGAAACTCAGTTACCAGCACAACTCGCTTTCCTCATCCAAGTGAAAGCCCTCAACAAAACGGTTCATCGAACAATTATTGATGAGGGGCCATCTACCTACATTATGTCAATGAGTTGCTGGAAAACTTTAGGATCACCACCCTTGTCAAGGTCATCAACAACATTAAAAGCATTCAATGGACAAACATACACCCTGTATGGGATTTTAAGTAACTTACAAGTTGAACTGGGGGGCAAAACAGTAGAAATTAACGTCGAAGTTATCGATGGAAACCTCGATTACAATATCCTACTAGGAAGGCCCTGGATTTATGCTATGGCTACTGTTGTATCAACATATTTTAGAAAGATTTCATTTCCTTTTCAAGGAGGAATTACAATCGTTGATCAACAAACCTTTCTCCCCAACAATTCACAAGTTACAGGAAGCATTCCAATGATCCATGGAAGCTCTCATTCGCTTTGAAATGTCAGAGTAGGCCTGCTAAAAGACCCTGCCTTGATGGGTACTTTTTCCCTACCACCTCCAAGTAATCTGGTAGAAGTAGCAACAATAGGAACCTGCAATATGATATCTTCCATTTAGAAGATTTCTGAACATTTTGTTAGCATGGATCATCAACAGGTATTTCCTCCAAGCCTAATAGAGATTTTGTAGCAATCAATTTTCTCGACCTAGGCGGCAAACCCAAATCAACACTCATCGAGTGTTTGGGTAGATAGGTCAAAGGAATATGGCACCTCTTCAGATCCTTGGTCAACATCCTACAGACGAAGGAATTATTCAGTCGATGATGATAAGAGAGGCACCATGGGAAGATTACCACCATCGTTCCCGTCTTCCAAATTACAATGAAGATTATTCCAACGACCTTGGTCATCCTTTAGTTTTTTATTTTCTATCAAATACTGTAAATACGGTGGATTCCGAGCGAAATCTGTCCAATATTGAAGAAACTATCGCCATAAATATCTTGACCAGACCTAATGTTGTAGAGAATATTCATGTTGGCAAATCTTGTTCTTCTTTAGAACTGGAAATATATTGTGCTCTCTTTCACGAATTCAGAGATGTCTTTGCATGGTCATATGAAAAAATGTTAGGCATTGACTCGAGCATAGTTGAACACAAAATTAAGATGTATCCAGATGTCAAACCGGTACAACAACAGCTTTGGCAAGTGCACCTGAAGAAAGCCGCTAAAAATGTTTACATGTTGATTTCATTTACCCAGTTCCTCTAACTGATTTGGTATCGAATAATGTTCCTATGATGAAAAGGCAAGGAATGATTAGAGTGTACGTTGATTACAAGGATGTAAATCAAGCTTGTCCAAAGGACAACTACCCTACACCCTTCATCAACCAGATAATTGATGAATGTGCCAGATGCGAAATATTTTCATTTATGAATGGATTTTCCAGGTATAATCAAGTAAATATCTGCCCACAAGACTAGTCGAAGACTACATTTATATGTTCGTGGGGCACATTCGTGTACCGCAAATTACCTTTCAGTTTAAGGAATGCAGAGGCAACCTTTTAGAGAGCTATGAATTATGCCTTCCATGACATCAAGAACATCATTCAACCATATCTCGATGATCTTTCGGCTCATTCACGAAAGCGGACTGATCATCTGCAACATTTGAGAGCTATATTTCTATGTTGCCAACACTACAAGATATGACTCAATCCACACAAATGTGTGTTTTGTTTCAGTTCTAGTCGATTACTTGGCTTCGTGGTTTCTAAGGACAAAATTCAACTCGACCCATGTAAGGTTCAGGTAATCATCGATATGCCTCCACCTTCAAATTTGCTTCAAATTTAGAAACTCCAAGGGAAAGAAAACTTTCTGAGGAGGTTCATTCCAAATTACGCTAAACTTGCTAAAGGTTATATGCATATTTTGAAGAAAAGAAGTACCCTTCAACTGGGATCAGGTTGCGCAAGCTTCCTTTGATGCTCTAAAGGAATCCCTAATAAAAGCATTATTAATGTATGCTCCTGATTATCAAAAGGACTTTAACCTGTATCTAGCTGCAGCAGATACAACCGTCACAATGGTTTTAGTTCAAGAAGAAAATGGAATCGAACATCCTGTCTATTATTTAAGCCAAAACTTAAATGATACAAAAAGCAAGTACTCCTATGTTGAAAAGATGGCTCTTGCAGTTGTTCAAGCAGTACAAAGATTTTGACACTATATCCTCTTTCGCAAAACTACCAGTTTGTAACCCTATGACTTACGTTCTATCGCGTCAATTACTTGGGGGAAAATATTTGAAATGGATAGCCATTTTGCAAGAGTTTGATCTAGAATTCATAAAATCCAAATCAAAGAAATCTCTAGTTTTTGTGGAGTTATTATGCGACTTCCCATCGTCGTCCAACAATTCAACATCTAAAGCAACAATCGTGGATGAATCTTTGTTTCTGATATCGTCAAGTGATCCGTGGTACGAAGATATAATCATCTATCTCCAAACCCAAACATACAGGCCTAATACCTCTCGCTCTGAACAACGACGTACTCGATACCAAGCAAAAGACTACATGATCATTGATGATACACTTTACCATCGCGGTATCGATACAGTTCTACGAAGGTGCCTCACCCATGAGGAGGCCAAAAAAGACCTGAATGATTGTCATTCAAGTGCACGTGGGGGGCATCAATCTGGTTACGCTACATCACAAAAGATTTTACGAGCAAGTTACTTCTAGCCAACAATGTTCAAAGATTGCATAACCATAATCAGAAGTTGCCGTGCTTGTCAAATCTTTGACTACAAAACCAGAATACCACCCACACCTCTGCATCTAGTAGTTGTTGTTCGGCCATTCACTAAATGGGGCATAGATTTCATGACATGTAACCCCACCTCGGCCAGGGGGCATGGGTATATCATAGTCGGAGTTGACTATTTTACGAAATGGGCCGAGGCGATGCCTACATTAAACAATAGCGGTGAAGCAGATGCTCTTTTATTTTTGTCTCATGTAGTCTCTAAGTTCGGTGTTCCACAAGCTATAGTCACAAATCATGGATCGCGTTTCCGCAATCACATGATGGTCGAATTGGCTGCCAAATTAGGATTGTCCCACAACAATTCTACTCTGTATTATCCGCAAGCTAACGGACAAGTTGATGCCATCAACAAAGTCCTGAAGTGCATGATGCAAAGGATGATTGGAGTCCACAAACGAAGTTTGCATCTAATCATGTACTCATCCTTATGGGTATACAGAACCTCAGTAAGGAATGAAACCGGATTTACACCCTTTCAGCTGGTGTATGGCCTGGAAGCTGTATTACCAATTCAGTGTGAGATTTCATCTCTCAAGCTTGCAGTCAACCTTCTCCCGGGAACTTCAGAGGAAGAGGCTTGTTTCTTGGAACTAATCCAATTGGATGAAACCCGTCGTGCCACCTCCTTGGCTAACGAAGCTCATAAGAAACGAGTTAAGGCGCAATTTGACAAAAATGTCAAACCCCGTGCTTTCTCAGAAGGTGACCTGGTCTTGCTTTACGATCAGGAATCTGATAAATTGGGAGTAGGTGTTTTCCAATATTTATGGATGGGTTCCTACATTGTTAAACGAGTGTTAGCAAAAGGAGCCTACGAGCTAGTAGATTATGATGGGATTCCACTAGCGCAACCCCGAAATGAGTTGTACCTTAAGCGTTACTATGCTTGACTAAGTGTAGTAACCTCTTTATATGCTTTTGTTACATTTTTTGTTTTCGTCAAGAGTGATCATTTTGGTTAGGTAATCCACTTTTGCATTTGTTGCATATGTCGAACCTATTGGAATCATTTGTTAGATATGCCGATGGAGCTAGTCGTAGTACGCGGAACTATCTTCTACGGCCTGGGCCATTTTTGATCCAAGCGACGAGTTAGTGAGTTTCAGAGGAGTATGTATTGGTCAGTCAGTGAACAACATCGCTGAGTATAGCACATTGATAGAACTCTCTGATGCCATCACACGTGGCATACGCCGACTTATTGTTAGGCTAGACTCACAACTTGTCATCCTACAGCTTAATAGCATCTATTCTATTCGGAATCCAACTATCTATCGTATGCTCCTAAGGGTCGGGATTTTGGAAAGGCAGTTTGATTCTATTCAATATCACCACATTTCCAGAAACTTAAACACATTATCTGATTCATTAGCAAATTATGTGTTAGATAGACATTTGCAGCATTTACAAAAGAAAGCATTTTAATCAACATTTGCATCGGGATCATATAACTTAACCAAAATAAAGCTCTGAAAATCAAAAATATATATAACTATTTATAGTTTGTCAAAATGTTTTGTGTCCAAGAAAAAATTGGTCACATGACCCAAAAACTCAAAAATGCAGGAAAAGCACCCTAGACTAATGGTGTTGGTGATAACAAGTCACCGTCTGTGCGATCATACATAAAAGCCTAGTCCATCTACTCGGCACGCCAGTAGTATGGTGTTGTAATCTCAGAGGTAACTTGTCAGTCGTCACATCCTGAATACCAAGGGTGAGACCCTCGATCTGATCATGCAATACTACAAGGGTCTCAACTATGTCTGGATCGTGAAGGATAGCCCTCCCTACAGCCTCTCCTGCTGGAACAGCAGTTGCTACCCTCGGGTGCACTGCTGGTCACACTGGTCCAATATCTGCACAAATATATGGGTTTGATTAGTCTTGATAACATTTAAAAGACACAAGAACATTATAAAAATGATAAACAGAGATATGGCCAGATATTTTACCTATAGCACCCCACTGCTCGCCAACCGGCAACACCAAATCTGGGTCACCCCGGAAATCCATCCCAGCATATGGATACTCAGCAAAGACCATCTCCTGACGGTCGAACCACTCAAAGAAGGCATCAGAGAATGAAATTTGCGATTGACTAGTGTGTCTGGCCATAAGATCAACCCATCTCTGCATCCGTGGTTCTGTCGGCGCTGGCACTTCGAGTGAAATGTACTGTGGCTGCATCAGCAGGATCTTCTCCGAGGTGAAAGCGATTAGAATAGAACCATAACCAAAGTTCTCGGATCTTCCATTCTTCACCTTGGTAAGTTGTTATTTTATAACTCGAAGTACTGCCTCACACCAGTTGAATACCTTTGGTTCAAGGCATTCCAAAGCATACTGCATATTGGATCTTTTCGCGAAATGAAGAGCTGCGCTACCAGCCAATCTAGAAAAGGTGAATAAAATAGTTCTCAAGGACTGGTCAATGACATCTTGGATACTGATCTTGCCATCCCTGCTCGACTGAGATCCATCTCTACAGAATCGGCGAATATAATCCCTCACAGATTCACCCCCATGGGCGGATCCTGATAGTGAGAAAGGGGCACCATGCCTCGATAAAGCGGTCAAGAAGTAGATGTCCTCAACTGTCAAAGGGATGGATTTACCTCGAATCTAGAACACTTCGTTGGTAGGATCCCATGCTTTGAGAAAATATTGCAACAAATTGATTTTTTGCCTCATGCTGGATATGCGGAAGAATTTGAGCAAGCCACAGTTCCGCAATGCAGTCACCATACTCGGATCATGTAAAGAAACCATGTCCTCTTCTTCATGCTCACATTCATGCCATGTAATGACCATCTTGATCTAATGAATCTCTTAAAAACAAACAAGAGAAGAATTAGGATCCTGATTCAGGAAAAAACAAGAAAAATTTCCATGAAAAACAGTGCATAAACTTTCCCTTTTGCACCCATCGCACCCTAGCTGTGTACTAGGTGGGATGCATCTTGACTAGCCAATGGCCAGCTCAGTATGCATCGCACCTTTCGATGTATACTAGGTTCGATGGGGAGAGAACGAATTGTTCAAACCCCAGAGGCTCAGAAGAACAGGAAAACATGATCAAAATTAGAAAAGGAAAGAATGCAATTGAAGAGCTTAGGGTTAGCTCCTACCTAGTCCAGACAGCGCCGAAAATAGTCCACAGAATCTCCCGGAATCAGTTGGTGAAAATTGAGGGGGAAAACACCTCCAGAGCTCCAAAAATCCCAAATTTGAATGAAATGGTAAAAATGAGAGGTAAAAACTACTTTTATGTTACTATTCATGTAGTTCAAGTAAAATATTGTTTTTTAACTCATTTTTCAAGCATGTATTTACATTTCTAATCAATTTGATGGAGTAATTGAACAAGCAGTACAACCGTCAGAAGAACATATTGTTAATGGTGAAATCAACATCTCTGACTATTATCATGAGCAGTTTTACGCAAAGTTAAAGCTCGTTAAAAAATAAACCAAGCAGTTTTATGTGAAGTTCAAGCTCGTTAAAAAATAAACCTAGCAATGATCAAATGTTCCCCCAGAGTCCAAGCTCATTAAAAAATGAACCCACCTTTGGTAAATAACCATTGCAATCACTTAATTATCAGCTTTTAAACCTTGGTCGTGTCCTTACCATCACCTCCACTCTTTTTTAGCCGATCATACGCCTCCATTTGATTATTTACCCTTTTGAGGAATAGCTATGATGAGTGATTCTATTAGCCACCTTCTTTACACTGCTGTGATTGAAAAGTTCCAAACCTTATCTGGAACCAGCTGCTATCTAAAAACATCACTCGTTCCTCAAAAAACGAGTCTCCTTTAAGCTCTTTTCATTTCTCTCGTAAAATATGAAAATATTGCCACGAAATTGGCCTCTACAGCTCATTAAAGTGATTTGAAGTGCCATCCTTCCTCTAGATTTTAATCTTTTTGGACCTCAGGGATCATTACACAAAAAGATCGAGCGCTTGTCTTGTTCGGCTCGTTAAAACTATCAAAATGTCATCCCTTTCATATTATTTTATATTTTTTCGGACTTAAGGGATTATATTACAAAAAAGGACTACTGGAGTTTCCTTTCTGTCCCTTTTTAGACTCTCTAAAATTGAACGGACTGGGTTATCTTTGTCATTAAACTCTTTAAAACAATAGCGACAAACTTGTCCATGCAGACAAGAGCGAGTTTCACTATCGCTAGGCTTGTTAAAACATAGCGACAGGTTTGCCCGAAGGGAAAATTATAGAACAAGCACATGTTATCCTCCTCAAGCTTGACAAAAACCATTAATGACTGGGGAAAAAGTGAATAAAACTTGAATAGCTTCACCGGTAGCAGGTCGCTATTGAACATGAAACTTTCACTCCATCACCATGATTGAGTCGGGTTGGGTTATTTCGTTCACCAGTCATATCACCATTGGTCTGCCGCACCATCCATTTTGGGATTAATGCTACCAATCCATTTAAGTGTCGCCGATATGTTCAAGAGAAGTTACTCAGAGATTTGACCAACCCAGCTAATGCCTCATCTGTTGCAATACCTTCATTCTCCATTTTTCATGACCACCACCCTAAACCTTGTATCATCAGATCGTTTTCACCTCCACAAATCATTTGCTCCATTCCGTGTAGTAGATGTAGGACTCATTAAGGCCCCCTACTATGGGTCACTTCTTGTTGACATCATCTTATTATCCAAGAAGTTGACTTAGGAACAACCTTTTCAGTACTTTGAAGCTTTCATGCCTCAATGCAAGTTTCTCACTTCCGGCGATAGGTTTACATCAATGTCTTTCGACTAAAATATTTTGCGTGGTGTTCGACATGAACTCATGTATTCACACCACGTGAATTGTACTGTAGTACCTTAAGGGTCATCATCATTATTGGTGATTCCTCTCGCACCTGTTAATAGCTTACATCATTGGCTGGTAATCAGGCGATGCCTTTCCATGTTCGACACCAGAACATCTTTTCACATGGATCGACTTGTACTTCGGGTGAATATTGAACGAGTTTGAAGACCCCGGATCTAGTTTCATCCATCCAGGCTTCAATATATTCAGGAAAATAAAGACATCAAATGTACATCATTGCTGCATAGATAATCATCCAAACTAAGGAATGATGGCTCTACCAGAATCATCAGTCTGTCACACAGACGATTGTCTGTCCTATGTACATGAATATGAATTTATAAAGCTGATCATGGGAATTCCCACCTTAGCTAGATCATGAAAATACTATGAAGATAATATATTGTATTGTATCTTATTACAGGTCACCTTCTAGTTCGAAAAACCTCGGATCCTCATCATAAATCATTTCACTCAACATCAAAAGATATACGACCTCATGCTTTAGGGGGCAACTGTTATAGACATATTTGGGCACTGAAACCCCAATCACATATGTCCATAAACCAAGGGCTTCTAAACCCCTAAAATTATTGTTTCATACCCTAAAGGAACAAGGTCAGCTAATTACATCATTTCCCAGAAGTTATCCCTGAAAACCTGCTCAGAACTGGTCAAAAATGGACCATACAGACTGCTCCATGTTGAGGGTGCAATGCATCTCACCTATTACACATGGGGGGTGTGATGCATACTGAAAAGCCCTTTTGTAGGGTGCGATGAGCGAGAGCAAACAAATGGCAGAAGCAATTTTCTAGGTGGAAACTCAAAGAATCTTCTAGAAACTGCTCATATGACACTTACCTCTCTAAATTCGCCCAGGGATGAGTAAGAGATCATGAAATCTCCAAGTTGAACCAAGAACTATTAGTGAAATGACACTAATAAAAATCCTAGAAGCTGACTCACTCTCCTACAAACATCTATGTATGGATCCCTCATCCTAGAGATCCAAAGGCTGGAATTTGGTAATTTGCAAGGAAGTGTTGTTGGTTTCTCTTTGAAGACATTTTTGGGTGATCTTGCTTTGTATGAGGTGAAGAGGGCTTTCATGCTGGGAGGATGATGCTGGATTAGATAGCTTGGTTGCAATCCTCTCTTCTACTACTTCTATCAATAAAGCTATTTGAGTTTTCCTCCATATGCTTGTATATCTCTGAATCTTGTATTTGTATATGCATTTATATGATTAATGTACATCTGATCCTACATTGTATATGGTTATAGATCTCTATGCCTTGATGGTATTTTTCTTTTTTCACTCTACAGGTGTTCTTTAAAGCGGGACAAGTGAGAAAGGAGTGGTGAAAGCTCTATCAAGGGGAGAGGAAACAAACAAGGAGGAGACTAGCGAAAGACTGAGGTTGGTACTCTCTGCTTCTCTCTCATCTATCTCTCATAAAGGAAAACACAGGTAACTTTAGTTTGTTTGTTTCTAAGATAGCTACCCATCTTAGTGGGACTAGCAGCTATGAATGGACACTAGTATTCATGATAACACCATGAAATTATTTTCATGATTGGGATTTACTGGAGCTATATAATGCCTCTGTGATAACCCTAACTCACCCTGAATTGACCAACATACCTCCTAGTTCATCCAATATTTGAATATTACTATTTTGGCCTTGTTTTCATCTTGATAAGGCTCAGCTATATCCTTTAATGAATTATTTGGATTCCTAGTGACCTAGTGTTTATTGCTCCTTAATTGGATTTGGAAACTACATGTCAATACTTCAAATAAGCCTGGCCCAATGGGTGAACTTGGTGTTTAGGGAGGGTGCATGGATATTTTCCTTTCTAAACATTAGCTATTTCTAGAAAATTGAGTGAATCAAGATCCATTTCCTCCTCTTGATCTATGATAGAATCCATCCACTCTAACACTGTAGGGAGAAATATTGGTGTTAGAGGTAGCTGATTGGAGGTCTCAATGGGATGTAGGGCCAAATAAGAGGGGATTACCAATAGGGGTGACAGATTAGTAGTTGAGGAAGAGGGGAGAATAGGGGACAAGGGAGGTCTTGAAGGGTCTTTCATTTCAATCTCTAGTGTCTAATCATTTGAATGGGGGTCAAAGGTATCGAGTGAAGCAGGTGGCTCATACCAATTCAAATCAGCACCTTTTGCCTCTTGTGACTTCTTTTGTGAAAGGGGAGTTTTAGGGTTATGATGTCTATGATCAACCACAATGAATCCATCATTAGCACATTAGCTTGGGTTGAAGATCAATTAAGGTTGCCATTAAAGGCTACGAGAGAATATTTGTGGTTTAAATGGCCATATTCATGGCACCATTAGTATCAAAATAGGATGTGTTTATAATCAAGATTTTTCTTCCATAATTCAGCCTGGTAGTAAATTTCAATTGATTTGGGTAGAGGCCTAGAAATATTCATATAAACACATATTCAGGTGTAAGATATATATCTTGCTTGCTTGGTCACTTTAGATAATTTTACAAAGTGTCCAGGGGTGTTTCCAATTTTGATAAGGATTTCTTTGTCCCAAAACTCTCACGGTAACAAGTACATCCAAATCCATATAGATGCCACAATGAAATCCTCCTTGTCTGGTACAAAATTCTCAATCCAAAAATGTAAATAAATTCCAGTTGAATTGACGAAATATGGCCCATTCTCAAAAAATCGGTTATGATCCTCTAGACTGATGAAAATAATAGTGAAAAATCTCTTAGCTTCCAATTCAAGCTTAATATGACCTTTAGGTTTCCATTTGTTATACACCCACTGGGAGAAGAATTTTTCTAATGGCCATATATCTAGAAATTTCCAAATAAGTGCATGATCTCGCATATATTTTATATACTCGGCAATTCTATTTGAGTAGACCTCAAATTCAGGATTAATAGCTTCATTGAGAAAGAAACCCCCTCACCACCATTTACCAAGGTGGCCTACAGAATGTTGATTATTTTTTTGTTCTCCATCTGATGGAAGCCAAATACCATTCTATATTTTTATTTCCTAAAGCAATTCTACTATAGGAGGGATTATTTCTCCCTCCATTAGCATTAGCCATAGGAAGGGCAGTTGGGAAGGGAACCAAATCCATTGCCACCGCTAATGTTTAGAGAAGATCCAAGGAAGGATTTTCCGCAATAATTTTATTATATTAACAATAATGATCTTAAAGTCTAAAAAAATAGCAATTAATTTTAGTAAAATGCATAATTTTTTAATTATCTAAATTTATGCTATATTATTCCATATATTTATTTTTCATAAATATATTTTTAATATGATATTCTTGTTGCATTTTTCATTATATCTATATAAAATTAAAAATTGAATGATATCAAATTTTTAAAATGTGTAACAATATGATATTAATAACAAATTAATATATCATTTATGGAAAAAGACCCAAAAAAATAAAAAAATAAAAAATACTTAAGAATACCATCATAAAAACTTAATAACGTAAATAAGATTATACTTCATTTTAAAGTTCACTTCATAAAAAAACCATGACATTCATCAATGTTGGAAAGATTTAAGAACAAAGCTTAATATTTTTATAACAATATCATGTGAGTCTCATCATTAACCCCACTAAACTAAGCTACTGCTATATTTTACCTTTAAAATATATGTGAATAAAAAGGACAATGCATACATCACATTTAGAAAGTAATAAGAATAGAGGTTAGATACTCCATCAATGTAGTACATTTCAACTCTTCTTAGATAAATAAATTCCATATATATTTTTCTTCATTGTGTATTTTATATGTAGATAAATATTTAAAAATCAGCGTTAGATCATTTTTTCTTAAATAAGTAAAATAAAATTATGTATCTTTCTTAGCTATGCATGTGAATAAATATTTTCAAATTCCTCTTATTTCTTAAAATACATTTAATAATATTGTTTTACAACTTATTTTTTTGTTGCAATGACATTTCATAAAATTATGTGTTTGTAAAAGAAGAATAAAACACACATATATTTAGAGTTAATGGACAAATAGAATGCTATGGGTTATGTAGAATTTTAGTGAATATTTTAGACTGTGTAGAACTTGATTCTTGATTGATCTAGATTTTGTAGAAGTTATTGTTCTCAGTATGAGTCAGATTTAGTTCCAGTTTAGTTCCAGTTCAGTATATGAGTCAGTTATAGTTCAGTGCAAGTTATTATCCTTTATAAATATACCTTGTCATGTATTGTGTATCAATTTTGGGCATTGAACAGGTTTTTAAAAATCTTATGTGTGTTAATATCATATTTTTATTCTGGCTATTTATTTAGGTTGGTATCTATTGTGTCTACTACAACACCCTCTAAAATTTTGGTTTGCATCCAAATTTCACAGCCCACCTTGATCTTGCATACTTTTGTTGCAAAAATTGAGACTCATTGCATGTGTTTTCTTTAAGCATTTTGTTCCCATTTTCAAGCAAATCAAAATGTCATTTTTTGCATGTTAAGTGTCATATGATGTATATGAGTTCGCTTTGGTGGTTTCAAGGGCTTATATTTATGCAAATGAGTTGTTCTTACTATGTAAATAGATGTCTAACTCATTTCGAAAGTTTTAAGCATTGTCCCACAAGTGTCAACACGGTTGTTGCAAAGTGTATCTTTATTGTCACACTTGTCATCACAAAATTGCTACACTAAGAGAAGTTTTTTGTTCGTGTGTTTTGGATGACCTATGTTTTGTCGTCAAGTGTTCTAAGTGTGTGATCATGTTCAAGTCTTATAACTATTCACATCAACTCCATTGATCCCACACTTAGCCAAATTCGAAAAAACTCCTAACCAAACAACTTAGCCTCATCCGACCCTCCTGAACTACGCATTGCATAGTCTCAGCCCTCAAGCTGCAATCCTTCCTTTTAACACTGCACAATGTGCAGCTCCTGCCTCACAAGACTGTGCACTGCACAGTTTCAGTGCTCAAGCCTAGACCTTGACCTCCAAAACTACACAATCATTCCTTCTATCTAGGCCTAAACTACGCACTGCGCAATATCAGTCCTCATGCCTAATGCTTGAGCTCCTAAACTCCACAATTTCTCAATCACCTGGACTCCTCTACCTTCCAAAATTAGGCAGTAGGTAGAATTAGTGCTCAACCCCTCAACCTAGGTCACTCAACTCGCCAATTTTGCAATCTACTTACTTAGTCCATCCTCAGCTACCCATTGCATAGTCTTAAGGCTCAAGCTTCACCCCTGACTGCTTGAGCTATGCAATTGCACAGTCACAGAGCCTCTCCCTCATCCTGCCACTAAGTCTTGTCTCAATCAGAGGATCTCCATGCAACATATTAGAATAGGGGTTTAATGGACTGATGTCGTCTTGTCATGAGTGAATTGCAGATGTAGGTACTCTATCACACTATGAAAGTATGATGAAAAATGAGATGGAGAAGGGCAACATGCTAGAAGACACCTTTGTAGCTAAATATGCAAGTAGATAAATCAAAGGAAAGAAAAGGGACAACAGTTTGTGACCATTGCTCAAGATATGTTATCATTGAAGACTCATCAACTATAAGCCATATGGAGGTGGACAAAAGATTCTAAAGAAGACACATAGAAAGAAGCAACAAGAATTAATTGACATTGCCATGTCATCAGTGTTATGTCGTGTCATGTCACGAGTCACCATGCGCCACATAAATTTTGTGGAATATCTAAATTATTATTCAAAATGTATTGTAAAGTGGAAGTCCAAAGGACATGTATAAAATATGAAGATCCATGTTAAATCAAAAATTCATAGGAATTCAAACAGTCATGGGGGTAGTCAAAGAGTCATAAGGGAGGTGAATCATCACCCCATTGGTTATATATACACCCTCATTTTATGAGAAAAGTATTTTTTCACCTTGGCTCCTCCAACAAGGCATAAAAGAGACAAGCTAGTTCTTTTGGGGAGCAAGTAGTGGCTTCAACACTCCATTATTGGAGCTAGTGGTGTTCATTGTATACATGTTTCTGGGGACTTTTACTTAATATATGAAGCCTAGTGGCCAACACGTTCATCATGCATGGATTATGAATGTTTGTAACATTGTTTTGTGAATGTTTATGATTCATGTTTGTTTGCACATGTACTAAAGTAGTTGAACTATTTTGGCTATTTTAGTTCTTATGATATTGATGTTGTAGTGGTTGCAATTCCCATCACATCCTTTTGAAATATTCCACTGGATGTTAGGAGGATATCTCTTATTTTTTTTTTGTTTCTACCAAAGTGGTATTATTACCTCTCTCCTATAGGCTCGCCTTATTTTTCCTCCGCAGTAGAGGAGCCTTGACACACCTATGACCAAACACTCACCAGGCACACTCACTTTCTTTTTGAAGGAAGAAATGTGTTCCTCTCTCTTGCTGACATTTAAAGTCAACTCAAATCTTTAATAAAATGGTAACCGGGTTGTATTTCAAATGGGGATCCTATCCCAAATGTTGTGAGGTATAATTGGGACCACATATTGGGGAGACCCTTTGAATATTGGTAGGTCCAACATTGTCAACATTTCTGGCACTAGAAGGAAGGAAACCATATTTTTAAGGCTAATAGTCTCACCCACCCTCACCATACATCTTCCAACCAAGGTATTTGTTGTCGCTAAATCTTGCACCATGCAGCACAAGTGTAGCATGAGACAGGAAAGCTGCCTAGAGACAACCTATGGGTTGATTGTAGATCAGTGCCTAGGACATCTTTAAATAGAGGAGTTCTTGTAAGGTTCTATGTGAGGGGTTGAAGCACTCCAATTGTCATGTGAAAAGGTATGAGGGGCTTGGTTCAATAAGCTTTCGAAGAGGAAGATTTAGGCCAACTCATGGATCCAAATGTTGGGGGGTATTTGGGCAATGTGAAAGAGAAATGACTTATCCTTCTAGTGGCCAACACATGAAAATGAGATAGCTAAAACTGAAGAAATATTGATGGTGGAGAGGAGGAAAGGAGGGAGAGAAATAGATGCATAGGGTTGTATAAAAAAGAATCATAGGCAGCAATGTTCTAGCAGAAAGGGGAATTCAATGGATAGGGTCGTAAGTGTTATCATTCAGGTTGTTCCCCAAAAGCTATGAGAAAAGGGAATACGGCTGAGGTAACCACTAACCAATCTTTTAGATGTGGATTCTAGCCAATCTACAGCCAGAAAGGGATCTCTCTTTATAATTTAGCTTTGTTTTGCTATATGTTAGGCTAGTTATGAAGCACAAGTGTTTGTTTGATTTTTTGGATGGTGATATTTCAATAGAACAGGGGTGAAAAGTATGAGAAGTTCAGACCATTGGGTTAATGGAGTTAATGAAAATAAACTTATGGGTATGGTTTCTTTGACAGAAGGAGGAACTACAGAGCAAGATAATTAATCATGGAACAACGTTCAAGCTGGAATCAGGTGAAATGGAGTCAGGGGATGAAATGCAATTAAGGATCTTTCATCATGTTGACAGAGGGAATGTGTATGAATATTACCAGGGAGCAGTTAAGAATTCCTTGATTATATTCAAAGTGTAAGAACTAGGGAAACAGGAGCAGTTAAGAATTCCTACCTATGCTAGTCCTGAAGAAAACATAAAAAATGACAAGAATTGAACACATAGTACAGTTAAGTAAGTTCTGAGCTATTCATTTTCCCTGCAATTTAGAACATGATATATAGATGATATATAAAACATAGAAATAGTAAAACAAGAGTTAAAAAGACTTATTGATCCATGAGATAATTCAAGAATTCTGCAACATGGGCTTCTGTCATCAATTCCATAACCAGAGAGTTCATCAGCAAAGAATTCCAGCAATCTTTATTCAGAAGAGTTCTCAAATTTACAGCGCAGTTCCAGAATGATATTCACCAACCCCTTATACTTAGCTTGGGGAGGTATTTGTACAAAATGTTTACAAAATATCTCCAAGGAGATAATATCTTGCAATAACTTCTTTCACCTACTCTACAGAAGGAGTAAATGCTCTTGGGAACAGAGAGAAATGAATGCAGAAGTAAGAAAATGTTGTGTTGGCCATTTTGTTGGTGAGATGCATTGATTGTTTGCCCAGTAAGTCGGTCGATGGATATTTTAGTGAAAACCCATGCTGTTGGCGTTGCTTTCTCAGGTGCTTTTTCCTGCACTTTAATTGACTGTTGCCCAACGCGATTTTTTACCTACTCTTTTCTTCACTTTGTGGCATCTGTTATGTTTTGAAAAAATAAACAAAACTTTGAAATCTGCCTACAGAATTTCCAGCATACTCTGCCACCATTGGTCATCTGGTAATTGGTGTCTGCGCATTTTAATTAGAGTTTCATCTGCATCTGTGTACCTGAAAAAAGTGGGTTGGACTATGAAAAGATGCCTCACTTCATATTCAATAAAAAACAAATTCTCCAAATTGTCATATAGGCTCTGTCCAGATGGGAGTTCCTTCTCTCCTGTAGAACTTGATGATGATGTGGCTTGGCTATCCACATATGTATTTAATATGTGTACATAGGATGCATGTGGCATTAGTCTGTAGTCATCATTTAACAAACTGGGTAGACCCTTTTCCTCCAAAACTGTAAACTTCTGTGTGAAAGCCTTTATTTCCATTTGCATTTCCTGGCGTTTCCTTTCTAGATTTTGTATGAAATTCCTCATGGTCACAACCCTTTTAATTATTAAAATAGTGCTTGTCCTATCCTTGATATCCAGTTTTGCCAGATCTTCTTTGGTGTGGGTGTTCAAGAAATGTATTAGCCTATTGGCCTGTTCGGGCATGTTTCCCAATGAATCCCTGGCCCTTTGAATTTCTTCTTGAGCTATTGCTACCAAATCAATCTGCTCATGAATTATCTGTATTGATTTCCACATATCAGTGATGGATTGGCCAATATTGGCCCATAGAATGCTCCTAATTTCTGCCAGAGGTTTGTCTAATAAGAGGTCCTTTTCCAATGCCTTTACTTTATTCTCCAATGTCTTCACCTCCCTTGTTTTTCCTACCACTGTCATTTTAGATTTATCATAACTAATTTCCAACTTGGCCAATTGCTCTTTGGCATCCTTTAATTCCGATACTTGGAGTTTTAAATCCTCCATAGCCTTTATCAGTTTCTCAGTAGTCATGGTAGCGCTGCTACCTGCTAATGTTGTTGTTGAAGTACTCGGTTCTGTTGATGCCGGGACAGTAGGAGGGACTACTGTTGTGACTGTAGAAGGAGGAGTTGTAACTATTGGAGCTGTTTGTGATGGCTGAGAGGCCAACTCTCCCTATTTTCCTTGTAGTGCTTCCTCCAATGCCTTCTCTGTTTCTACCAATCTCTCATTCATTTTCATCAGCAGGTCCATTGCATCTTCCTGTGATTTTTGTTCAACAATCTCTGTAGTTTTGGGATGCATGGTAATGGGCAGCTTGAGCTACTTCCTGAGAGCTGCAATGTCTTCTTCTTTCTTTCTTATTAATGCTTGGATGCCTTTGGGATCCTTGGGATCATGTCCTAGCTTGATGATAATCTCTTCTAAGGACTTAATTCTGTTATCCTTAGCTAAAGAGGAAGCCTTTTCCAACTCTAATTGGGCAGAGGTATTATTTAAAGAATTTTGCAATTTGTGGGCCAGCAATGCCTTATTTGCCAATGTGGAGTATACCATTTCTCCTGTTTGCTTATGTAGTTCAATCTGGTCCATTGGCTGGATGTCTTTGGCTAATACTTCTAGATTGGTCCTGATATAATCAGCAGCTGACTGTGGCTGCAGCATTTTGGGCTTGAAGTGACTCAAGATCATCTTTCCTTCTTGGATGTCATATGCTAACATTAACCTTTGTTGATTTGTGGGTTCCATCTTCAACAAGTGATTGTAAAGTTGAATCCTTATTGGCTCATTCTTTGATTTTATTTCAGTGAATGTTCTCTTAATGTCTGAGCCTTGCTTACTTTGCTGCCTGGCAGAAGAGAATTCCACATTATGTTGTCTTCCAATCTCCTGTCCGTGTGAACTAGCTGATGTTTCTATGACTGGAGATGTATCCTGGCTAACTGTTCTTTCTTCCCTTGGATTGTCTGTGATCTCCTGAATGAATTCCTCCTCTGATAGGGGGTTCAATCTCTACCTTTTCTCCCCTGGTTGCTCTTCAGGACCACTGATCAGTGTGTCTTCTTGCCTGTCCCTTTTCTTGCCTCTCTCCTCATTTAGAGGAGTTTGTAGTATAGGGATTTATGGGGCCTTTGTTTGTGTTGGGGGGACCTGCCCTTGGCCTTGTTCCTTTGATGTAACTGGTTGTTCTGTCATTATATCTTGCTCTGAACCTATTACCTCCTTGCCCTTTGCTGACCCTATGTTGGCTTTTTGTGTGGGTTGTTGAGAAGTCCCGGAAAAAGATGTGTCACCTCCTGTGTGCAGAGGCAGCTTGAAGGATACTTGTCCAAAAGAGTTTAGGTCAAGCGTGCTTTCAAGCCCTTTCATGGATTTTTCCAATTTTTCTTCTTCCGTAATCTCTTCAATTAATGTGCCTTCTACCCATTCTTGTTGGTTAGCATATTGTTGAATTTCAGGGATTTGGTGGTGAACATATGCTGTAAGCTTGTTTTTCACTTTTCTATAACTTATGAAATGTTCAGGGTCATATGGTGCCCAATAAAAGCTTTGTTTCAACATAGGTTGCTCCCTTAAAATCTTATAAGCCTCCTCCCAGGCTTCCCTTTTATTGAAGATGAAAGGGCCCAATGATTTCTTATCTTGAGTTGTGCCTTTTTCCTAGCACCATAGAAATGAGTCAAATCTGAACTAATAAATTGCCTGAAGTATTCCAAGGCAAACATTCTCATAGGTACATACTTTGGCAGCTTGTAGGGGCATAATTCACAGCCATATATCCGGATGTCTTTGTGATTCTAGTAAAAGTACCAGTCACCTACACTGTAGTCCTTTGAGAGATGCAAAATTTTCTGCATTTCAACAGAGAGCCTGGCAGGAGGAGTTGTAATCAATAAAGAAGTGGCTGGATATATGAACAGGTCAATGAACTCACAATATGTATAAGGGGAGTTATGGACTTCATGGAATACTGAGGTCCAGAATATCACAGACCTCCTTTCTCCTTTGAGGTCCAACTTTCTAAGAGGAATTTGAAAACTATCAGGTTGATTGTACAACAGCAAATGATATATGTATGATGTGTATTTGAACACTCTTTCTCTGTCCAGGCTCATGAATTTCTCATGGATCTTATTAGCTATGAAGGTGGCATAATCATATTGGACAACAGGGGGTTGTCCTGGAGTAAATATGGACATCAAAACTAAGATAGTCTCATCAATATGCTCACTGGTTTTAAATCCCAAGATATAAGAAATCATGTCAGTAATGAATGTTCTAGCTTCATTGAACCAGACCTGATTAAAAGGAGGTGGTTGCCTGGGCTGGCGATCTGGTTTCATGAATAATTGAGCTATTCTGGTTATCTCTGTACTGGGCAGTTTGGCACCTTGGTCAAGCAAGAATTCCATGGTGAGAGGAGCCAGAGGCTGAGTTGGCTTAAAGTGCAGCATCTCATTTATGGATTGAGGGGTAATATAGAAGAGGACAATCCCAGATGGAGCCATAACTTCTCTTTGAGTGGGGTCATAATTGGCACAGCATAAATGGATGAGATCAGGAAGCACATTTACTGAGGGGAGGTAGTAGATGGGCATGTTGGACTCCCAAATTCCATAGACATCAGCATTTCTATGGTAGCTATTCCTAATTTCACAAAAATCTTGAAGGTGAGGCTTGTCACCAATCATATCCTTAATTTGGAAATCTTTGTCAGCAAGGGGCAGCCATTCTAATTCTTTGTGTGGTGCATTCAAGGGGGTAACATTCAGGGCCACTGGAGCCTCCATTATACAATCTTTGGTGTTTTTTCAATCTAAAATTTGGGCTTTATGTAACCACAGTAGGAAAAATGATAGTTTGGGTCTTTTCTACCGAAATTGCAGGCCGAAACGAGCTTGAATTTAGCTTAATGGGCGAATTTTGCAGTGGGAGATGGGATTTGAGGGATTTCTTGGTAAAATGGATAAAGCCAGAGGTTATAGCGCATAGTTTGAATGTAGCACAGCGTTTATATTTCGAATTTGGGTGCTCCGGGCAATATTTACAAAGAAAAACTTGGAAAAACAGGGTTTAGGAGCAGAACTCGGGTAAATACCTCTTTAATGGACACCCTGTGCAAAATTTAGGAGGCAGACCGAGCTGAGGGGCCATGCTGTGGAGTCAATTTCTCTGGGTGGCAGATTGTGCAGTGGAAATGCCGCTTTGAACGTAAAAAAGCATGCAAAAGTCGCGCAAAAGAAACAAACAGAAATGAACTAAAAACGACGTTTAATGCCTTTTTAACAAAATTTGATTTTGGCGGGTTTTTGGCGCGCTTTGGTTGGGTGACGTTAGCATGATGTAATCTTTGTCGTGTAGCGGGGGTATGGAAGCTGACTTGGCGGTGATGTGGCAGACACGGCAGATGATATAGTGGTGAGGTGGAAGCCAACGTGGGTGCTAATGTGGGCGACGACTTTAGCAGCGGGAAGCTGGGGTAGTATGTGGTATTATCGCATCGCTTTTTGGACAACGGTGGTTTTGGGTGGAGGGGACGTGATAAAACGAGACGGAAACACGTGGATTGTGTACGACGGCAAAACCGTCGTTTTCCTGGAGGTTAACTTTCGGCTATCGGAGGGATTCCAATATCGACGTGGATCGTCCGATGGGAAAGCGTGGATCGGACAGTTGATGAATGGGTGGAGTTGGCGGAGGCGTATGGTGTATAGGACCCATGCGATATTTCAACATTTTATAAGGTTTTGGCGAGGTTTTGTAATGTATTCAAACTTTGGGTTTGGGCGAGTTGGTTATTTATTTAACCGGATGTTAAATAAAACTCAGTATTATATGTGTGCGCGGGGAAGGGTTGTCCACAAGGTTTCGGATAAACCTTGGACCCCCGTTAAATATTAACATATGGCTTTAATAAGCCCGGGGCGGGATATTATAAACTTTGGTGTTTTTTATGTATTTTGCATAGTATGGGCAGGGAAAACTTTATATAGGAGCTATATAATAGTGTTAATAGGTTAAAATAAGAAGTATTTACAGACCAAAAGCACTATGTAAAAGGTGAAACTTAGGCTTAGGGGAGTGAAAGGTCTCCAAGTTATGGATTTGGAAAACTTAGTAGAATGGATGAAAAAAAAATTTACACAAGAATTTTGGCTTCCCTTGCCCCAGTAAACACAAAATTTTACTTAGTATTTCTCATAAAATGAAGTGAACTAGGACCACTTAGCAGATCCCAATGTCCTTGGGGGCAAATTAGTAAATGCTCTTAGATAAATGAGGGGGGAAATTAGTCATGCTTCAACTGTTTTGCAGCCACTTTGCCATGGTACCAATAGTATCCATGAGATAGATCATATTCAAAAAGACAAAACTGCTCATAAACCTGCTTCTACAACATCAAAACTGCAAACCCATCCTAATACACCTAACATTTTTTCTTCTTTTTTGATTGGGTGTGTTTGAACTAGCAAACCCTTTACTCTTTTCTTTTCTTTTAGCTTCCCTCCTATCTAAGTCTGCCCTTATTTCTTCCAGGGGCTCAGATTTCACTGTTGAGCACCCTTGCTTCTCTACCTAACTATTGATATGCGAAGCTTAAACTATTTGAACACACCTTATTCTCTAGTTTTGAAACAAGAAATTTAAACATGGGGAGGCCAAGATTGAGCTGTTGGGCCATCCATCAAGTGTGATAGAAGTCTCTGATTGCATATTTTAGGCTTATTTTCAAAAATAGGATAGTATGGCATTTTGACTAGCACACTTTCCTAGTCCTTTCTTTGGGGTTCATTTTCTTTATTTTGACCAATTTATTATTCTTGCCCTTTGATTTTTCTTTTAGGGCATACCCTCTTTTCATTTTATTTTTTTTTTTTGATTTTTTGAAAATATGGAACCTTTGCAGCATGGAAAGGATGATCATATTTGACATTTCATCAGTTAATCATGAAATATGCACCTATTGGTATAGGAACCTAACCGTAAGCAAGACAAAATCCTAAGCCATGGGTTTCCAATGAGATGAGAAAAATAAAGGAGCAAAGAAGGTTTCAGATCAAACATAACGTGGGTATCGTTCTCTACCAAAGAAGCTAAGATAAATCCATAGATTGAAGAGGAACCAACTGCGTTCATTACACTATTTCAAAGAAATAAAAAACACAAATGAAATGAGGTTATGAAGAGGAACTTGCTGCACATTAATCATGCTTAGAATCAACAGGGAAACACCATTTATCCCAAAGGAACCAATAACCACTCCATACACTTGGACATTATATCAATGAAGTCCCATAAAAACATATTGAACCAAAATGGCAACATAGAGTACAGCCCTCGCGGGTTTAAGAATCCAGAACCTCCCCTAGCGAAAAGTGAGAAATCACAAATGGCAATCGGCTGATGGAACCACTGATATCTCTTAAGTGGGAGCCCTTTACCTTTATCGATAACCGATTTGTGATATTGCTTATGGCTCGACATGTGTACCCCACAAAGGAGAGAGAAAAGAGCCTGCCCTGCCCTATTTTGTAGGCATATCCTATGTTAGGCCTCGATCGGCCCTCCCCGGTGATTACAGCAATAAATTGCAACTGGCCTTCTCATCCACTGATAAGCTGTAAGAGTTAGACCTTGACCTCGTCGATGGCCAATATGCAATTGCGATGAACTATCCTGAGCCTCGATTTCAATTTTTCTTCAACACTTAGCCATTTTTTTCTCATTTGTTGGGCTTTCCAAAAGGATTGTTCACTAGGCTCTAATTTTTTCTCCGAAAGTCCATTTTTAGACTTCTATATACTATTGGAAATCACTTTCCAAGAACTATGTAATGGTGAGGGTTCGATATGGCTCTGGTATATTTTGTGGCTCAAAATTTGGCCCCAAAATCAATGTTATTTGGCTTTTAAAGCAACTGGTGACTAAAACCGCAATGAGTGACAACATTGGCTCCAACTGGGTACAGTTCCTTGCTATCAGGGCGTTGAGAACCTGCAGACTAGTATCCTTCACCATTTGGCATGGAGTTAGTAATAAATGCATCTTTGTAATCAGTAAAATCTCCATGGGACTTTTCTCCTGACTCTAAATTGCAAACATAAAAATTCTAACAACTGAAAAGTAAATGCTCAGCTAGTGAACTTATTTATGTACAATCCTACTTATGCACAGTACTTAATTCAGCTAATTATGTTAAACTCTCCAATAGAACCAGGCCAGCATTAGAGTACTGGACCACATGCCTTCATATTTATGAAAAGTAAAGATTAAAACAGGCACGCAACATGAAAAATCTGTAGATATGGAACCTGATACATGCTCATGAAATGACCTCTGGTGATGACTGAATAATATGCTTATTTACTCAGCCACAGGGTCTTGGAATAGAAAAGGAATATTTACAACAGCCTCTTCTTCACAACAATCTATTGACCGATGTCTTTTTGGTCATGGCAACCACAAACACCACTTCAATATTTGGCCTCTTCAGAGATGAGCCAGGAAGGGGAGGGTGACTTCTTCTTTGAGGACTTTGGGTTTGAATCCATATCTATCTAGAAGTACATTTCCCTTTTTAGATGACCTGGGAGGCTCCTCGGAGGAAGTGTCTTTGTTTTGGTCATGTCCCATTGATTTCTTTCTAGATAACTGAGGATCACTTCCCTTGTGGAGCCGAGCCATCATGAAATCGACGAACTACCTACAGCAATCATCCATCTCATCATCATCTAGATCATCCTCCTCTTCTTCATGCGTCTTGGCTTCTTTCTTTTTGTCATAGAAAGAGGAATATTGTCATCAAAGGCTTCTATTTTCTAACTCCAATTTCATTAGTCTATATAAGAATTTCTTTAAACCTTCTCTTCCATCACCTCTTCTATTTCTTGACAAATGTAGTTGCCAGAATGTTTACAATTAATATTCAGGTAGTGGAGTTGCTAGGATAATTACCATAAAATTAATCAGTGGAGTTTCCAAGGTGAGAGATCTTCAACCCACACTTCCTTAGCTCACCTAATAGTATAAATGTAAAAATTTGTCGTACCCAGGGAAAAATATTCTAATATGTTCCCAGCAATGGTGCCAGAAAGATGTTGTTGCTAAATCTTGCACCATGCAACACAAGTGTAGCATGAGACAAGAAAGCTCCCTAGAGACAACCTATGGATTGATTTTAGACCAGTGCCTAGGACATCTTTAAATAGGGGAGTGCTTGTAAGGTTGTATGTGAGGGGTTGTAGCGCTCGGGGATTTTTTCAATAAGCTTTCGAAGAGGAAGATTTAGGAAAACACATGGATCCAAATGTTGGGGGGTATTTAGGCAATGTCAAAGAGAAATGACTTCTCATTATGGTGGTCGAAACATGAAAATGAGACAGCAAAAACTGAAGTTGTATTGATGGTGGAGAGGAGGAAAGGAGGGAGAGAAATAGATGCATAGGGTTGTAACAATAGAATCCTAGGCAACAATGTTCCAGCACAAAGGGGAATTCAATGGATAGGGTTGTAATCAAGACAGAATCTTAAACCATGGTTTTCTAATGAGATGAGAGAAATAGAGGAGCAAAGAAGGTTTCAGATCAAACATAACATGGGTATCGTTATCTACCAAAGAAGCTAAGATAATTCCATAGATTGAAGAGGAACCAACTGCATTCATTACACTTTTTCAAAGAAAGAAAAAACATAGGTGAAATGAGGTTACCAAGAGGAACTTGTTGCACATTAATCATGCTTGGAATCAACAGGGAAACACCATTTATCCTAAAGGGCCCAATAACCATTCCATACACTCAGCCATGATATCACTGAAGTCCCATAAAAACATATTGAACCAAAATGGCAACACAGAGTTTAGCCCTCGCGGGTCTGAGAATCTGGAACCTCCCCTGGCAAAACAGTGAGAAATCACAATCGGCTGATGGAACGCTGATATCTCTTAAGTGGGAGCCCTTTGCTTTCACCGATGGCTGATGTGCGATATTTATTGTGGCTCGACACATGTACACCGTGGAGGAGAGAGAAAAGGGTCCGTGGTGGCCCAATTTTGCAGGAATTTCATGTGTTAGGCCTTTATCGGCCCTCCCCGGTGATAAATCGCAATCGGCCTTTATATCCATTGATAACCCTGAAGAGTGAGACCTTGACCCCGTCGATGGCCGATATGCGATTGCGATGAATTGTACTAAGCCCCGATTGTGATTTTTTTTCAACACGTAGCCATTTTTACTCATTTTTTGGGCTTTCCAAAAGGACTTTTCAATAGGCTCTAACTTTTGCTCTAGAAGTCCATTGCCAGACTTATATATACCATTGGAAAGCTCTTTCTGAGCACTAGGAAATGGAGAGGGTCCAATCTGACTTTGGTAGCTTATGTGGCTTAGAATTTAGCCCCAAACATCACTGCTATTTGTCTTTTGAAGCAACTGGTGACAGAAAAAGAAATGAGTGACAACAGTAGAAACATTCCCAGCACCTCCCTTGCTTATATTCTTGAAGTTGGTGGATCTTCACAACCCAGTCTTGAAAAAACTTGTGAAATCTCTTATGATCACATCTGATCCATTTGGCCTATAATCGGTAAGTTTGCAAAGGCTATCAAACTAATTCCTAGAGTACACAATCTACCTTATATTCCAAAGAGGAACGCAACCTCTCCTACCAAGATAGTGGATTCAACAATTGAAGATCTAGTTCTCACTACCCTTGAAGAGTTAGCAGAGACTGCAGAAAGCACAGAAAAACTATAGAAGCCTCCATATTTTAGTGGAGGTGACGCAGACAATGTTTTACTCTAAGATGATAATTTTCGTGGGTAAGGTGGTGAAGAAGAAGAATAAGATCCATCAAATTCCTGAGAAGAAGAGGAAGATCCATCAGATTATGATGAAGAGGAGAATCACAGAGCTGAAGGTATGGTGGACCAAGATCTGGATTGGATGACTCAGGGCCCACTTACATTTCCAAGTGTGTTACATAAGATTTTGAGGCGCTCAGAGAAGCAGTTAACAAAGTATGACCCTGGAAAAGCAGTGAAGGTGGAAGACCACTTGGAAAACTTTTACCCACACCTACAAATTCTTGAGGTACATTATGATGATATTGCATGTATACTTTTCACATGTACCTTATATGGCAGAGAATTTGTATGGTATCATGGTCTTTCTCCAAACTCAATCCAAAATTTGAAGGGGTTGAAGAAGTTGTTTATTGAAAACTTTGATAATGAAAAAAATTGTGTCATGTTATTAGAAAAGTTGATCAATCTGAAGATGGAGCAGATAAAAAATGGTTAAAGATTTCAATTAGATTTTTAATCACATATTGAACATATTTCCTACAGATACGAAACATCATGACTCCATCACTATAGATTATTATACTTTTTCCTTACCGACAAGCATTGTGTAGTTCATGAAGAGAACTGTGAAAGTGACCCTTAGAGAGAATTATGAAGAAGTAATCGTAGTTGGAAAGGACTTGTGTTCAATTGGAGTCATGGTTAACAATGAATCATCAAAGGACTGTAAAGACATTGGAAAATGGTCTCAAGCCTCCTCAGGTAAGACCAAAGAAAAGGAAGCTACCAATCTTGAGAGCTTGACCCACACCATCAAGTCTCTGTACAATGAGTTGGCAAAGTTAAAAAAGAGTTCAACCAAGACCACCGTAAGTAGAAATACCCCTAAACTCAACATCCTGATAAAGGCTACCAACTTTGGCAACAACAAAAAGCAATCAACCAAGTTTGCTCAAAGCTCAGATGCCATGCTGAACGTTGAGAGCATCGGCATGGATCAATATTGCTCATTTCATCAAAAATATCACTCAGAAAATACATGCCCGCAATGGAATCACAACATGAACACTCTAGAAGATTGGCCCGGTCTGTAGAAGAAAAGGAAGAAATTATTGCAACTGAAGAAACTACAATTGTTGGGCACACAGTGAATACACTTAGTTGTGTATACTTAGCTAAAAATAAAATTGTCAAAAAGTAGCCTCTAAATGAGGACCCGACTCAAAAGAAGAATGGTCAATATAACTTAAGAAGCCAAGGTCTAGTTTTAGAACAAAAGATGACAAGGCAGAAACTGGAAGATAATATTTTAAGGAAGATCACACTGCTTGTCAACTGAGTGCAGAACACTCAGAGCAAGTTTGGAAACACTACTACAACAAAGAGTACTTTTTCCAATGGTAAAATAAATTCCATTGCTCTGGAGGTATCAGATCAAGTTAATCCCCTAGAAAATTCATGCTAACATTTCACTTTTTGAACTACAAGAATCATAAGCCAGCGAGAACTGCTCATTCGCACTCTTGAACGGTCCAAATTAGGTAACAACGTTTCTTCACAGAAGGGATCTAGTAAGTCCTTTAGTCCCTTGGAATTAGTACTTAATGCATTAATACTAGAACCTAACACACTCTGCCCTCTATTTTTGTTAACCTTTGAAATTTTTTATTACAATGTACACAATTGCTTAGTTGATTCTAGTGCATCAGTGAACGTAATACCTCTATTTTTAGCTAATAAAATCAATGAAAAGTGGGACAAAATGGATGCATAAATCATTCAGCTAGACAAGACTCTTGTCCATGTTATCGGTGAACTCAAAAATGTGCTTATTCATCTATCATATGAACAAATAGTTCACCAATGTATAAATATTGTAATTATGGACATTACGAAAGCATACAGTGTATTTTTGAGTAGAGACTAGTCCAACAAATTACAAGGGTATTTTTCTACCGACTGGTCACATTTATGGCTTCCGTACAAGGGCAGAAATAGCCAAATCTAGGTGAACTTAGAACCTTACATGAAGCATACAGTCACACCGTTCGAGGGGAAAATGAACTGGTTTTTTCGCAGATATAATATTCGGTAATTGCTTCTTAGAGACTAAACCAGGGTGCTACCTTGCTCAGCCTTCCCTAATCCCACCAGACACACAGTTGGAACTCCTTCCTAGTCCAACTGGCAAAGACATAGGAGGGGTTTGGAGTTGTTTGTGTTTTAGTAGATCTGCAACAGATAAAACTCCTGATCTCAATCTACTTGGAATTTGAGTGCACGAATAACAGTACAGAATATGAAGCACTCATCCTGGGCTTACAAAAGGCCATTGACCTCAATGTTGGGGTTCTCAAAGCAGTAGGTGAATCTGAAATCATCATAAAATCATCATACGATAGGTACGTAATACTATACACTATGTTTCATCTCATTTGAAAGGTTATCAATAAGAGATATAGCATTCGATTTCTCATTTCTGAGCTTTTAATAACATTTATGTTCCTATAATATGTAATGTAGCTACAGATGCATTAGAAAATGTTGTTGCTAGGTTTTCATCACTTAGGGATGGTTTTTTTGTTGAAATTATTTACAAACCATTTTTCCCTAAAAATATTACTAATTTATGTGTTTTTAATTATGACCGACAAATATTGCACTTTATGGAAATGCTGATATATTCAAATATGCATCTATCAATGAAGACGAGCACGAAAGGGTGTTGAAAGATGCATCTCATGCAAATAAAGAGAACCCCATGCCAAAATGCATGGTATCATTAGAAAATTTGTATGGCTTGCAAATCACTTCAAAGGGCTAGTCAACACAAAAACCCACAGTTCAACGTTGTCGCATGAATAGATAAATCTTGGAATCGAGAAAGATCTAAAGTTTGTCAATCTTTCTATTTGTTGCACGCCACAAGAGAAGCAAGCCTTCATTTTCTTATTCAAGAAGTACTAAGATGTTTTTTTTTGGACATATGATAAGCTCAAAACTTATGACACACAAATAATCCAACATGTTATGCCGATCAAGGAAGGGGCGAATCCTTTTTAGCAAAAGTTTTGAAAGGTACATCCGATGCTTAAGCCCCTAATTCAAAAGGATATGAGAAATTTTTTGGATGCTTAAATCATTTATAAATTGTGAAATTCAACCTAGGTATCAAATCTAGTCCCAGTGAGGAAGAAGTTTGGGGAAATCTTCTTGTGTGTTGATTTTTGAAACTTGAACCATGCCTGAAACAAAGACAACTACCTTGTGCCATCTATGGAATAGATACTACAGACAGTATCAAGGTCAAAGATATTTTCTTTGCTTGATGGTTATTTAGGTTACAACTAGGTTCTGGTCTCAAATCCTGATAGATTAAAAACAGCTTTGCAAATGAAGTGGGGCATGCTCGCATTGAGAAGAATGCCTTTTGGGCTAGTCAATATTGGTGCGACATTTCAACATGCAATGGAAATCACATTTCACAAAATGATTGAACATAGCATAGTGGTGTATCTTGATGATGTCATGGTGTTTTCTAAGAATAGATACAACCACTTACCCCACTTGAAGAAATTATTCGAGCAATGTTGAAAGTACGGGATATTGATTAATCCACAAAATAGTATTTTGTAGTGTTTGAGGGAAACCTCTTGGGCCACATCATCGTGAAAAGTGGGATTATGGTAGACCTGGAAAGGGTCAAATCTATTACACAAATTCCCTTCCCAATGAATAATAAATCTATATAGTCCTTCCTAGGTAACAACAACTTTCTCCACAAATTCATCTCTGATTGCGCTCAAATTGTCAAACCCATGTAGGAGATGGTAAGGAAGGATGTGATATATAAGTGGGACAAAATGGAAAAGGACGTGTTTTCCCATATAAAATAAGTGATCCTAGAAGCACCAACCTTGTACAACCCATATTTCAATAAATATTTTATGATCCACACCTTCACTTCTGATACTTCTCTTGTCATTGTGCTTACACAAAAAGATGACCAAAACAATGAGCAACCAATATCCTTTATGATTGTCATCCTACAAGGACCCAAGCTTAACTATCCTATGATTGATAAATAGGTGTATGTAGTTTATAAGGTAGTAAAGCACTTCCTGCCTTATCTCTTGAAGAATCATTGCATTATATTTGTTCCCCACCCAGTAGTGAGATCATTGTTTGTCCAACAAGAGTTGGGTGAGAGAAGATCCAATTAGATCACTAGTTTGCAAGAGCAAGACTTAGAATTAAAACCAATTCACACCATTAAGGGCGATGGTCTATGTCAGTTAGTAGTAGAAGTGGTGAATGCAAAAGAAGAAGATCCGTCCAGTTGGGAGAAAGAAATTGAAATGTATAATGTTGAGCGAGTCATTCCCACTTCTATTTATAGCTCTTGGTACGCATATGTGTGCCAGTATCTCGAGCATGGCACTTTTCCCTCTCACTTATCCATGCGGCAGAAGATGGAAGTCAGATTAAAAGCATTATCTTACCAATTGGTGCATGGGGCTCTTTTCAGAAAGCACCATAATGGAGTATTTCTCAGATGCTTAGAAGTGTGCGATTCAGAGAAAGTATTGCATGATCTCCATGATGGACCAACCAGGGGACACTTTGTGGGTGACACAGCAGTGTAGAAGTTTATGTGGGTCAGATTTTATTGGCCCACATTATTAAAAGATGCTCACACATATGCCTGCAAGTGTCTGGTCTCTCAAAAATGTGTCAGACGGGGAAAGAAATCAACCTCCTCGTTGCAGCCTATCTCCATGGAAGAACCATTTCCACAATGTGGCCTACATGTTATTGGTGAAATTTTTTTGCACTCATCAAAGAAGCACCACTACATCCTCACTTCTATAGACTAATTCACATGGTGCATGTGAAGCAGTGCCACTCAAACATGTGAATGGTCAAGAAATCATCAATTTCCTTAAGAAGAATATCTTTTGCAGGTTCGGAATTCCAACTTCACTTGTTTTTTATAATTAAATGTACTTTTGATAGTTAAGATTACATGTTTTTTCATTGGAAAATGGAATTTTATTGAAACATTCAACTAACTACTACCCGCGGGAAAATGGTCTTGCTGAATCTACAAATAAGAACCTCATCCGCATTATGAAGAATACCATTTTCTCTGAACAGAGGAACTAGCACTCCACTTTGGTGAATACCTTATGGGATGACTGAGTCACTCCAAAAAAATCTCTTAATACGTCTCCTTACTCCCTATTGTATGGAAACAAATCCATCTTATCCCCGAAGATCTATTTTCCTACCCTTCAACTTTCACAAGAATCCCAGGGCAAGTTGTGCTTATTAGTTCATAATAAGATAGATAGCCTTTGCAAGTTGTAGGAAGAAAGACATAAAGTAAAAGAAAAAAATTATCTTCACCAGAGTCATATCAAGAGGTGATTTGACAAGAAGTCTATAGGTATGAATGAATTCAATGTGGGAGACCTAGACTTAAAGTGGGACAAAGCCCATGAGGACAAAGGAAAACACACTAAGTTTCTATCCCTGTGGATCAGATTGTTCACTATCCATGAAAATATTGGCCAACGCACTGTTGAAGCCTCGAAAATCATCGCTTACAACATGGGGGAAAACCAGCCAGTCCGGACCTTGGTTGGCAGTTTCTTTTCAGTTTGGTGTAGTGGCTCCGATTGGGGATAATGGGACCAGTCCAATCTAATTTATGATAGTGCTGACGGTGTGATATGTGATATTTTGAAGTAATGTTTTAGCTAAAAGTAATCTAATCTAAACTAATAATCACATGTATATATCCTAATTTAAACACTATCTAGCTATGACTATACCCGGGAATAAATTTGGAGTGTGCGATCTACAATAATGTCTTAAAGAAATTGGTAATAAAGATCTTTCAAATATAATAAGAAATGAAATCATTTTAACAATAATCATTTTGGATAAATAGTTAGCTGAAATTATTGTGAAAGATATATCACATAAGAAATTTTTCATGTATTCGGCATAAAATTTAGGCCATCACCATACAAAAATGCAATAAATGATAACCAAGATTTAAACTTTCATACATAAATAACTTGAAGATAATTTAGTGCTTAATACATAAGTAAAACAAAATTACGAGATAAGAGTACCATTTGTAATAAGTCTTGCTCATGTGATTCAGCAATATTGATCTACTTCCAATCAATCCAACTCCATCTAAGAGAACAAAAGTGCAATTTCAATAGAAGATGCCAGATAAGATGAAAATAAATCCTCTTCCATTGATTTCACCAGAACTTCCTCAAAGGGACAAAAGTGCATGTTTTGAAGATTGTTTTTGATAAAATTTCTAGACCCCTCTCTAAATGCATGAGAGGGGTTTAAATACTAAACTATAAAACTTAAAAATATATTATTACAAAAATAGTTGAGGAGGTTTAAACGACCTTCCTCAAAATATGCAAAATAATACAAAAACAGAAATGAACATGGTGACTAACTCCTTTGTGTTTGATCCTTGAGATCGCAAGTGTCTGCCATGAGCTTAAGCTATGATGGTCGGCCAATTTAAGATTTCAACTACCTAGTGAACATGGCATCGATCAGTGTTAGCACCATTTTCATTGTGGAAGTGGTTAGGCATTGCAGGGTCATCCACTGGCTGTGATGTTTCACTAAATGTCACCAGTATGCTTCCCAGTTTAACCTGGTCATTTGCCTAATTACTTCTCCTTTTTCCTCTATTTCCTGCCTCCACTATTGTTCAAGTTGTTTGAAATTTGGAAGAAGACATGGAATGGACTCTGCTACCAGGTTCGCGCTATGTACATTTTCATTGATGTTCTTGATAACACTATTTGTTGATGTTGTTGCGTCTGTTATTGCCTTTTCTTCCTGTCTAAGCCTAGAATCCCAGTCTACAAATAAAATTTCCTTGTGTGATTCCTCCAGTTTAGGCAAGTAGACCTTTCTCCCATCTTCTGAATTTTTCTAGGTAATGAAGTCAAAAACTCTTTTCAAGGTTTCATCACATTCAAGTCTCATCTCAATGAATTGACTCATCAACCTGTCACTTGTCTCACAATAGGAATTCCATTACGAGATCTTCTGGCATAATAGTTCCTTTTGGTGCATCAGCTGGGAGTTAAGGCTAAGCGCTTCAGTAATAAACTGATCAATTTTTTTATCATCTTTATGCATATCAGTTATTCCTTGTATCTTCACTTCCTTCTCTGCTAATCTGGCTTGATACTTTATTTGCATTTGCTCGAATTCTTGTTGGAGCTTAGCTAACTACGATTCTGCTTGCTCGTTAGATTTTTCTTGCCATAACTATTGTTCTAAAAACAAAATTTTATTTTCCCTTTCCTTGGACAACATTTAAACCTTTGAACAACATTTACACCTCTATTTCTTTATCAATAGTCATCGTATCATAGGCTCCTGCAAACAGTGACAGTCTAGTAAGATTCGCGGATGGGTCGATGGGTGAGCCTTTCCAGATAATATCCATCAGTTCATTATCGGGAGTAATAGCAGCTGTAGCGTCCAACTTCCTCTTCTTCCTTTGTATCTTAACAATGGATTTGTGGGTAGGGCTATAGAATACATCTAAAGGAGGAATCTCCTCAATCCTCAAAACAATTTCAAAGGTAGGAGTGACAGGAATGTGCTCTACCTCTTGAGTATTTATAGTTTTCTCTACTGCAATTTCTTGAGTTGTTCTGTGTTGTGGAGTTTGTAGCTCTGGAGTTTGTTCCTCTGCATGGAGATTTTTATTAAAGTGCTCCCATTCTTCATCTAAATCAATCACCAAGGGTTTTATTGGCTGGGTGGAGGTGGAATGAATTTTAGCCTGTTTTTTAGCTGAAGTTTTCTCAGTTGTCTTTTCTGTAGGCTGGGATGTATCTCTTTCTGACTCCTTACTTTTGCTTCTCCCATTTATGATTATTGTTCTGAATTCTCTGACTCCCTGGTAGATTTCTCTTTGGATTCTACTTGGGAATCATCTCTAGAGTTTCCTCTGGAACTTCCTTCTAGGCTTATGCTAGGAGTCAGCTCCCTTATTGGTTCAATCCACAATTGGTCCAATGGGACCTTTAACAATCTCCTTTCTCTGTATTGATGAAAAGCCTCAAGCTCTTCTTGGTCAAAACGTAGTGATGACATGTCTTTCACTTCTGTGAATGTCCCTTTCTATAGGAAGATGTCATCAAATGGATCTTCCTTGTGACTGAATACCTTCACTTTTACCATGGTACTGAAGTCTTTGGCAGTGCCAAATGGTTCATACTTCCCTCCTCGGAATTTAGGTAATTGTAGAGATAACACGATCTCTTCTTATTTAAATGCATGCCCCACATCGTGTAGTGTAAATGATCCACAATGTAAAGGAAATGTAGGCCAAATAGTATTTTTTGCTTCCTTTAATGATTTACTCAACCCACTCTCGCTAGCTGTTTGATAGGCTATTTCTTTGGCCATCAATTTATCCGGAACATAGTATGGTAGGAAAAGTGGTGAGGTAATGCTGCCAAATACCCTGATATAAGTGCATGTTTCCTCTCTGAACCATCTAGCCACTGGGAGGATATCTACCTTGGCTTCCTTGGAAAACCTAGGGGCATCTCGGTTATAAACCTATTTGTGGATAGGAAGCATGACTCCATGACTAATTTTGTAAAAATGTGGGTGAAATTGAGATTCCCACATGTCTTTATGGTATATATGAATGGGTAGTGGGTCTTGGACAGTCCACTTCCATCCCATGATAGGAAATTTCAAACCAAAAAAATTTGCATCCATCACATAGGCACTCATAAAAAATGGAGGGTAAACCCTCGTTGAGACACTCATTTTCCTCCTATAATTGATTATTTCCTTTTCTAAATTATCAGACAAAATTTGGGCCCAATTCATTATAGTTGCGTTTACAGCTGCATCTATTAATGGCAGCAAGTCTTGAGAAAATTTAGTGCTATTGGGCTTTCCAAACATCCTACATAGCATGGACGCTACAAAACTATGAGGGGGAGAAATAGATGCAATAGAGTACATACCATTTTTTCCTTTTTTATTTTTCCCTCATTATTTGACCAGGTCTGCATGCAATCTGTTGGGTCCTCATTCTCTTTGGTAAACTTCTCAATGGACTGTTTATTTTAGATGACTTGTGGTTCTAGTAGGTGGTACATAAGCCATAGGTTGTGTGGCAAAAAAGATCCCATAACCTCCTGGATTCTAGTCTAGAATTCTCTATCTGAGATATTGGCCTCATCAATAACCCATTTAACCATATCTGTATAAGGGATTATCTTTGGGCGTTCAGCTATGCGATGCAAAAATGAGCATGTTGTCTAAAAAATGGAGGCATCTGAGGAATCATGACCGTCAACTGTGATCTTTGTTTCCAGAAGTCTTGGTTCCTCTTCTTCTAAGATATTATACATGGTTTCCCACATAGAGGTTCCTCCATCTCTGCTGCATGTAGTGTCCGAAAATAGAGGAGTCATTTCTAATTTCTCAGATGCAACTGCCTTGCCTTTCTTCACCATCACTCCCAAAGATTTATTCTGTGGATTGTTCCTGAAAGTGGAGAAAAATAGCAGCTATCGGATATTCAGAGATAATAATGAACGTGAAATGGAATAATACAGACAACTTGTAAAGGTGATAAAAGGATTTTTATTTGAGCACAAGTAAGAAGATATCATATCACGTTAAATGGCTTTTCACACATAAATTCCATTAACCTTCACTAAATGCCCACTAATGTTCATTATCTCTTAGCTTTAATGCTCATAAATGTTTGCATCATAAGTCAAGAAGAAATCTTCTAGGGTGGTGAGCCTTCCAATTGCGATAATTCCGATTTTTCAATTTCCAAAGCAATATCGCAGATCACATTATCACATTATTCATTTTTGCTTTTCTTGTTGTCTCTTATGTTTCTGGGAGATGTGAGATGTGAGTCGCTTGTTATTATTTCTAAGACATAGCTCATTTGTTAGGTCTTTTATGTAAGGACATTTTTACTAAGCGATGGACCTAAACATTTGTTTGTAATGTATGTCAGGAGTGGGTTCAGGTCTTGATCGCATTTCGCAATTTTAACGGTCGGAAAGTTTGTGGTGTTCTTTTAAATGATCAAAATGCGATGTGGTAAGGGAAATGATGCGATCATAATTTCGCATTTCTCTTGTTTTTTGAGGTAACTTATTAAGGCGTGCCTTCTACGAATAGCGATATGCGGTGCGAGACTTAGTTTTGATGAGAAATGCCTAAGGACCTAGTTTATATAAGAAACTTAGTAGTTTCAAATTGTTTTAGCACGAAGTCCTTCTTGTTTTTGCTTTTTGCTAGATTTGATGGGTTATCAAGGCTTTCAGTAATGCTTAATCATGAAATATGCGAGAAAGGCAAGCATTTACTAGTTCTTTTGAAAAGGGTTTTGATTGATATCTTGTTTTATTCTAAAATTAATAAAGAAAATACCTAAATGCTAAACTTATTTTTGGAAATATTTTTTAAAGGGTCCCCATTTATTAATGTAATATTGACTACTATTATTAACAAATGGGGGGTTGTTGAATAGCACAACAATTGGCGATTCACTTGGAAGAGCCAGTTATCTCTGAGAGTTTTTTGAAATTTCTAAAACTTCCAAAATAAATATGATTTAGAAAATAAAATTTACAAAAAATATAAGATAATTCATACTTCTCTTTGAATATTTAAACAATATCTACTTAATTATCATCATTTTGATTATCCTCAGCTTATAAGAAAGTTACTTTGCCTACATCAATCATTACTTGGTTTTAAAGATAAAAACAGGGGGACTCTTCTCATATCAGTTTTGGGTATACTCACTTGTCATAGGTAGAGTCTCTGCTGCCAGCAGGCAATCATAGCCTTGACAGGGTTACCTTTTAGCCAGCAATGATTCAGTGTCCCACCTTTTTCATAATGTAATTTTAAAGATAAGCTCAGGTTTATATACTTACTGCCATTTTATTTTCTGAAATAATTCTTTTTCTTCAACCTTTTATCTTTTAAGCCTTAAATGACAATGTCTTGCTTTGGTGACCAAAATTGACAATGCCATTCACTTGATTTATAACTTAACTGAACAAGTTGGCTCTTAATGAGACCCCTTGTCCTTTTGATTAATACAATCTCAAGCCATTACCCTGTTTTGATATGCAGTATTGGTAATGTCAGCTAGTTATAACCTTATGATCATGGTAAGCCGGCACTTGATGAGACCTCTTATCCTTTAATTTTAAGTATATTTTACACTCTAAAAATGAAAGCTAATTAGGTGGGGAGAATCATTGGCTCCTAAAGAGATTCTGGATGACAATTCTAGAGTTTGAAGATGCTTTTCTATAGAGAGACTCTGTTTTGTTATTGATACTTTTCTTGACTGATGTAGAGGAAATATTTCTTTCCATAGTTAAGTTTCATCAAATATCAAATAATTTTGGTAGAGAACAGGAAATTTCGGAGCAATAGAACTTAACCCTATGTTTCATGTGTGAAGATCATTTTCATAATAGTCTTTACTTATACAAGCGAAAAGTCAAAATTAAAAAGAGACTATTATTTGTAAAGCCAAAAGTAAATATTTCTCAACTTGTATTATTACTTCTAGAAAAATAAAATAAAGGCAATAATATATAGTGAATAGAAGATATCATCTTCTATGGAAAATATTTCTTTAAGATTTTCCCATTAACGGGTAGAGATTCTTTTTTGCCTGATAAATCCTACAATAGAAAGGTTGATGGGCCTATTTTTTCGAGAATCTGAAATGGGCCAAGCCACATTTGTTGGAACTTGGTATGCTTACCTTTTTCCTCGTGAGCTTTATCCTATTTTAATACTAGGTCTCCGAGTTGAAATGACTTTGAACTTATAGAATGTGAATCAAAGGAAGTCTTGACTAACTATTGATGATGTGTGTGTGTGATTCTAGCCTTTTCCCTTTCCTCTTCAAGCTTAAGGATTTGTAACTCTCTAGCTTGCATAGAAGAGGAAGGAGTTTCTTCAATGAACTAAAATAAGGCTAAAGAAGGAATAGCTACATTTGTGGGTAAGACATCTTCTTTCCCATAGACCAAATTAAAAGGAGAAGTTCCAATGGAGGCTTTCTGAGTTATTAGATCTGCCCACAGAGCAAATATCAAAGACTTATGCCAGTTCTTTTTACTTTTCTCAGTAGTTCGTTTAATAATCCTTATGAGATTTTTTTTTTAGATTCAGCTAACCCATTTCCCTATGGATAATAGTTATCAAAGTACTTAAGCTTAAAACCTCTTTTGAGAGTGAATTCTATCATAGAATTGCCCAAAAAATAAGACGCGTTATCAAACATCAGGGCAGATGGTAGACCAAATCTGGTAATGATAAATTGATCGATGAATTCAATGATGTTTTTAGAATTGGATACATTTAGTTGAATTGCTTCCACCCATTTTGTAACGTAATCAGTTTTTGTAAGGATGTATCTATGTTGCTTAGAAGAATGAGGAACGATTTTACCTATTATGTCCAATCCTCATTGCTCAAAAGGTTGTTTGATATTGAATGGTTGTAATAGTAATGTGGGTTTTCTTTATCTCCCAACAGTTTTCTGACAAACTTTACATCTCCTTACATAACTATGTATATCTTTGAATAATGTCAGCCAATAATAGCTGGCATGCAGGATTTTATGTGCGGTGGTATCTCCTTCATAATGTCCACCAACTAGTCTATCATGAATTTCCTGCAACACCTTCTTTGCCTCAGATTTTTCAAGACATATAAGTAAAACAGAATAATAAATTATTCTAAATAAAATATCATTGACAATTTGATATTGTCTAGCTTTTAACCTCAAAGCCCTTCTCTTCTTGTAATTGTATTGTGTTGGTGCATATCCATTTTTTAAGTAAAATATGATATCTACATATCTTGACTCAGTGTCGTTAAGGCTTACCTCATAGAATTGTACATCATCACCTGAGCCTTGTAGTGCTGATAGATTAGATGCTCCTGCTAACATCCTGCAAAAACCTTGGCCTTTTATAATTTTTTCTGGTCTGATTTCAATTTCATATTCTTAAAGATCTATTACCCAATTTGTTCTCTTCTCACCTACATCCTTTTGTATTAACAGATTTCTCACTGCTGAGAATGACACTATTACTTTGGTGTGGGTTTTGAGGAGAAAAGGTCTGAAGTGTTTTATTGATTTGAAAATAGCAAAAGCTTGTTTTTCAACATCTGAGTAATTCAATTCAGCCCCCTGCAAATTGGAGCTAAAGAAAGAGATTGGGGCTTCAGATTTTTCTTCATTGACTTGTGTCAATATGGCTGCATATGATTTCTCAGAAGTGAAAGTGTATAAAATGAAATGATTTGAAAAATTCGGAGTTGCTAAAGATGGAGCATTTATGATTGCTTGTTTAATCAAGTTAAAAGCTTCATACTATGATTGTCCCATTTAAACAATGAATTTTTCTTTATCATAGATTGGAGAGGTAAAACAATTCGTGAGAAGTCAGGGACAAATCTTTTAACAAAATTAATTTGACCTAGGAAAGATTGCATTGATTTTTTGTTATGAGGTAAAGGTATTACAGAAATTTCTCTTATTCTGTCAGGGTCTATGTGAATCCCTACTTTGGACACAATGAATCCAAGGATATTTCCTTCACTTAATGTGAAGAAAGATTTCTTAGGGTTAAGAGAAGTTCCATACCTTTGGCAACGCTCAAAGATTTTTTTTAAATCTCTTATATGATTGTTGCACTTTTTGGAATATATAGTTATATCATCTAATTATATCACTACTGATTTGTTTACTAAACCTTTGAAGGCTATGTCCATGTCTCTCTGTAAAGTAGCACCAACATTAATTAGTCCAAATGGCATCTTTTGATAAGCATAAGTGCCCCATTTTGTTCTGAATGTAGTTTTCAGCTGGTCATCTGGATGTACTAGGATCTGATTATAACCTGATAATCCATCGAAATACATTAGTTCTGATCCTGCAACTGATTTCAATATCTCTTCCATAGGAGGCAATGGGAAATTGTCCTTTTGGCAAGCTTTGTTGAGGTTGCAGAAGTCTATACATATCTGAATATCGTCGTTCTTCTTTCTGACTGGGACAAGATTGGAGACCCACCAGGAATGTCTGACAAGGAAAATAATCTTGGCTTTTAGTAGTTTGTTTAATTTATATTTAATCTGGTTTTCTAAATTAGGATGGATTTTCCTTAATTTCTGTTGAACAGGCTTCTCATCAGACATCATGGGGATAGTATGTTGGATAATTGAAGTGTCGTATGTTTTAAGATCTTCATAGTTCCATGCGAAGATATTCTTGTATTTCTTTAACAATCGTATAAAGGTTGATTTTTCATCTGATGTAAGTCTGAGGGCTAGATTAATATTTTGAGGTTTCAAGTCAATTCCAAGGTTAATCAATTCAAACCTCAAAATTAAACTTTGAATTTTTGAATTGGTGGGTTTTTAAATCTGTCTTTGAGGTCATATAAATCTTCCAACTTAACTACAGACTTTGGTATAGCATTATTGGTTGTTTCTTGTTTAAGTTGGTTATCATGCTAGTCTTAATCAACTATATGGTCATCATAACTTCCTTCTGATGTCAGAAAGATTATGATATCCAGGTCGTTATTAAATACTCTCCAGTTGGTGATATTATCGGGAATAGAACGCCTAAAAATTAATTCAATAGAAAAGCGATCAGGGCTATAATTTTCTGGTGGAATAAGCTTGGAAGTGACATTATCTAGGAAATCGGCACTGGAATTTTGAATTCTTGGAATAGGGAAAATATTAAACACTGTAAAGTGCGAAGTCAGGTCTTGGACTAACGCCTGGTAGTGTTTCAAATGTCCTGACAAACAATGTATAGTATTTCTTACCTACTTAATCACAATTTCTGAATCTCCAAATACTTGGAGGTGTTTGATATTAAGGCCAATGGCTTTATACAAACCTTGAATTAATGCTTCATATTCAGCAGTGTTGTTTGTAGAATCAAATTCAATTCTGCAAGCTAACATAGTCTTTTCTCCTTCTGGGCTAACTAATATGCATCCTGCTCTTGCTCCATCATTGGATTTAGATCCATCAAAAAATAATTTCCAAAATAAAGAGGTAACTACAGGTTTATCTACAAAATTTACGCACTTAGAAGACTTTGTTTGGGAAAAAGATTTGACTTGAGATATAACAGAGTTTTCCAAGAAAGGTGAAGTGTAAGCATCGAAATTTCCTAGAAATGACTCCACTGAGTAGTTTTCGATGATATTGTAGCTATACCTGGCTGGTTCATTTTCTCCTTCTAGCTCTGTGACTATGTACTTTTGATGTTTTTCTTGATCAACCCTTATTTGATTTGGCTTGCCATTATAGGGAAGCCATATGTGAGACTAGTCAATTGCAAAATAACCATGAAGTTTCTCTGACCAGTCTCTACTAAGGATTAAGCCATAGAACTCACGAATATCAGCCACAAGAATTTTAATTACTTGACAAATTTTAGGGTTTAACGAAATTCTAATTGTCACTTGATTAAGTTCCCCAACAACTTCGACTTGAGATCGATCTAACTATACTATACTTACAACAGATCTTTGGGGCTGAACATTCAACTTTGCACAAACTGTTCTAGGTAAAATGTTAGATGAAGCTTTTGAATCAACTAAATTGCTGTGTAAATTCTTATTAAAAACTTCAAAAGCAGGGAGGAATGGAGGAGTATGATATTTAGATCTTCCTCCAATCAGAGCGATGTCGATTGGATCAATTTTGTTTAAAGAGGTGCTGGGGGGTCTTCCCATTTCTTGGGCAGCTTGTGAGATCACAACTGCAGGAAGAGGTGTAGTACGTACTACTTTGAGTTCTTTAAGGAGTATCTTTTGTTGATGTTTCAATTTTCTAAGCTCATGAAAGGTGATGTTTGCCCTGGTATTCTTCATATCATCAACAATATTGTATTGCATTTCATCATAAACTATCAGGGTTTTAGCTGAAGGTGAAGAATCTAATTGAGAAGGAGAAGTTTGAGTGGATTTTTATGAAGACTTCTTACCTTTAATTTTGTCCCTGGGAGGTGGCATTGAAGCCTTCTTCTTTGGATTTGTTTGTGGTAAATCAATAGGGTTTTTACTTCAGGGAAGAATAAAATCCCACATTCCTTGTATCTCCGCCACTTCTTCATCATCTGTTTGTTCTTCATTTGTTGAAACTTCATCTTCCTCTCCATATGATTCGGAATTTGATATAGCATTTGGAGGTTTAGGATCAACAGGTGAATTCCTCTTAAATGGTCTAAAAGATTTCTTAGAGGAACTCTCTGCTACCTGTTTTTTTATATCAACCATTTCATTAGACATGGTTTTGAGGACTTTTGTAAAACTTCAAGGTCAAAAGGATCTTTAGGTGGTCTATTCTTGGAGTCCGCCCTAAAAGTCAGTTTCTTAGATTTTTGTTCTTCTAATGCATTTTTCTTTTCTACAGCTAGAATGAATTTTCTACACCTATTACCTCTTTCATGTTTTCTACTAAAGTCGGTTTGGCAGCTCTATCAATGAAAATAGTTGTGTTTGAAGGGAGTACAGAAATATACCACTCATTTTGGACCTCATTGCTAGGCTTAGATTCCATTAGTATCTTATTCAATAATTTATTCAAGCGATAGTTGAAGTCTTTAATGGGTTCTTTGGGTTCGGCTTTCAAATTTGAGATATCATTTATTAGGGTAGTTTTGGATCTATCATCTCAAAATTTAGTTAAGAATTGCTCTTGAAAAGCATCCCAACTTTTAATAGAACCTGGTGGTAATGAGAAGTACCATGATCCTACTGCTCCTTGCAAAGTATACGGGAAATATCTTACAACTACATCTTCTTCTACTACTTCATTTAAGTTAATGGATAACATGAAATTTTTTATATGTTCCTCAGCAAGTAGGCCATTATCAGGATTGAATTTTGGTAACCATTTCTCTAGATGAGTTGACAATTGATGTAAAGGTGCAACCATCCTAACAGCTCCTGAGTTTGTCCATGGCCTCAAAGGATTATGTGCCATTGTTGGTATGTGAGTAGGAGAAGGTGTAGCAGTGGTTGAATGTGATTGGGAAGAGGAGGATGTAATTCTTGTACCTATGTGAATCACGATCTGGAGTGGCAAGGCAGATGATTGATCTTGTGATGGTATAAATGGAATGAATGAAGATGAAGATTGTGTCGATGAGAGAACCTCGTTGTGAGATTAAAATGATGTTTTCTTAGCTCTCTTATGGCTTCGCAAAGGGAATTCGAATAGTGGGATTCCAATTTTTTCACTCTATGCTCTAGTTAACCGTTGAGATGGGGTAAACTGAGAGGTAATACTATCTTGGGATAACTCAGATTCTTCTTGAGATAACAAAATCCAATGTAATTCATGAATCAAGAATTGGACTTCAGGGGCTTTAGTATAAGAAGAATGGTGTGGCTTCTTTGGGATTTCCGTAGTGGTTTCTATAGTTTTCTTTGCAACTTCTCACTTAGGATCATGAGATTTGGAATGAAATCGAGAAGTTGGAGGTGATGGTGAGGGAGTTTTACTCTTAAAATGGCCTATTTATTTGGATTTACTTTCCATTCAGAGTCAGGCCCTCCTTCTAGTTCCAAAATGTTGACTCCTTGAAAATTGTTTCTTACAACATAGGGGAAAACCACCCAGTCTAGACCTTTGGTGTACTGGCTCTGACTGGGGATAATGGACCAGTTTCCCAATCTAATTTATGATAGTGTTGATGGGGTGATATGTGATATTTTGGAGTAATGTTTTAGCTAAAAGTAATATAATCTAAACTAATAATCACATGTATATATCCTAATTTAAACACTATCTAGCTATGACTATACCTGGGAATAAATTTGGAGTATGCGATCTACATTAATGTCTTAAAGCAATTCATAATAAAGATCATTCAACTGCAATAAGAAATGAAATCATTTTAACAATAATCGTTTCAGATAAATAGTTAGCCCAAACGATTGTGAAAGATATATCGCATAATAAATTATTCATGTGTTCAGCGTAAAACTTAGGCCATCACCATACAAAAGTGCAATAAATGATAACCAAGATTTAAACTTTCATACATAAACAACTTGAAGAGAAGTTATTGCTTAATACATAAGTAAAACAAAATTACAAGATAAAAGTACCATTTGTAATAAGTCTTGCTCATGTGATTCAACAATATTGATCTACTTCCAATCAATCTAACACCATCTAAGAGTACAAAAGTGCAATTTCAGTAGAAGTTTCCAGATAAGATAAAAATAAATCTTGTTCCATTCATTTCACCAGGACTTCCTCAAAGGGACAAAAGTGCATGTTTTGAAGATTTTTTCTCATAAAATTTCTAGACCCCTCTCTAAATTCATGAGAGGGGTTTAAATACTAAACTATTAAAACTTAAAAATAGATTATTACAAAAATAGTTGAGGAGGTTTAAATGACCTTCCTCAAATTATGAAAAATAATACAAAAATAGAAATGGACATGGTGACTAACTCCTTTGCGTTTGATCCTTGAGATTGCAGATGTTTGTCATCAGCTTAAGCTATGATGGTTTGCCGATTTCAGATTTCAACTGCCCAGTGAACACGACATCGGTCAATTCTAGCACCATTTTCTCTGTGGAAGTGGTTAGGCATCGCAGAGTCATCCACTGGTTGTGAGGTTTCACTAAATGTCACCAGTATGCTTCCTAGTTTAACTTGGTCATTTGCCTAATTACTTCTCCTTTTTCCTTTGTTGCCTCCATCCATTGTTTTTTGAGTTGTTTGACATTTGGAAGAAAACCTGGAATAGACTTTGCTACCAGGTTGGTGTTATGTGAATTTTCATTGATGTTCTCGATAACATTGTTTGATGTTGTTGCTGCATCTGTTGTTGCCTTTTCTACTTGTATAAGCCTAGAATCTTAGTCTGCAAATAAAATTTCCTTGTGTGATTCCTCCAATTTAGGCAAGTTGACCTTTCTCCCATCTTTTGAATTTTGCCAGGTAATGAAGTCAAAAACTCTTTTCAAGATTTCATCGTATTCGAGTCTCATCTCAATGACTTGACTCATCAACCTGTCACTTGCTTCACAATAGGAACTCCATTGCAATATCTTCTTGCATAATAGTTCCTTTTGGTGCATCAGATGGGAGTTAAGGCTAAGAGCTTCAATAATAAACTGATCAATTTTTGGATCATCTTTATGCAGATCAGTTATTCCTTGTATTTGCACTTCCTTCTCTACTAAGCTAGCTTGATGTTTTATTTACATCTGTTCGAATTCATGTTGGAGCTTAGCTAACAGTGATTCTGCTTGCTGGTTAAATTTTTCTTGATGTAGTTGTTGTTCTAACAACAAAATTTTAATTTCCCTTTCCTTGAACAAAATTTACACCTATATTGCTTTATCGATAGTCAATGTAGCATAGGTTCTTGTAAACTGTGACAGTCTATTAAGGTTCGCGGATGGGTCGATGGGTTAGTATTTCTAGATAATATCCATCGGTTCATTATCGGGAGTAGTAGCAGTTGTAGCATCCAACTTCCTCTTATTCCTTTGTCTCTTAACAATGTCTTTGTGGGCAAGGCTATAGAATACATCTAAAGGAGGAATCTCCTCAATCCTCAAAAAAATTTCAGAGGTAGGAGTGACAGTAATGTGCTCTACCTCTTGAGTATTTGCAGTTTTCTCTACTACAATTTCTTGAGTTCTTCTGTGTTGTGGAGTTTGTAGCTCTGGTGTTTGTTCCTCTGCATAGATATTTTTATTAAATTGCTCCCATTCTTCATCTAAATCAATCACTAGGGGTTTTATTGGCTTGGTGGAGGTGGAATGAATTTCATCTTGTTTTTTAGTTGAAGCTTGCTTAGTTGTCTTTTCTATAGACTGGGTTGTATCTCTATCTGACTCCTTACTTTTGCTTCTCCCATTCTGTGATTTTTGTTTTGAGTGCTCTGAATCCCGGGTAGATTTCTCTTGGGATTCTGTTTTGGAATCATCTCTAGAGTTTCCTTAGGAAATTCCTTCTAGGCTTATGCTAGGAGTCAGCTCCCTTATTGGTTCAATCCGCAATTGATCCAATGGGACCTTTAACAATTTCCTTTCACTGTATTAATGAAAAGCCTCAAGCTCTTCTTGGTAAAAAAGTAGTGATGACATGTGTTTCACTTCTATGAATGTCTCTTTCTGTAGGAAGATGTCATCAAATGGATCTTCCTCGTGACTAAATACCTTCACTTTTACCATGGTAGTAAAGTCTTTGGCAGTGCCAAATGGGTTATACTGCCTTCCTAGGAATTTAGGTAATTGTAGAGATAACATGATCTCTACTTCTTTAAATGCATGCCCCACATCGTGTAGTACAAATGCTCCACACTGCAAAGGGAATGTAGGCCAAATGGCCCTTTTTGCTTCCTTTAATGCTTTTCTCAACCCACCCTCACTAGTTGTTTGATAGGCTATCTCTCTAGCCATCAATTTGTCCGAAACATAGTATGGGAGGACATGTGGCGAGGTAATGCTGCCAAATACCCTGATATATGTGAATGTTTCCTCTCTAAACCATCTAGCCACTGGGAGGATATCTACCTCGGCTTCCTTGGAAAACCTAGGGGCATCTCTGTTGTAAACTTGTTTGTGGATAGGGAGCACGACTCCGTGACAAATTCTATAAAAATGTGGGTGAAACTAAGATTCCCACGTGTCTTTATGGTATATATGAATGGGTAGTGGGTCTTGGATAGTCCATTTCCATCCCATGACAGGAAACTTTGAACCAAAACAAGTTGCATCCATCACATAGGCACTCATAAAAAGTGGAGGATAAACCCTCGTTGAGACACTCCTTTTCCTCCTATAATCGATTATTTCCTTTGTTAAATTATTAGACAAAATTTGGGATCAATTCATTATAGTTGCATTTACGACTGCATCTATTAATAGCAGCCATTATTGAGAAAATTTAGTGCTATTGGGCTTGCCAAACATCCTACATAGCATGGCCACTGTAAAACTATGAGGGGGAGAAATAGATACAGTAGAGTACATACTGCTTTTTTCCTTTTTAATTTTTCCCTCATTATTTGACCAGGTCTGAGTGCAATATACTAGGTCCTCGTTCTCTTTGGAAAACTTCTTAACGAACTATTTTTTGTAGATGACTTGTGGCTCTGGTAGGTGATACATAAGCTGTAGGTTGTCTAGTGAAAAATATCCCATAACCTCTTGGCTTCTGGTCCTGAATTCTCTATCTGAGATATCGGCCTCATCAATAACCCATTTAACCATATCTATATAAGGGATTATCTTTGGGCACATAGCTATGCGATGCAAAAATGAGCATGCCATCTAAAAAATGGAGGCATCTGAGGAATCATGATTGTCAACTGTGATATTTGTTTCCAGAAGTCTTGGTTCCTCTTCTTATAAGATATTATACATGGTTTCCCATGTAGAGGTTCCTCCATTTCTATTGCATGTAGTGTCCGAAAATAGAGGAGTCATTTCTGATTTCTCAGACGCGACTGGCTTGCCTTTCTTCACCATCACTCCCAAAGATTTGTTCTCTTGATTGTTCCTGAAAGTGGAGAAAAATAGAAGCTATCGAATATTCAAGGGTAATAATGAATGTGAAATGGAATAATACAGACAACTTGTAAAGGTGATAAAAGGAGTTTTATTTGAATGAAAGTAAGAAGATATCATATCACGTTAAATGTATTTTCACACATAAATGCCATTAACCTTCATTAAATGCTTACTAATGTTTGTTATCTCTTAGCTTTAATGCTCATAAATGTTTGCATCATAAGTCGGGAAGAAAGCTTCTAGGGTGGTGAGCCTTTGAATTGTGATAATGCCGATTTTGTGATTTGCGAAGCAATATCACAGATCGCATTATCGCATTATTCCTTTTTTATTTTCTTGTTGTCTCTTATGTTTCTACAAGATGTGAGATGTGAGATACGAGCCGCTTGTTATTATTTCTAATACAGCTCATTTGTTAGGTCTTTTATGTAAGGACCTTTTACTAAGTGGCAGACCTAAACATTTGTTTGTAATGTATGTCAGGAATGGGCTTGGGCCTTGATCGCATTTCGCAATTTCGATGGGCGGTAAGTTTCCAGTGTTCTTTTAAATGCTCAAAATGCGATGTGGTAAGGGAAATGATGTGATCACAATTTCGCATTTCACTTTTTTTGGGGGGTAACTTATTAATGCGTGCCTTCTACAAATAGTGATATGCGATGCGAGACTTAGTTTTGATGAGAAATACCTAAGACTTAGTTTATATAAGAAACTTAGTAGTTTCAAAGCGTTTTAGCACGAAGTCCATCTTTGATTGTGTTTCGCTAGATTTGTTGGGTTAGAAACTCTTTCAATCATGCTTAATCGTGTGATATGCGGGAAAGGAAAGCATTTACTAGTTCTTTTGAAAAGGGGTTTGATTGATATCTTGTTTTATTCCAAAATTAATAAATGAAATGCCTAAATGCTAAACTTATTTTTGGAAATATTTTTTAGAGGGTCCCCATTTATTAATGTAATATTGACTGCTATTATTAATAAATGGGGGGTTGTTGAATATCACAACACACACATATCATATTCAATCACTAGATTGGAATATTAGCTCTCTTCTTGTTAATGGCCAAGGCTTAAAAACAAAAAAAATTCAATGATGATCTGGGGTTGTGCCCTTCCCTATGTGCATAGTTTCTTTTCTTGTTAGTTTCTTTGTTTGGTCTTGTGTTTATTTTCGCTTTTGTAAATAAGTGTCTTGTGTGAACATGTTTTTTAGATTCTTTTTGTGTGGATAAGTTGAAAAGAGTCTTGTGACACTACAATGTTAAGCTTACCTTCAATCCTCCTTATTTATGTTGGTTACATATTTTGGTCAATGATGTTCTAATGAGAAATACAATCCATCCATAAGGAACGTTTTGTTTCCAACCATGACACATGTTTCTATTCTAGAAACCTTATGCATGTACTCGATCCCTTATCTTTCAGTGTTTTCACGCTTATCCAATCAGTAGAGGAGGAAAATGGGAAAAACCCAAATAAGCAAACCTAAATCAGAAGTCTCTATATTCTTCTTTGAAGGAACAACCTCTCTTGCTCTCAATCATTCGGGATACCTCTTCCACCCATAAAATTAATAATTTCTAATGCACGGTCCTATTTAAATATATAAATAAAGGTGAAAGGAAAGAAAGGATTCCTACATAGAGAGATTAAGCAAGAAACCCCACCGGATACTGTTCAGGATCATTGGCAGCGGAGCAAGGTTTTTGTTCCTATAGTGACTCTATCCGGGCACTGACCAATTCTTCTAGCAACGAAGCAACACCAAAGATGAAAAACTATACTCTGAAAATCTAAATCTCACAAACTATACTAGCCTTTCTGATTAGAAACATTTCCATATGGTTTACTTGATGTTTGTGTTCAACCAAGATGGCACAAAGGGCACCATATTTGTTTGCGGGGTAAGTGGGGAAGCCAAAGTGATCTGCATGATGAATCAATACTCCCAGACGAACTACGACCCTACAAAAAAGAGTCATCCTAGACAAAAGAGTTGGGAATTCTACCAGTGTGTCGCCAAGTGTTGTTGTTTCCACAACACCCTCCAAAATTTTTGCCTGCTTCCAAATTTCAGAGCCTACCTTGATCTTTCATATTGTCATCACAAAAATTGAGACTCATTGCATGTTTTTTCTCGAAGTGTTTTGTTCCCATTTGCAAGAAAACCAAAGTTTCATCTTTTGCATGTTAAGTTTCTTATGATGTATATGAGCTTGTTTTGGTGATTTCAAGGTTTTATATTTGCGTAAATGATTTGTTCACTTTGTAAACATCTATCACACTCATTTCCAAAATTTCTAAGAATTTTCGCACACGTGTCATCACTTTCATTGCAAAGTGTATCTTTATTGTTGCACTTGTTGTTATAGACATTTTTGTGCCTTACAGCATGAAGCATGAAATGTCCATAATCTAAGGGATCCAAAGTCCCTAAACATGTTGTTCCTACCCCTAGAGGAACAAGGTCAGCAAACCACAGCAATGAATAGCAGTTCTCCACCTGAAAACACTCAAAAACAAGCTAATTCTGGATCATGTCAACTACTCCACTGAGCATCTGTGCTGAATGTCAACTGCTCCACTGTCTACCTGCGCTGAATGTCAACTGCAAAGAAGGTTACCTGCGCTGGGCGAGTTGGGACATGTGGCACATTCATTCCTCAAGGTGTCAATGCCCAGGAAGCTTCCAAAATGACACTTGGATCAAGGAATTCGACTGGTGATGAGTAAGAGGGTCTGGATCTCCAAGTGGAAGCAAGAACCTCCAAGTGGATTCAAGAACTGAAGAATAACTGAAGTGGGAGAGGACACTAGTCAGCTTCATGCCAGCTTCAAGCTGACTCATCCTTTCTCCAAAACTCCTATATATAGAGCTCTCTCATGAGGTCTAAGGAGGCTGGAATCTTGTGAATGTAAGGAAGTGCTGTTGGTTTGAGTATAGAACTATTGGGTGATATTCTTTGAAGGAGGTGAAGAGGAGATTTCATTCTGCTGGGAGGTGATGCTGGATTGGGCCTTTTATGGTTGTATCACTTCCTGAACTTTACTTCTTCCATTAATAAAGCATTTGAGGTTCTTCTATATGCATGTGTCTCAATGGTGTATTGATATACTTGTGTATTTGATTTATTCTAATCCTTGAATCAATTATGAATGTATGCTTCTTGTAGTTTCCCTCTCTTGCCATTTTGTAGGATCTTGGTGTAGCTGGGCCAGTGAAAGAGCAAGGAGCTGGGAGCAAGCAGCAAGGAGAGAAGATTGGATCAATCATTAGCGGAAGACATCGGTTAGTGGATCTCTTTCTCCCCTCTTTTACATCTCATAAAGAAGTAATCTCGAATAGCTTTGCTTTGATTGTTGCTGAGGTACTATCACCCTTAGAGTGGGATAGGGTCATTCCGTATTGGATACTTTTCCCAACAACAAATTGGCGACTCCGCTGGGGATCGTATCTTGTTGGTTGTTTGTGTTTTTGCTATTCATTTCATAAACACAGGGAGTACCGAATCGAACTGCATTTGAATCTTTCAAATGCAAAGTAGAGGGCAGCTACTCTAGCTTAGTTTCTGGGCATGTTTATGATTTGAAGAGCTGATCCACAAGGACTCTGAACATCTCTTAGTGATAGCTTTTCATCCTCCTTTTCATCCCTTAGTGTGTACTTGATTGATAGCTTCTGATTTGGCCAAAAACTATTGATTTTTTAGCAATCTGTAACCCAGAAACTGAGAAAAACGAAAGTTTATCTCTTCATTGCAGGCACTGTGAAGGCAGTCTGCATTTCATCGCAGGTCCCGAAGGGGTTACCTGCGCTGAATGTCAAACTGACAGTGTACTACCTGCGCTGAACCAGTTTTGCCTTGTGCAACTGGGGTTCCCTGCTGTTTATTGCCCTGTTTTCATCCTTGTTTTTGCAACCTGTTATCAGTCAATGTGCCTGTCTGAAACCAACTTTCCTTGCCACTATTCCGCCTCTGTTGGATAAAGAAACTGTATTTGTTCTTTGTGTATTTATTACATAATTTGCAGTTTCCCATAACGAAAGTGAACTAGTCTTGCTGTGGCCTCTTAGATCTAGACCTGTGATAAGTGTCGTTTTGGTCTTAAGAGTTAGTTTGTTTGTTGTTCATAGCTGAGTGAGCTTTTTCTTTCGTCATATGGTTTGAATTTATGTATTTCTAGTGTTGAAACAAGTAAATCTTAAGGTGTCTTTTGATTTTGGACAAGCTTGTTTGCTTTCACTTGAAATTGAATTCAAAGTTATACAACAGCTTTCTTTTTGTATTACATCAACATTAAGAAAGAGAAAAGAAATACCTGCATTGTGCATGTGCATTTGACAGTTTGCATGTTGATTTAGGAAAAAGTGCATTAGTGTGTGCTCTATGATCTGTGTGAAAAGATGATGTCTTTCTTTTCCCTCAGTAGTTAAGATTTTCAAAGTTGAAAGATTGAAAAGCTTGCTTATCATCTTAGACTGCATTTAGGAGTTGTACCATACATCTCGTGGTGATCCATAAAGGCAAACTGCTAAACAAGATCAACCTTAAAATAAATTGAATTTACATAACAACGCTTTGAAACATAACGCAAACACATAGAGGTCTAAGCTAGAGACGTGTTTCGGCGTCGTTAAACGTGATATCTTAGCGTTGAGTGGTTGGGTGATTCCTCCACGGTGAAGCGATAAGTATCAATACGGACTTGTGCTCCCACGTACCGTCACATATATATTGGGAGACCCCTATAGGAACAAAGCCTTTATCCATAGGAAGCCGTGTCGGCCGCCCTACTGATCGCAATGCAGTGAACACATCATTCACGAAGATCGACCACTCGTACCGTAAAACGTATTCTGTGGTTTTGCGAAAAGTTTGGCACACCCTCTGCCTAGAACTCCAGAGTAGTTTCTTTTGGCCTTTTTCAAACTCTATAACTGAAAAAGTCCATCCGAGCATTTGTCACTTCGGGCTCGTTAAAACATCGAAGGAGACTAGAGTCATCTTTAGCTTTTTCTCGACTCTTAAAAAGTGAAAAAGCAAGTTGTGTCTAAAGCGTCGTTATAAAATTTATTTTAAACGGAACATAATCACCTTCTATTCCTGCGTTGATCTATAGGTTGAGAACATGGAACGCACCAACCAAGGAATTCCACATGATGGAAATCCTAGTCCTTTCTCCTCTTGGGGAGAAGTTGGTGCGCCCCACATGGCCACATTGTCGCTTCCAGGACTGACAATTGGCCTGCCAATTTGGCTATTCTCAACCAATGTAGTTCAGAACACCATGGTCCCTGAACAGTCGAGTCAACAGTTAGATCAGTCTAGAGCTGTCCACCAGCCTTCTACTTCCTATAACTCTTCCTCCAATCCTTCATCTTCGCAAGGTAGAGCCGACAAAAGCCAAGCTCCCATGGAGAAGAAGGAGAAGAAGAAGAAAGAGAAGAAGAAGAAGGAGCCTAAGGCGACTGGGGGCAAGCAAAAGACATCTGACAAAAATCCACACACAGCACAGACCGGGCCTAAATCGCCATGTGTCATATGTAGAGGAGACCACTTCCATAGAGATTGTCCCTGTATTCCCCGGATACTAAGGGACTGGTCCCCTCGTTTGCACAATTCAGGAGCATCAACCTCTGATAGCCATGTTGAATGCTTACTGTCAACCAACGAAAGTGAAGGTTCAAGACAAAGAGGGGGAGAAAGATCCCCCTGCAGACTGTGTGAAGGCGATTACGCCATCCACCGTTGTCCCTTCTTAGACAAAGCGAAGAGAGTTTTGGAAGATCATCCGGTTTCACCGTTAAGACTTCCTCCTGGATACAAAAAACTCGTGCCAAGTCCTTCGTTGGTTGAGAATACAGCTGGCCCGCTCAAGTGGTCAGCTGAAGCGTCAGTCATTGAAAATGAACCTACTGAATCCAGACCAGACGAAAGCCCAAAGGTCGAAACGGCAGTTGACCCGGTTCTTCCTTCAGAAGTTTCATCGTCGAATGACACCGTCACTGAAGATTCATCTTCAAATGACACCCTCACCGAAGAGAATAAGGATGACACCATCCAGATTCTTTTCATCAACACAGACTCTGATGAGCATCAGGGCAATGCGCCCATTCCTTTATCGCAGGAAGGAACATCGTCAGGGTCCTATCCGGCCGTGTATTCGGTCCCACCACCAAGCAACCTGGTTGTGTCCTTTGATTGGAACCAACTAGGCAGACCCCGGTTGCCAGCCAGTATGCCATTCAGAATCATAGTCCAAATATACAGAATGGTAATGGCTGGCACTATCATTGATGAAGGGGCATCTGTGAGTATCCTTTCCTCTGTTGCTTGGAAAGCACTGGGTTCCCCGGCGCTTTTACCTGAGATAAGAAATCTCTCGGGTTTTGATAAAGGAACCAGTCGACCATTAGGGATCCTCCCCAATGTACCTGTAACATTGAAAGGGAAGACCGTTCAAATTAACGTGATGGTCGTTCAAGGACCCTTGGATTATAACCTACTCCTTGGAAGAGACTATATATATTGCATGGGAGCAATAGTCTCCTCACTCTTTAGAGTAATGTGTTTTCCACACGAAGGAAGGATGGTCAAGCTCGTAGACCAACTTTCATTTCTGGGATCACACATCGTAAATAGTCATATACCAACCCTGAATGGTCGATTCAATCAAGAAATGTCTCCACCCCCAGTCCTCCTTCCCGATGAGTGGGAGTGATTCGGAAAGATGGGACTGGAACCCAGGGGTCATGCATCCTGGTCTGCTTCGGGCAGAAAGAACCCTGGGTATAAGGTAGAATTTCCGCGAGAGAATATGACTAGTCCGTACCCCGTCCGTGGATGGAAGAGGGGTTGTTCTGAAATAAGATTCTTTTGTCAAAGTTACGTGTTTGACAAGAGTCATTCACCCTTGTCTATTTCGGTAGACAGTGCCGAGGAAATGTTTTGTTTGAAAGATTAACGAAACAATCTTTGGGTAACCAGAAAGAGGCAAGCCTCCCTCAATAACACAAATGTTTTGTCTTTGAGTAGTGTTCTTCTCTTGTCGCAAGTAGCTGCTCTCTTGTCGCAAGTAGCTGTTCTCTTGCGATCTTGCGAAAGATCTGTTAAAAGTTGGGCTGACGGGAAGACAAGTACCGCATAAGACCCGTTAAAAATAACGAGAAGACAAGTATCGTTAACATTAGACTGGCAAGACGACAAGTAGCTGTGAACACCCAAAGAAAAGCAGAGGTGGGGGAGAGGAGGGGCAGCCTTGAAATTGTATTTTATACCTGGGGGCATGCAAACCTTTTGGAGTGCAAGCTAAGAGCGGTTATTTATCTGTTTTTGGGATTAGCCGTTTCCGAACTTGCATAAAGAAAGGATATGGAGTAAAGCTTAGTGAAGATGAAACTCCTTAAAAAATAGAGATCTCACAGGAGACATTTCTTATCTTATGACTAGTATTATCGAGCAGTTTTACCGCGGAATTTATGCTCGTTAAAAAAATAGAAAAGCGAGATTCGAGCAGTTTTAGCATAAAGTTCATGCTCGTTAAAAAATAAACGCAAGATATCGAGCAGTTTTAACGCGGAATTTATGCTCGTTAAAAAATAGAAAAGCGATTGTGAGCAAGAGTTTCCTCCAGAGTTCAAGCTCATTAAAAAATGAACCTATTCCTGTAAATAACCTCTGTGATCGTAAATTTATCAGCCATAAAAAGCCTTGGTCGTGTTTTGCACCTGCCACCTCCATTCCATTTGGCTGATCGTTCACCTCCATATGATTTTTTACCCATTTTGAGGAACATCTGCGAAGAGTGATTTCACCTAGCCATCCTTCTGACACTGTCGTGATTGGAAAATTCCAACCTGTACCTAGAATCTGTTGCTATCCCTGTTTATCACTCGTTCCTCAAAAGACGAGTCTTCTTTAAGCTCTTTTCAACTGACTCGTAAAATATGAAAAGTTTGCCGAGTTTTGGCCTTCCGGCTCGTTAAAAGGACTGGAAGAGCTATCCCTCCTCTAGATTTTAATCTTTTTGGACCTGAGGAATTATTGCACAAAAAGGTCAAGCGCTCCTTTTATTCGGCTCGTTAAAGTTATCGAAAACTCATCCCTTCTATATTGTTTTATACTTTTCCGGACTTAAGGGATTAGATGACGAAAAAGGAATTTTGGAGTTAACTTTCTGTACCTTTTCAGACTCTCTAAAAATGAAAAGGACCGAGTTTTCCTTGTCGTTAGACTCGTTAAAATGATTAAATAGCGACAAACTTGTCTTTAGACGAGAACGAGTTTCCCTATCACTAATCTCGTTAAAACATAGCGATAGGCTTGCCCGAAGGGCAAGTTATAGAACAAGCATATGTTATCCTCCTCAAGCTTGACAAAAATAAAGAGGTACTGGTCAGAAATGACTGGGGAAAAATTGGGAGAACCTCAAAGCTTTAATGGTAGCAAGTTGCTCTTGAACATGACACTTTTCCTCCGTATCACATCGGGTTGGGTTGTTTCATTCACCGGTCTCATCACCATGGTCTCGCCAAACCATCCACATTTGGGGTAATGCTACCAATCCATCGCATCAGTGTCGTTATATGTTCAAGAGATGTTGTTCAGAAAGAGTCAACCGTTTCCCATCCACTGCCATACATTATCCTTCATCCATCCATGACCGCCACCCTGAATCATATGTCACAGATTGTTTTCACCTCCATTAAAATCATCAGCTCCGTTCTGTGTCACTGATGTGGGATTCATTAAGGCCCTCCTTTGACGGATCGCTTCTTGTCGACTTCAGCTCATTATCCAAGAAGTTGATCTAGGAACAACCCCCTCAGTACTTTGAAGCTTGCATGCCTCAATGGCAAGTTTCTCACTTCCGGCGACAGGTATACATCAATGACCTTCGACCGAAAGATTTTTGCGTGGTGTTCGACGCCAAGTCCTTTATTCACACCACGTGAATTGTACTGCAGTACCTAGAGGGTCATTATCATTATCGGTGATTCCTCTCGCGCTTGTTAACGGTTTACATCATTGACCGGTAATCAAGCGATGTATTTCCATGTTCGACTTCATCGCAATTCTCACATGGATCGACTTGTACTTAGAGTGAAGATCAAACGAGTTTGAAGACCCCGGATCTATTTTCATCCATCCGGGTTGCAATATATATTCAGGAAATATAAAGACATTTGACATGTACATCATTGCAGCAGATGATCATCCTACTCAAAGGATGATAATTTCAGCAGAGAATTATCAGTCTACCATCAGACGATCGTTTGTTCTATGTACCAAAATGAATTTATAAATCTTAGCATGGGAATGCCCGCCTCAGCTAGATCATGAAAGCAGAATGAAAAATAATGTATTGTATTGTATTTTATTACAGGTCACCTCTCAGCGATTGAATGAACTTCGGATCCTCCTGATAAAGCATTTCACCCGATAAACGACCTCATACTTTAGGGGGCAACTGTTATAGACATTTTTGTGCCTTACAGCATGAAGCATGAAATGTCCATAATCTAAGGGATCCAAAGTCCCTAAACATGCTGTTCCTACCCCTAGAGGAACAAGGTCAGCAAACCACAGCACTGAATAGCAGTTCTCCACCTGAAAACACTCAAAAACAAGCTAATTCTGGATCATGTCAACTGCTCCACTGAGCATCTGCGCTGAATGTCAACTGCTCCACTGTCTACCTGCGCTGAATGTCAACTGCAAAGAAGGCTACCTGCGTTGGGCGAGTTGGGACATGTGGCACAGTCATTCCTCAAGGTGTCAATGCCCAAGAAGCTTCCAAAATGACACTTGGATCAAGGAATTCGACTGGTGATGAGTAAGAGGGTCTGGATCTCCAAGTGGATTCAAGAACTAAAGAATAACTGAAGTGGGAGAGGACACTAGTCAGCTTCATGCCAGCTTCAAGCTGACTCATCCTTTCTCCAAAACTCCTATATATAGAGCTCTCTCATGAGGTCTAAGGAGGCTGGAATCTTGTGAATGTAAGGAAGTGCTGTTGGTTTGAGTATAGAACTATTGGGTGATTTGCTTTGAAGGAGGTGAAGAGGAGAATTCTTTCTGCTGGGAGGTGATGCTGGATTGGGCCTTTTATGGTTGTATCACTTCCTGAACTTTACTTCTTCCATTAATAAAGCATTTGAGGTTCTTCTATATGCATGTGTCTCAATGGTGTATTTTTATACTTGTGTATTTGATTTATTCTAATCCTTGAATCAATTATGAATGTATGCTTCTTGTAGTTTCCCTCTCTTGCCATTTTGCAGGATCTTGGTGTAGCTGGGCCAGTGAAAGAGAAAGGAGCTGGGAGCAAGCAGCAAGGAGAGAAGATTGGATCAATCATTAGCGGAAGACATCGGTTAGTGGATCTCTTTCTCCCCTATTTTACATCTCATAAAGAAGTAATCTCGAATAGCTTTGCTTTGATTGTTGCTGAGGTACTATCACCCTTAGAGTGGGATAGGGTCATTCCATATTGGATACTTTTCCCAACAACACTTGTCACTACAAAGTTTTCGCACTAAGGCAATTTTATTTTTCATGTGTTCTGGATGATCAATGGTGTGTCGTCAAATTTTTTAAGTGTGTGATTACATTCAAGTCTTATCATTATTCACATCAGCTCCATCGATCCCACACTTAGCCAAATTTGAAAAGACTCCCGACCAAACAACACAGCCTAATCCGGTCCTCCTAAACTGCACATTACACAGTATCAGCCCTCAAGCTACAATCCTTCCTCTTGACACTACGCAATTTATAGTTCCTGCCTCCCAAGACTGTACACTACATAGTCTCAGTTTTCAAGCTCGGACCTTGACCTCCAAAACTGTGCAATCATTCCCTCCAACCAAGCCTAAACTACGCATTACACAATCGCACTCCTCAAGCCTATCCATTGAGCTCATGAAATGCACAAGTGAATAGTCACCTAGCCTCCTTTTCCTTCCATAACTGTGTAGTAGGCAGAATCAATGCTCAAATCCTTAGCCTAGCTCACTGAGCTCCCCAACTACGCAATTGTCTTGCTTAGTCTAGCCTAAACTACGCATTGCATAGTATCAAGGCTCAAGCTTCAACCTTGACTACCTAAGCTAAAAAATTGGTGAGCCTTTCCGTCAACATGTCACTCAGTGTCAGCTCAGTCAATGAATCTACATGCAACATCTTAGACTATCGGTATATTAGATTGATGTCATCTTGTCATGCCTGAATTGCAGATGTAGGTTCTTTATCACACTATGAGAAGATGATGAACAAGTAGATGGAGAAGGGAAGCATGCTAAAAGACACCTTTGTAGCTAAATATGCAAGTGAACCAATCAGAGGAAAGTAAAGGGACCCTAGTTTGCAACAATTGCTTAAGATATATTATCACTTAAGACTCCTCATCTCTAAGCTAAATGGAGGTGGAAAGAAGATTCTAAAGAAGACACATAGCAAGAAGCAACAAGAATGACTTGACATTTCCATGTCATCAAGGATTCCATGTCATTGGTGTCATGTCGTCATGCCATGAGTCACCATGTGCCACGTCACTTTTTTGGAATATGTAAATTCTTATTCAAAATGTATTGCAAAGTGGAAGTCCAAAGGACATGTACAAAATATGAAGAGTCATGTAAAGTCGAAAAGTCATAAGTAGTCAAACAGTCATGAGGGTAGTCAAAGAGTCACAAGGGAGGTGAAGCGTCACCCCATTGGTTATATATACACCCTCATTGTATGAGAAAATGACTTTTTCACCTTTTGGCTCCTCCCACAAGGCATCAGGGAGACAATCTAGTTCTTTTGGGGAGCAAATAATGCCTCCAACGCTCCACTATTGGAGCTAGTGATGTTTGTTGTATACATGTTTCTAAGGACTTTTCCTTAATATATGAAGCCTGATCACTAGCACATTCTTCATGCATGGATTATGATTGTTTGTAATATTGTTCTATGAATGTTTATGATTCATGTTTGTTTTCACCTGCACTGAAGTAGTTGAATTATTTCAGTTATTTTAGCGCTTATCATATTGAGAATGAGTTGTAGTGGTTGCAATTCCTGCCGCATCCTTGTGGATTACTCCATTGGATGTTAGGTGGATATATCTTGTTTGTGTGTGTTTCTACCAGATTGGTGCTATTATTTCTCTCCTAAAGGCTCACCTTCTTTTCCCTTTGTAGTAGAGGAACCTTAACACACCTACAATCAAACACTCACCAGGCACACTCATTTTTCGAAGGCACACATGCATTCCTCTCTCTTCCTAACGGGTAGAGCTAAGGAAAGAAAATGATAATTGAGTTTTATTTCGTATGGGGCTTCTATCCCAAACGGTGTGAGGTCTAATTGGGACCACATATCTAAGAGACCCCTTGCACTATCAACAGTATCAGAGCTCAAGGTTGGAACTGGCTTTTTTTTCTTTTCTTTTTTTATTTTTGTGGTGTGCTTGAGTTTTTAGTGTGATATATCATTATTCAAAGAGATCCTCAAGTGCATTTGAGGTGATTAAGCAATGGTAGGAGGAGAGTGTGGCTTCCTGCTAAGATACCTAGGATCTATTTTCACTGTCAGTTGAAGGAGCCACTACAAATCTCTATAAGTGTTGTTCTTATCATTGGTTTATTAGTCAGATCCTTTCTACCATGTTACATATCCCTTCGGATTTGAATCAAGCCACATTTTTTTGGTAATAATCCCCATTTCTTTTATGGTTTTGAAAAAATAAAAAATGCTGAAATTTTAAAGGTGAAGGAAATAATCCCTTTAGTTGTGACAAATTCATGGAATTTCAAAGTTATTTTTTTGTGAGTCTTTGCATAATAGTTTACTGGTATATTCAAAAAATTCACATTTCGAAAAAGTGGTGAAATTTTTGGTATTCGAAACGAAGATTTTTGGGGTGAAAACCTAGTTCTATGTGTGTTTGTTTTAATGGGTGGAAAGAAGTTTTATAAATTTCAGTGACAAGAGATTTGATTTATATTTGTATATTGTTTTGATTAAAAAAAATGAGATTTAGTTATTTTGTAAAGGTAAAAAGGATTTTTATCAATTTTGTCGATTGGTGAATTGGAGGATATTTGGATTTTTTTTATAAATCGAAAATTTATTTTTTGACTCATGTGTAATTGAGTGCACAAAGCTACATGGATAAAATTACACAAATTGGAAATTTAAAATGGAGACGATGTTGGAAGTATCCCATGCTTGGGGTTGAAACCATGAAGATGGGTTACACTTTTGGGCCAAATGTGGTGACGAAATTTCTAGTTTTTCTTGTTTTATCGAATTGCATCCCTCAAAATTCATGTAATCATTATGAATTTTGATTCAGAGTAAGAAGAAAATGCTTAGAGAATTATGTGTCCTAATGATATTTTTTTCAAAACAAATTAGTGTCCTATAATCTCCCAATTTTCCATAAAATGCAATATATGTCCTTGCAAATTCTCAAAAAATTTAAGAGGTATGTGTGTGTTCACGTATCATAACTTAGTCTAAAATATGTCATTTTTAAAAATTATATATATGAGCATGATTTACACACAGAGAGCTAAGTTTTTCATATTTAAAATTTATTTTTTTATTATTTTTTGAAGTTGGCAAAGTAATATTTCAATTGAATTTTGGAGACACATGTGTTCACCTCTTTAAATAAATTTAAAAATCAAGAGTACCCTTTTGAAGAGGACTCATAAATTAAGATAGAGGTATTTTTTGAAAAAAAATCATTTTCTATATTATATGTTATTGATTTTTTATTCATCCCCTTTGAAACTATCCAAAAAAATTAAACCGTTGTGTTTAAAAGAAATTAGATGAAAATTATCATATGAATTCGAAAGTGTCAAATTCATATTCAATTGGATAGAGGATTCTTTCATGAATCCAACATGATCAACTCTGCCACTTAAGGACCAATTTTTCCCTCAATCCGCTAGGGTACAAAATGGGGTTGTAGAGAAATTTGCAGAAGAGGTGTTGATTTAGGACTTCAGGAGCTCAATCAAGCGCGTAAATTCAAAATTCAAATAGCTCAATCAAGCGTTAAAGTGACCCTTGATCGAGAAGAACGTTGTTAACCAATGGCTCATGCCTGGGGTATTTAATATGAAATAACACTCGATTGAGCTATATTTTTTAATTTAGCAATATGATCGATAAAAAACTATAGCTCAATCAAGCCATAACTCTTGATTGAGTCGTTCACTTGGGTTAGAAAATGACTTGATTGAGGGTTTGTTCAAACGCTTGATCAAGTTATTTTTAAGTGCCTCAACAGCTCGATCGAGTGATTAAAAATTGCTCAATCAAGCACTTAAAATTGTTTGATCGAGCAATCATTTTTCAAAAGAAAAAAATGCCCTCAATTGACCAAATAGTGTAACCCAGCTCCATGCTTTGACCCTTGGTCAATAGTAATAAGAGATGAAACCAAACCAGCACCATCACTAGCTTTAGTTCAATATTTGGAGCGCAGAGATACCAAGGAAAAAGTACTCTTATGAATGTCCATAAAGGACATATTATTCCACACATTAGGGATTGTGATACATCTCAAGAAACCTGGCAAACACTTAAAAGGTTGTATGAAACTCCCAATATTACTAGAGTAATATTTTTAATGAAGACTATTTTCTCAATTAAGATGGAGGTAAATGAAACTATTAGTAATTTGTTTTCTAGAATCAAAGAAATTTATGATAAGATTGGTGTTATTTGTGAAAGCATTTCCAGCAGATATATAGAGACAATTACATTGGATGGAATGTTATATGATTATCATATGTTTATCACTATAATTTCATCTAGGAAAAAAGCTCCTACCTTTGATGAATTAAGAGGTATTCTCCTACAAGAAGAAGAGAGAAGGAAGAATATCAATGACATGTCTCAAAGTTCATATTTTGCATTGGTGACAAATGGGAAGCAGTCATATAAAGGAAAGCCATGGGATAAGAGAAAAGGAGGCGAAACACATCCAAAACCACATCAAGGCTCAACACCACAAAGGGAAAATACCTATATGAAGAGGAAGGATTATGCTTCTACTGTGGTAAGCCTAGACACATTGCTAAAGACTTCCCTAAAAAGAAATTTAATGTGTCCAAGCATAAAAGGCATTCAAGAAATTTTGTTTATCAAGAAACCTCAGCTAGTGATAATCTCAATGATCTTAAATTATTCATTTTAGAAGCTTCCCTATCAATAGAAATTGATGATAATGTATGTTTTATTGGCTTTGGTGCATCAATTCATATGACATGCAAAAAGGAATGGTTTGATACCTATCATGAAAATAATAATGGCTCTCACATCTACTTAGGAGATAATCATTCTCATGAAATCAAAGGTTATGGTGATGTATGTATAACCTTCCAAAATGGTCGTGTGAGACAAATACATGATGTGATGTATGATCTTGGAATCAAGAAGAATCTAATCTCTGTGTCCACCATTGCAGATCAAAATATCAAAGTTGAATTTCTTAAGTCACGTTGTGTTTTCAAGGATATACAAGATAACTACAACATAATATCAAGAGAAGTGTGAATGGGAGGCTTATACAAGCTTGATGTGACGAGAAAAAGTCATCGTGCTTTGGAATCCCCTACCATGACAACAAAAGAACTTTGGCATCAAAGGTATGGCCACCTTAATTATCATGATCTATTGCTACTACAAAAACAAAGAATGGTAGAGGGATTTCCATTGTTAAAGAATGAATATCTATCATGTGAAGGGTGTGCTTTAGGGAAGATGCATAGGGAAGAGTTCCTTACTGATACAAAAAGAAGAATAAGGAATATTCTTGAAATTACGCAGACATATGTGTGTGGGCCTATGATGACTAGATCATTAGGAGGAGCATATTATTTCTTGATATTTGGTTATGATTGCACAAATATACTTGGGTTTATTTCATGAGAAAGAAGAGTGATGTAATTGAATATTTCAAATATTTTAAAAACTTGGTTGAGAAGTAAATAGGAAAATACATAAAGATCCTCCAATCTAATAAAGGGGAGGAAGATACATTAAGATAACTTGTCAATTATTGCAAAGCTTGTGGTTGTACAATAGTGCATAGTGCCACATACTCCACAACAAAATGGAGTGGTTGAAAGGAAGAACAAAACCTTAGTGGAATGTGCAAGGAGCATGATGAAAGGTATAAATCTTACCAATTCTTTTTGGGAAAATGTATTAGTACTGTTGTTTATTTAAAAAATAGAAGTCAAACAAAAAGTTTAAATCATAATACTCCATTTGAAGTTTTTTATGGTTATAAACCAACAATAATCCATTTAATAATATTCCAAGGAAAAGGGTTTTCTCATGTTCCGAAAGAAGATATTAGAAAACTTGATGCCAAAACTATCAAGTGTATTTTCATTGGTTATTGTTCTGATCATAAGGCATATAAGATGTTTGATCCTTCTACTTATAATTTTTTTGCAAGCAAAGATTTTTTGTTTCAAGAACATGCAAATGAAGGCCATAAGGAGGAAAATTATGATGCATGGAATATTCCTCATGATTTTGATGATGTCACAAAAGAAGTTGATGACAAACATGAGTTGAAACAATAGGAAGCATCTAGTGATATTCACACTTCAAGTAGTGAAAGCACACCTAGAGGAGGAGATAAGTCACCGCAAAGTAGGAGAAATGATGAAATCAATGAACAACCAAGAAGGTCCTCACATAAAATTAAACCACCAGTAAGGGATAAATACTATGCCTTGATGACTAAAGTGATAAATGTACAAGAACATTTGAATGTTAAAGAAGCTAATGAACATACAGAATGGAGAAATGCAATAAAGGAAGAAAATGGTTCTATTATAAAAAATGATACATGGGAATTGACAAAATTACCTAAGGATAAAGTTCCCTTAGGATAAAAATGGTTGTTCAAAAGTAAATTTAAAGATAATGGAACTATTTATAAATATAAAGCTAGATTTGTAGAAAAGGGTTATTCACAAAAAGACGTGATACATTATGAAGAAATGTTTGCACTTGTAGCTAATATGAACACCATTATAATGATGATTGCATTGGAGACTAAACATAATTGGAAGCTAAATCAATTAGATGTCAAGTCATCATTTTTTAATGGAGAATTAAAAGAAGAAGTTTATCTTGTTCAATTAGAAGGTTTTGTAAAAAAACATTAAACAGCATCTTGTTTCCAGGTTAAAGAAAGCACTATATGGACTCAAGTAGGCACCGAGGCCTTGGTATGTGAAGATTGATAAATTATTGTCTCAACAGGGCTTTATTAAAGGTAAAGGAGATCCAAATCTCTATATAAATAAGGATAAAAAAGGACATATCATTTTGATTTCTTATATGTTGATGATCTTATCATAATAGGAAGTGCTACCAGGATAATTGAAAAGATAAAAAGTAGTATTCCACAGGAATTTGAAATGAAATATCTTGGAGAATGGATTTTGGAGCTTGATAAAGGTAGAACCTTTGTCATGCAAAGAAAATACACACGTGAATTAATCAAGAGATTCAATATGAATGGGTGTAAAGCAGTATCTACACCAATGGAAAAAAATGTTAAACTCAATAGTGATGATAAAATAAAAGAAGTGAATGGCACATTATAGAGACAATTTGTGGGACGTTTGAATTAATTTACTACAAATATGCTAGATATTGCATATTCAGTCAGTATACTTAGTCAATTCATGGCTAAGCCACGTGAAAGTCACTAGAAAGCATCCAAGAGAGTCCTTCATTAATATTTGAAGGAGACAGAAAATTTTTGTATTGAATATACTAATGATTTGAATGTTGAGTTGACAGGCTATTAAGACTCTAATTAGGTAGGAAATCTAGATGATAGGAATTACACCTCTAATTGTGCATTCCATACTGGATTCGATATTATGTCATGGAGCAACAAGAAATAACCAGCTATTTCTTTGTCTTCCACTGAAGTTGAGTATAAGACCTTATGCAGTGCAACCTATGAAACAATTTGGCTAAGAATAAATCTTGAAGACATAGGAGAAAAATATGAAGGACCAATAGTTTTCAATTGTGACAATCAAATCTCTTTCAAACTACCAAACGACCCAGTCTTTCATGCAAGATCAAAATACAATGAGACACAATATCATTTTGTACGAGAAAAGATACAGATAAAGGAAATTAATTTGATCTATTGTAACACAAATGAAAATGTGGCAGACATCTTTACTAAGCCTTTAGGAAAATATAAGTTTATGTTGTGTAGAGACTAGTTACGTGTGATAAATAATTCATTTCTCCATTAAGGGGGAGACTTAGAGTTGATGGAGAAATATGATATTTTGGATTATGTAGAACTCAAGTGAATGTTCTAGAATGTGTAGAACTTAAGCCTTAATTGTTCTAGATTTTTAGTAGGAGTTACTATCCTTTATAAGGAGACCATGTCATGCATTGTATATCAATTTTAGGCATTGGCCTGGTTTGATAAAATATTTTGTGTATTATATCATATTTCTATTTTGCTATTTATGTAAGTCATATTTATCATCACTCCAATATCTTTATGGTTCCTTCTTGTCTAGTGATAGGTTCAAACTTCACATTTATTAGAGTTGAAGTCCCTTGGGTTATTATCAATGGCCAATTAGTTGTTATTTTAAGAAGAATACCTTTCAATATATCATAATCCTTATGTTATGATGCTAAAACACTAAAAAGATATTTGGAATTTTGATTTTAAACGTAAATAGAATTAATTATAATGAAATTAATAAAAATATCCATATAAAATATGGTTAATTAGAAATTTTTTAATTACAATTCAATTAACTTTTGCATTACAAAAATAAATTTATCAGATAATGATTTTTTATTTTAGTGGATTTGATCAAAATTTAGTTCAAAATTGAGAAAATTGTAACTTTATGTTGTTGCTGCATAATAATTCTCCAAGAGAATTTCTAGTGTTGAATGCATTTTTACATTCAAAAATATAATTTAGATATTATGATCTTATCAAAATCTATAGAAAAATAAAAATCCAAACATCACCTCCTTAAATTACACCTAAAAAGAAATAAAAAGTATATTCCATCTAAATTACTTAATTTTGATTTTATAAATTCTTAATCAAAAACAAGAAAGAAAGAAAAAAAAAATAAGTACCAATTTCTTATACATTGAAATTAACATTAACAAAAAAAATAGTTCAAACCATTTACCAAAATTTAAATTAACATAGAAATATTCAGCTATTTATTATGACCCAATACATACAATTTAGCCTTTTAATTCTAATTGATATTAACCTAAAATCATTCAAATTGTTTACCAAAAATTAAATTAACTTAAACACATTCATAATAAAATTAATACAAATTAAAATTGGAATTAATAACCCAATACATACATTTTAGCCTTTTAATTCCAATTAATATTAACCTAAAACCATTTAAACTATGTACCAAAAACTAAATTAACTGTTGACACCTAATCCGAAACGGATGGGTGAACTGGACAGTCATCTAGAAGATGAACTGATCCGTTTTTATTTTTGTATATATAAACATGACTTACCTAATGAATAATATCAATCAGTTTTGTCTCTCGTTCAATGTGGAGTTACCCTGGCCTGACATGGTATCAGAGCACAGGTCCCAAAATAGTGTAACTCCTGCTGAGCGCTGCATTATCCTGAGCGATTCCCTGACACTGAAGACTGCGCCCTCTGTCCTTCTATATGACTGTTCTGAGCACCTCTGGAGACTGCGCCCTCAGATCATAAGTAATTGATGTGCGTTTTTTTTTAATGCGTAGAAGCGTTTTTTGGTGAGGAGTCGTTTTTTTTGGTATTGAACGCATAGAAGCGTTTTCCTTCACTGCTTCTAGGATGAGCCTGAAAGGAAACCAGTTCTGGCATGCTTGACGATCTCAATTTCTGTATTTCGGGTTGTTTTACATGACTTAATTTTCGACAAGGTCCGCAACAATTTTTGCATTAAGTCTGTAGACGAACGCGAGGAGCAATCTGCCCAAAGGTTTTCAACGTTCAAAACTTTTGCGTGTCGTGAAAGGCAGGAGCGGTCCGGACGGGCTCTTCATCTGAACTCGGAAGCTTCATATAGTCGCCGGAGGGGGCTGTCCATCGACGGAAAATAAAGGCTCGAAGGCCACATAAAAAAAAAACAACTCTTCTTCCTTTCATCGTATTGGTATCAATCTGTCGTCCCCTTCGCCATCTCCGGGCCTGTTACATTTATGTGTGTAGGCAGAGTGTATATTGTCTCCGCTATTTTCGCTGGAAACGCTGCTTGTGTTTGAACCTGGTGCATTTGAACTGCATTTGAACTGCTGCTTATGTTTGATGATATTGAAGCCTGCGTTGTATTGTATTGAAGCCTGCGTTGTATTGAAAAACGTTGTGTTGTATTGAAGCCTGCGTTGTATTGAAGAATGACTGCGTTGTATTGAAGCCTGCGTTGTATTGTAGTGAAAGAATGACTGCGTTCTATTAATGACTGCGTTTTTTAAGTGCACTCCCGCAGCTGCTTTAGATATATTTTTGAAGATAGCTGGTTTCCGTCTCTATCAAGTGACATCTCAGCAATTCAGAAAAGATCCTGAAGGACGAGCCTTGGCTATCACAGATGAGTAAAAAAAAGCTTACGGGCTTGAGAAAGATGGTGCTTTTCATTTGATAAAAAAAAGGCACTACTAGAATCTGTGGCACTTTTACTTGTAGGACAGTTATTATTTTCCCAATCGAGTGTTGGATGAAGTTTTTCGGTATTTATAGTTTTCCATTGTATTCAAAATACTGGCAAGCTTCAGTTATTGAAATTGTATTGTAAGCAGGGGTTATATAAGCTGTTTTCAAAAGCAGTCAAAGTCATATCAGTCAGAACATTTGCACAGTTTGTTTTTATGCTGTATTGAAGCACAAAAGTGTTATAATATTTTCATGAAATTCTGATGCCTTCTGTCACACATTATAGGGATTTGTAGAATTTTTTTTATCAAGCAGAAGTTTTTACAGAATGCATTCAATCATCTCTATGGTCGGAATAGTTCTCACTGGCAAGGAGAACTATTCTGAATGGTCTCGGATGGTAAAACACACCCTCATCTACAATGAGCTGTGGAAAGGAGTGTGTGTCGGAGAAGAAGACAAAGACCCTGTGCAGCCTACATCAGATAAAGAACTTGTCATCTGGGAAAACAAGAACAGCAAAGCCTATGCATTGATCGCAACATCTGTAAATGAAGAAGTAAGTCGTCATATTTCATCCTATTCCACTGCCTTTGAAGCTTTACAAAAGCTGAAAGAACTTTATGATTCACATTCTGCACTTGAAGTTGTTCAGCTCATGATTAAACTCTTCACTCTTGAACTGAAAAATAATGATCCCCTTGCTCTTGCATCTGAAATAAAGTCTATAATGCATGATATTAAATCCACTAAGGTTGAGCTGGATATCTCTCTTATTGCCTTTCTCAAAGCACTCTATCCTACCTACTCTAGTTATCTTGAGTCTTTACAAGCAAATGGAAATCTTAAAGACATAACCTTTGAGTCTCTTGTGAAAAAGTTTGCTGAAAGAGAGAAAGCCTTTGGAAAGAAAACATTTCCTGAATCTTCTGAAGAGACTGTTTGCCTTGCTCATAAAGAAAAGCATCCTGCTAAAGATTCTACAAGAGGAAGAGGTGGACGAAGAGGAAGGGGAAGATACTTCAGAGGCAGGGGGGGCAGACATCCTCAAGCAGAAAAGGCAGATCTACATTGCATTCGCTGCAAACGAAATGGATCACATGATGCTTCTACATGCAAGCTACCATGGGACAAGGTTGAGCAGAGAAGAAACCAGCAGGAAGGTAAAACTGATGACACAGACAAAGGTAAAGCACCTGAATCCGCTCACTATATTGAGGCACAATGTAACATTGGAGTAAATGAAGATCTGTTTAATGCTTCACTTACTTCTTCGAAAAATGACTGGTTGCTTGATTCAGGAGCAACCTGTCATATGACTCATAGGAAAGATTTTTTTGAAGATTTCACCGATAATGTTGATGGAGCAGTATACTTTGCAGATTAGTCAAAAATCAAACCATTAGGGCTTGGCACAGTCAGGCTTAAACTGCCTGGTCTTCCAGACTTTCTTCTGGATCATGTTCTATATCTCCCACAGCTCAGGAGAAACTTGTTGTCCATGGTCCACATCCGCCAGCAAGGTCACTCCATTCATATGTTTGATGGAAAGCTTGAGGTAAGAAAGGCATCTGACCATTCACTTGTCATGAGGGGTATAGAAGAAGAAAGACTTCTTAAACTGCAAGGAACCTCTGCTTATGCACAAAATTTCTCATATATTTCTCATCATGAAGAAGGTGCACTTCCATCAAGTTTATTATGGCATGCTAGATTTGGACATTTAAACTATGATAGTCTCCGCTTGTTGAAGAAAATTGGTGTTGCTGGTTTGCCTACAATTCCTAGAAAACATAAACAATGTGATGCTTGCATTCTAGGAAAGCATAGCAAATAGTCCTTTCATGATTCACATTCAAGAGCACATAGGAAGCTTGAACTTATTCATTCAGATTTATGTGGTCCAATGCCTGTTCCTTCTGCAAATGGAAATAAATATATCATGACATTTATTGATGATTACACCAGAATGTGTTGGGCTTACTTATTGAAGAACAAATCTGATGCTTTTCAAACATTCAAGAATTTTCATAAATGGATTGAAAATGATGCACAATCTCATATTGGGTCTATTCGCACTGATAATGGAAAAGAATATACATCAAATGAATTTGAACACTATCTTCGCCAACATAGATTAAACATCAAACAACTGTGCCTTATAATCCTCAACAGAATGGTGTAGCTGAAAGAATGAACAGAACAAATTTGAATATGGTACGATCCATGCTTTTCTTCAAAAATGTAAAGACAATGTTTTGGGCTGATGTTGTTCTATGTGCTGCATATATAAAGAATAGATGTCCATCTAGTGCTATAAAAAACAAGACTCCTTATGAATTGTGGTATGGACATGTTCCTTCGATAAAACATCTCAGGATATTTGGTTCCACCTGTTATGCTTTAATACCAAAGGTACATAGAAACAAACTTGGTGCTAGAAGTCGTAAGTGTATCTTCCTGGGGTATTCAAACACATCTAAAGCATACCGCCTTTATGATGAAGTAAATAAAAAGTTTGTTTTATCTAGAGATGTCATTTTTCTTGAATCATCCAAATCTGACAGTGTTGTTGAGCGGCAACTTGATCGCTCGGATAGATTCACAAAACCGAAATCATTCCAAGAGTTTGATAATTAGATTCCACATCTTGAAGGGGGGATTCCTATACTAGATCAACATGTGGAATCTCCTTCTGAAGAACAATCTCCCCTGCATGACACTCCAACAACGGATGATGCTTTAAGTGATGTAATTCATAGAATTGGGAGACTTAATCTTGATTCAGTCCCAACTCAATCAACAGAAAAGCCTGGACCATCTCAGAAAGGTCCCCCAAAGTGGCTGACAAAGACACTTGAAAGTGTTCATCCTGATGAAATTGGAAAAACAGGAACCAGAAATACAAACCGACAAGATGGAGGTGATGTAGATAACTCTAATTCACCTGTTGATATGGATGTTACTTATGATTGTGAATTGAACTTGTCTGCAGATTTTTAACCAACTTCCTTCATAGAAGCTGCTTCTCATGATGAATGGAAAGAAGCGATGCAGAAGGAATATGATGCCCTCATAAAGAATGGCACTTGGAAGCTGGTTGATCCTCCATTTGGAACCAAACCAATTGGCTGCAATTGGGTCTACAAGAACAAGTACAAAGCTGATGGCTCACTTGACAAGCACAAAGCTAGGCTCGTGACAAAAGGTTTTGCACAGAAGGAAGGGGTCGATTGTGAGGAAACTTTTGCTCCCACAGCAAAATGGGCCACCATCCGGACACTCTTTGCACTAGCTGCTCAGAACGGTTGGAAAGTCCATCAAATGGATGTAAAAACTGCATTCTTGAATGGAGATCTAAAAGAGAATGTTTTTATGTCCCAGCCTAAAGGATTTGCTGTGAAAGGACATGAACACAAAGTATGCAAACTTGTGAAGTCCTTGTATGGCCTCAAACAAGCACCACGAGCCTGGTATGAAAAACTAACTGAGCATCTTCTGAAACTCAACTTCAAACATTTTGATCTTGATGATGCAACTTTATTTGTCAAGAAAGTTGGCAAAACAGTTGTATATCTTGTGGTATATGTAGATGATCTTTTAATGACAGGGAACAATGAAAGCTATATTGCATCCATAAAGAAAGAATTAGGAAAATTTTTTGAAATGATTGATTTGGGCTATGTTCATTACTATCTTGGCATTGAAGTAACCCAACATCCAAAGTCCATATTTCTTTCTCAAAAGAAATACATTGGAGATTTGTTAAACAGATTTGGCATGACAGAGTGCAATCCCCTTTCTACTCCAATGGAACAAAACTTGAAGCTCACATCTATTGAAGGAAAGGAATTTGAGGATGCAACAAAGTATAGACAGCTTGTAGGAAGTCTCATCTACCTCACTACTACCAGACCAGACATTTCATTTGCTGTTGGAATCCTCTCCAGGTTTATGCAAAAGCCTTGTGAGGGACATTAGTCTGCTGCAAAAAGAATTCTAAGGTACTTGAAGGGAACTCAAGACCTTGGAATCAAGTATACACAGGTGGACGACTTCAACTTGATTGGATACTCTGATTCAGACTTCGATGGAGACAAAGAAACTGGGGTATCTACTTCAGGATATGCTATGAGTCTTGGATCAGGAGCTGTCTCCTGGAGATCACGCAAACAATCAGTACCAGCAGATTCCACAACAGAAGCAGAATACGTGGCAGCAGCTGAAGCAACAAAAGAAATTGTGTGGCTTAGGAAAATTCTTGAAGATTTGCAAGTAAAACAAATACAATCTACTCCACTCATGATTGATAACACATCTGCAATAAAGTTGGCCAAGAATCCAAAGTTCCATGATCGTACTAAGCACATCAATACTAAATATCATCTGATCCGACATCATGTTGAGGCCAAAACAATCCATCTCCGTCATTGTTCCACAAATGAGCAAATTGCAGACATCTTCACCAAAGCGCTTGGAAGAGAAAAGCTTGAAAGATTCAGAACGATGCTTGGACTCACCAACATCCCTTGAGATTAAGGGGGGAATGTTGACACCTAATCCGAAACGGATGGGTGAACTGGACAGTCATCTAGAAGATGAACTTATCCGTTTTTATTTTTGTATATATAAACATGAGTTACCTAATGAATAATATCAATCAGTTTTGTCTCTCGTTCAATGTGGAGTTACCCTGGCCTGACATTAACTTAAACACATTCATAATAAAGTTAATACACATTAAAGTTGTAATTCCCATTGGTATTAAACACAAACCATTCAAATCGTTTACCAAATTTTAAATTAACTATTCAAATATTTGTCATGGCCCAATACAGCTTGAACTTTTATATTCTAGGAAAGTTGCACCATATTTCCAAATAAAATTGACCCAAAATATAATAGAGGAAAAAACAAAACTTAAAAGAGTTAGACTAAGCGAATTATTATTCTCGCAAAAATTTCATTTTCTTATAATGATTTTCCACTTGTATGGATTCCACCCTAAAGGGAGAACATGATACAACCAAGGTGAAGGAAACTAGCTAAGGACTCAAGCCACTAACCCAACCCAATAAATCTCAAGTTCAGCTAGATTGTTTACCATAAAATTCTCCAAGAAACCATCAAACCATCAACATCTTTGGCATTCTCTTTCACTTACCTTCATAGTAAAAGAAAGGGTTTTTTACTTTCTTTCTTATTAGTCCCTTATAAATATTCTTCCCCAATTGCCTTTAGTGTGGAAAGAAAGAGTCAAATTTGTTGTATGGCTTCTGAAATAACATGACCAGGTTATACCTTGGCACTAAACACCCCATGAGTAATAATTTACAAGGAATAAGGGAGGTTTTTTAACAACCTAACCTCTATGTTCATTTATAACTATTTATCTCTATTTTTTGGTTCACTATTTTCACTTTCACAACCCAATTTGGTCATTCATAAGTTCTAATATCAATATTTTGCATGGAAATGTAGTTATAAGAGCTTTATTTTCACTTTCACGACCCAATTTGATCATTCATAAGTTCTAATATCAATATTTTGCATGGAAATGTAGTTATAAGAGCTTTAATGGTGTCTTTAATGTTCAAGGATATGGTTCCCATAGGGAGAAGAATGGTAGCAAGGGTAAGAATGGTGAGAGTTTAGGATAATTCAAATTAGTATGGAAGAGAATGCATGGGAATAGAGGAGGTTCAAATTTCCTTGGGGATGGAGACTCTTATTCCCCTTCGTGATGTCATATGGCTTCATAACTATGTGACCTAGACTTACCACCAACTATCACATGCAATAATGATTATTCTTTAAGTCAAAGAGAGTGGTGTTATGGGGATTTAATGTTAGATATTATTGAGTACAATTTCTACAAACTATAAGGAAGTATTAAATAGATTTGAATTGGAAGAAACTATGAACTCAAATGGTTAAAATATAGAGCCTAACAAGTCATTAACTCTCATAAATTGGAAAATATCCTTAAAAAAAAGTGATATGAGATTTGTGATTAGGATTTATTCTTTGGAAGTAAAAATATAGAGATGATAACATTCCAAAGAAATTAAAATGCACATTGAAAAAGCACTATAGTGTTTTCTATAAAATTCCTAAGGGGCCATCTAGATATGGTGAACAAAAAATTCAATTAATACATGTAATTATTTCTCCTAATAAAAGGAATTATATATATCCTCATCAAAAAGATGGAGAGATTGAAAACAATGGCACAAGTCATGATATATTTGGGTATTATTCAACCAATCATGAGTTCCTTTTCAGCTCTTGAAGTGATAGTGAGAAAAAATGTAATGTGTGGATGATGTGTCATGATTATATACATCTAAACAAAATAACCGTCGAGGATAACTTCCATATCTTTGAATATTAATGAGTTATAATATGAGCTTCATGGAGTGGCATATTTCAAAGTTTGATCTTAAATCTAGAAATCGCTAAGTTATATTAAGATAAGACACTCTGAAACTAAAATTCAGAACACATGATGGGAATTATGTGTTCTTGATCATGTTTTTAGGCTACCTAATGCTTCTCCCACTTTTCAAATTCTTTTGAATGAAATTTCTATCCCATGTTAGAAATTTTTTGTTGGTTTTCTTTCATGATATACTAATCTACAACATATCATAGGAACATTGCATTAAACATGTGGATAACCTCCTACAAATTCATTAAAACAACTAATAATATGTAAAAAGATCCAAATGTACTTTTGGGAAAAAAGAAATAGATATTTTGGCCATATTGTTTCATGGGAAGGGGTTAAGGTGGACGCTTAAAATTTCCATGTTATCACAAATGGTTTATTCCTAAGAGTATCAAGAGTCTTAGAGGATTTTTGGGTCGTATAAGATATTACCAAAAATTATTGGAAAGAACTAATTTTGGGAACAGGATTATAGTTGAATGTGGTGAATCAAGATAAGGATATTAACACAAGAAGGGATACTGTTGGCTTTTTAAAGTAAATAATTTAAGGGAAAATACTAGGTGAAATCTACATATAAAAGGGAAACAACAACAATTTTACATGTAATAAAAAGTTGGCAATAATATCTCATTGTGAGGCATTCTAAAGTCAAGACATACCATGATATAGACAAAATTACTTTTTAGATAAAGCTCATCATTAGAAGAGAAACAAAAAAGGGTAGTGCAAATGCAAGGGTTTGATATTGAAATAATTTACAAAAGGAAGGAGAAGGTCCAGTAGCAAATGTCCTTTCCAAAATATAACATTCTTATATTTTTTTTCCATTACATCTTCCACTCCTACTTGGTTGGAAGTATTTCATCATTAATGGAATGTTAAAAACTACACTAGACAGAAAATATAACATCTAAAATAAGGGGTGAGCTTTATGGAACATTTAGAGGGAAGATATATATTCTTTGATAAAATGTATTATGATTTTATGTCCTTAATCAAAGTTAAAGTAACAAATACAAAGCGATTCTCATGATTCTGCAATGGTAGGACATTTAGGGTTTTTTAAAACATGTCAATGGATAAAAACAGATATTTTTGGGGAAGGAATGAAGAAATATATTCAAATATTTGTAAGAGAACGTTAGGAGTACTAAAAAAATAAAGGAAATTTATTCAAGGTTCTAGGGTCACTTCAACTTCGACGCATATATAATCAAAGATGGGAATAGATATCAATGGAATTCATTGCAATAATGTCACACTTAGAAGGCAAGGATGTCATTTTTTGGCTATGGATATAGTCACAACACATCCATATTTTTTGGAATTCAAAATTGATATATTACAATCCAAGTGGTTGAAGTGTTTATGAAGAAAATTCATATACTTTGGGGATTTCCTAAATGGTAAGTGACAAACATATATTTATAAGAAAATTTTGGATAGAATTATGAAAAATGAGTGGAACAACACTAGATATGAGTTCAACATATCATCCACAGATAGTGGTTAAATAAAAAAAATTGATTGGAGTGTTATCTATATTAATATTCTTTAGATAAGAAATCTCAATAAGAGAAGTGGATTCTAGTAGAATGTTAGTATATTATCAAACATTTCTTAATGGAGAAAACTAAAGTATAGGTAGTAAACGCAAAAATGGAAAATATTAAAAAGACTTTCAAAATCCTTAAATAAAACCTTCAAATGGTTCAAAATAGGATGAAATAGCAAGCAATTTCTTAATTTCCTTCAAATTTCTTAAATAAGACCTTCAAATGGTTCAAAGAAAGATGAAGTAGAAATTAAGAGCTTCAAATAAAGACATCTTAGTAGATAGGAACTTCAATAATTTAGTGAAGGAAATTAATGATATTTATTGGAGTTGATAGGAGCTTCAATAATTTAGTGAAGGAAATTAATAATATTTATTGGATGTATTTATTGTAAATAGATGAAATCCTGTATGAAAAAAAAATAAGAGAGAGCATTTAAATGTTTGTAAAGATTTATTATGTATGATTTCATTTGATTGATAGTTTTATTTTCAACATACCTTAAGTTTATCGCTCAACCACCTAAGTTTACATTATCTTTTTTGACGTGTTTTTTTAACATAAACATATTTTTAATATCATATTTATGTTGTTATAAATATTTTTGTTATTATATGTAGGATGTTATAAATATTTTTCATTATATCTGTGTAAAAGATAAATGATAGTAAAATTTTAAAATATTTAATACAATATTAATGGCATAATATTATTTGTGAAAAACATTATAAAAGAACCAAAAAAAACATAAGAAAATGTTTTAAAATAAATGGTGTTAAAAATAGCAACAACAAATTCCAATTTATTTTGTTTTTGAATTGAATTGTGAATTATAATTGTAATTATATTGTCATAGCAATTTGTAATAGTTAATTAAGTTAAATTGACTTAATTGATTTAGGAAATTCGAGTTGGAAGTTTATCTAGAGTCATGTAGAGCGATCCCCAAATTTTAGGGGCCCACGTTGAGTTCTTTAGAGTTGTAATTAGATAACTTAGTCTAACTGAGTTATAGTCAGTTAAACTAGTTCTAATTGTTGGAGAAACTAGTAGAGGTCTAGTAGTGGAGTAGTGCACCAGTGCATCACTAGTACCACACTAGTCAACTGAAGATTCACTCTTAAATAACTCATGCATGTTAGCTCATATGAAGACCCAGTTGAGATTAGAGTTCAGGCACAGTATACTATCAGTTGTATAATTTTCCAAGTTGTACAGATGGTGCATGCAATCAGTTGAAGACCTATGTTTGGATTGCGCAATTATGGAGAGTGGATTTCCAAATCAAGTATGGGTTGATTCCTCTAGGAATTGCACAAGGAAGTAGGGGCTTGACAGGCAACAGAATTGTCTAAGTGTTGGCTTGAGCTGACTTGTGAGGTAGAGAGATAGAATATACTAGTGTAGGAATTGTTCAGGATGAACAAGCATAATATTTTTTTCTTAGATCTTATGGTTAATGCAATATAGATAGTCGAGGTTTTTAGTAGTTACTTTCCCTAGAGAAATATTATGTTATGTGCGATTGAAATTCTTCCTTTTCTTCTTATTATTTTCATCGATCAATTTTGGTTTCCACTGAAAAGTAGAGTAGATTCTTGTCTTGTGTTTTAACATATCACATAGGTTGTTGAATCTACAGTCAAAATCTACATGGTATCGGAGTTAAAGACAGTATAGAAGAGGAGATTCCAAGTTTGTTGTGCAGGTCAAAATCGAATTTGCAAGTTCATACTTCAGAGCAGTGATGTCTTTCTACAAGTTGCGACTTGAGTATGCCTTGTAGGGAAGATCGAATTACATAGCTTGGAAGGACAAGATAGAGGCAGTGATGGAATACAATGGCCTCAAGGAATTCATAGATCATGACATTACTAAGCCTCCAACATCGGATGCTAAAGATTTGGCTGAATGGAGAAAGTGTGTGGCAAAAGAAAGAAAGATTATTCTGGAGGGAGTTCGAGACAACATTGTCTCAAGTCTCCATGGCGAGGATACTCCATACTTAATGTGGAAGTCATTGATGGACCTATTTCAAAATATCAGTGACCATAAGAAATTGGCACTGAAGGACAAACTCAAAAATATCAAGATGGAGAAGGTTGACTCTATTCTGAAGTACTTGACCAAGTTCACCCATTGTCAGGATGAGCTTGGAATTTTCAAGATTACTGTTGCCGAGGAAGATATGGTGAGCCTAGCTCTTCTAGGACTTCCTAATAGTTGGCACAGTTATCATGAATATGTCAATGGGAGGGAGAATATACCAGATTGGGAATGGATGTGGTAGGATTTGGTACAAGAAGAGATTCGGAGGAATACCACAGATGGTTCCTCATCAAAGATTGATGATGAGGAAAATTGTGCCTTAGTGGGTAAGGCAAATAAAGGGAAGGGGAAGGCATCCCATTCCAAATCAGATTCTTGTCATGGAGGTAAGAAGAAGGACATGTCAAAAGTCAAGTGCTTTCATTGTCACGAGCTAGGACATTTTTCCACAAAGTGTCCACTCAAGAAGGTTAGTAAGAAGCCCTTAGGAGGAGTGGCAGGAGGTGAGGCTCTTGCCTCACAATTCGAATTAGACTTTACCCTCATTGTATGTATGGTGTCATCAATGATGGGTAGTGTATGGTACCTAGATAGTGGAGCTTCTTTCCACATGACTAGTAACAAGGAGCTCTTCAGTAACTTGGAGGAGAAGGATCTCCAGATGCATATCAAGATGGGTGATGACAGGAGGTATAGTGCTACTAGGCTTGGTATAGTTACCTTTCAAAGGGAGTTAGGTTCTCCCCTCACTTTGCAAGATGTTATGTATGTTCCTGGTTTGAAGAAGAACTTGGTATTTGTTGCCATGTTGGAGGATAGAGGCTATGATGTGATCTTTAGTAAGGGAAAGGCATTCCTTCGTCACATAGCCATGGGACAAGTAAAGAGGATAGGGGTTTGGGTGAAGAATATCTACAAGTTGGAGGTAGACGATTGTGTTGCCTTGAGCACGAAAGAAGAGAAGGTGCAGAGCTAAAACATCATTGAGTTGTGGCACCGGTAGTTGGGCCACTTGCATCATTGTGCTTTCAAAATCATGCAGCAAATTTCTATGGGTCTTCCAAAATACACCAAAGCTTCCTTTCATGATAAAGACAGTCGATCACAGACGATCTTGGATCAAGTCCATTTAGAATTGTGTGGATCATTCTCGATAACATCCATGACCAAACATGGGTATTATGTTATATTTGTTAATGATTTTTCTTGTAAATGCTGGATCTTCTTCATGCATAAGAAAGCTCAAACTTTTGCAAAGTTTTGTGAATTTAAAGCATTGGTCGAGAAAGATACTAGAAAGAAGGTTAAATCTCTTAGGAGTGATAACGATGAAGATTATGTGTTGAATGAGTTTAAAAACTTATGTGTGACAGAAGGCATTCAACGAGAGTTGGTTGCACCTCATAACCCGCAACAGAATGGGGTGGTTGAAGGGAAGAATAGAAGCATAGTAGGGGTAGCACGGGCGATTTTGCATGATCAGGACCTACCACTACACTTGTGGGCTAAGGCATGCAACATAGTTGTTTATTTGCAGGACAGAATCCCTCATCGAATTCTGGGGATGAGTACACTGGAAGAGGACTTTTCAAGGAAGAGACCAGATGTGGGTCACTTTAGGATTTTTAGTTCATTGGTCTACTGCCATGTAACCAAAGATGCATGAAAGAAGCTTGAGCCAATAGAAGAGTTGGGGATATTTGTGGGGTACATTGATACACCTCATAACTATCGAGTGTACCTGTTGACCAACATGATGAAAGTGGTTCGCAGGGATGTGAAATTAGATGAAGAGAAGGCCATGAGATGTTCCCTTGAGAGGGAGCTTCCGCTACATTCGATTGAGAAGCTTTTAGCTCCTATGGAGGAACCTCAGATTGATGTGGAGAAACCACATGCAGAGGATCAATGAGTGGAGACACCCACTAAAGCAGAGTATTCTAGAGATGGGAGAAAGCACATCAGAGAAGCTAACAGGTTACTTCATGATGCAAGAGAGAATGTGGGAGCACCCACATCATAACACACGTAGAGGAGGTCACTAGAGAGGTAAACTGGATAGATGGCTCTTATGAGCGGATTTGTTGAGACAAAGCCATCTTCTTTTGAGGAGGTAGTGCAGCAACTGGTTTGGGTTGATGCCATGGTTGAGGAGTATGACTCCATTGTTAGGAACAGTGTTTGGGATATGGTTCCAAGACTGGAAGACAAGTCAATGGTGAGTTCCCAATGGATTTACAAGGTAAAGAAAGCAGGGGATGGTAGTGTGGAGAAACATAAGGCCAGGTTTGTGACCCGAGGTTTTTCTCAGCTGGAGGGGATTGATTACAATGAGACCTTTGCTCTTGTTGCAAGGTACTCATCAATCAAGTCCATATTGGCATTGTCAGCACAAATGGGATGGAAGATACATCAGATGGATGTAAATACAACCTTCATTAATGGAATTATTAATGAAGAGGTGTATATAAAGCAGCGTGAAGGTTTTGAGACCTTTTATCGAGAGTCGCATGTGTGCCAACTCAAGCGAGCGTTGTATGGGATGAAGCAAGCATCCTGTGCTTGGTACACCAGGATCGATAGCTACTTCACCAGGTTGGGTGTCACCAAAAGTGAAGCACATGAGAACCTTTACCATATTGTGGTGGAAGGTAAATTTTTGAGTATCGTTTTATATGTTGATGATTTGATTCTAACATGTGATCATAATATGATAAAGTCTTACAAAGAGGATCTTGTAAGAGAGTTCAAAATGAAGGACTTGGGGCTTATGCACTACTTTTTGGGCATGGAAGTATGGTAAGGTGATGAGGAACATTTTGTCTCTTGGGGAAAGTATGCCAACGAGATACTGAAAAGGTTCCACATGGAGAAAAGGTTACTCATGTATTTGGTGAAAACACGACCAGACATATTTTATGCAGTCAACCATCTTAGTCAAGCGATGGTTAAGCTGACCAAGTTGTATTAGAAGGTAGCTAAGTGTGTGTTGAGATACCTCAGAGGCACTACTTAGTATGGTTTATGGTATAGACAGACAAAAGGAGTGATGCTTCAAGGATATACCAATGCAGATTGGGCAGGGTGTCCATCCGACAGGAAGAGCACATCAGGAGGGATCTTCAGTATTGGGTCACCATGTGTTTCTTGGTATAGCAGGAAATAGAGATCAGTTGCACTCAGTGCAGTAGAGGCAGAGTACATGGGTGCCAGTCAAGCAGCTTGTGAGGCTATCTGGATGAGGAATATTTTGGTTGTTTTGCTTGGTCAGCAGATGGATCCAACTGTGATTTACTATGACAATCAGAGTTGTATCAAACTCTCTGAAAATCCAATTTTTCATGATTGGTCCAAGCATATTGATATCAAGTATCATCATATTTGAGATTGTGTGCAGAGGAGGATTATGTTGTTGGAGTACATTCCCATGGAGGAGAAGGATGCAGATATTTTGACAAAGGCTTTGTCAAGATGAAAATTTGAGCTTCACAGAGACAGGATCGGGGTAGCTGATAATCCCTTTCTTGTTGAGAGGAAGTGTTAAAAATAGCAACAAGAAATTCTAATTTAATTTTTCCTTGAATTAAATGGTGAATTAAAATTGTAATTTTATTCTCATAGCAACTTGTAATAGTTAAATAAGTTAAATTGACTTAATTGACTTAGGAAATTCGAGCTAGAAGTCTATCTAGAGTCATGTAGAGTGATCCCTAAATTTTAGGGGGGGCAGGTTGACTTCTTTGGAGTTGTAATTAGATAACTTAGTCTAACTGAGTTATAGTCAGTTAAACTAGTTCTAATTGTTGGAAAAACTAATAGAGGTCTAGTAGTGGAGTAGTGCATGAGTGCATCACTAGTACCACATTAGTTAACTGAAGATTCACTCATAAATAACTCATGCATGTCAACTCAGATGAAGACCCAGTTGAGATTAGAGTTCAAGGATAGTGTACTATGAGTTGTATAATTTTTTGAGTTGTACAGATGGTGCATGCAATAAGTTGAGGACCTATCTTTGGATTGCGCAGTTATGGAAAGTGGATTTCCCAATTAAATATGGGTTGATTCCTCTAGGAATTGCGCAAGGAAGTAGAGGCTTAGCAGGCATCAGAATTGGCTAAGTGTTGGCTTGAGCTAGCTTGTGAGGCAGAGAGATAGAATATACTAGTGCAGGAATTGCTCAGGACGAACAAGAATAATATATTATTCTCATATCTTCTTGTTAATGCAATATAGATAGTCAGGGTTTTTACTAGTTGTTTACGCCAGAAAAATATTATGTTATGTGCAATTGAAGTTCTTCCTTTTCTGCTTATTGTTTTCATCGATTAATTTTGGTTTCCACTTAAGAGTATAGTAGAATCTTTTCTTATACTTTAACATATCACATAAGTTGTTGAATCTATAGTAAAAATCTACAAATAACATAAAAAATTTAATGATTTTAAATTTCACCATTTCCTAAAAAAATAAGTCATAACAATATTGTTGAAAATATTTAATAATAAAGTTTAAGCTTTCATAACAATATCTTATATCACAACATTAACCCAACCCAGTACTTTAATTTTTATTTAAACCATACAATGCATACTACAAACTTAGAAAACAATAATTTTTTTTGTCAATATAACACATCTCAACTCTTCTTAAATAAATAAACTTCTTTCATATATATTTGGCTTCCTTGAGTACTTTATGTGGATAAATGTTTAAAAATCAAACTTAGATATTCTATTAATAAAGAACATCTTTATTCCTTTATAATAAAAGTTAAATGATATCAAAAGTTTAAAATATTTAATATAATAATATTAAAAAAGTCAACATAATATTATTGGCCAAAAACAGAAGTTAAATGATAAATAAAATAGTATTAAAAAAATCGACATAATATAATTATTTGTGAAAACATTATAAAAATCGACATAATATTACTATTTGTGAAAAAACATTATTAAAAAAAAAATCCAAACCATGAAAATTTGGTAATCTAAATAAGATGATATTCCATTTTAAATTTCACTTAAAAGAAGTCATAACACTCATCATAGTTAAAAATACTTACTAACAAGGCTTAAAATTTCATAGTTATATTTTATATCACACCATTAACTCACTAAACTAATACTTTGCTTTTTCTTGAAACAATATGTGAAGGAAAGACAATGCACAATTTACAGCAATGAAAATAAACTGCTATTCCCTTCGGCATATCAAAAGAATGAACCAATTCTATTTAAAGAAAGAGGCAACATAATATCACAGTAGATGCTAGCTGGCCATCTGCCCAACGATCACTATATCTCGACTTTATATGCTGCGAAATCACAAAATGCAATGCGGGCAGAAAGCTATTTCATTACATATATTCCAATTAACATACTTCAAAAAAAAATGAATCAGTAATTCATATATCACCAAATAATCCAAACGGCAACCTAACAGCAAGAACAAGAGGACCAACTTCATTAGAATTCAATCACAAGGAGGTGCACAGCGTTCTCTTATTCATTCTTTGTGGTCGCCTATACCATCAAAACTCCCACGCATGCGACCAACAACGCCAATAACCCACAGCAGACACCTTCAACTGCAGTGGCTGAGGAAGTATTGCTGGATTCGGGAGTGGCGGGGCTCTCGGTGGGGCTCTCAGAAGGTCGGGCTGGAGCAGGGGGCGACGAGACGGGCGTTGTTTCGGGCGATTCGACATCGGGGGCGGGGACGGGGGAGTTCGAGGGTGACGGTGTCGGAGCGGGGGAGGGAGCCACGGTGAAGAGCTCTTTGGGCTTCAGCAACTTATCAACCGTAAAGATCGCAAGTGGCTGGTCGTCCAGTAGGGTACCGCTGATCGTGGCCTTGCAAATGCGAGTATTGAGCATCACTGTGTTGCCCGAGGAGGATGCCGTCACTACGTACTTGCCGGCGCCGGTGGTCGCCATCGTGCTGATGGGGTCATTGGTTGTCTTGAGGGTGCCAAGGGGGCTGTACACGGGCAGCGCGTGGAACTCTAGCAGGGATTCTTTGTCATCGCTGGACATCTTGCTCAGCAACTTGCTGGTGACACCCGTAAACGCAGCGTCCGTAGGAGCGAATACGGTCAGCCCACCCTGGACGGCGTCCTTAAAGGTCTCGATGACCCCTGTGGCGGAGATCATGCCGGCGAAGATCTTGCACCCACCCTTTATCAGAACGGCGGTGATGTTCACGTCAGCGGGGGATGGAGCAGGCGCCTCTGCCACGCTGGTCGTGATCGGCTGACTCACCTCCACGACGGACAGATTGTAGCCCTCCTGCTTCACGGACTTAACATATGTCGAGTCCAGCTTGGACCCGTGCCCTGCAAGGCCGAAGCCGACCTTGCCACCCTTCAGATCTGTGATGTTGATGAAGCCAGCGTTGCCCGGGGCCATGCCGGTGGTCTGGTAGAGTGTGGTGCTGAGCGTGGTGCCGTTGGTGATCTGGTGGAGCTTCTTGGCGTCGAAGTAGTCGAGCACCACATGGAAGCTCAAGGCACGCTTGACGGACGCCAGTTGCAGGCCGCCGAGAGGGGTCATGGCGGCGTTGCTCACTACCAGCACCGTGATCGTCTGCCGGCTGTTGATCTCATCTGACAGCTTCGTGCGCGTGAGGTAGTGATTAAAGTGGCTGTATTGTGGATATTTGGCGAGGATCTTAGTGATGTTGAAAGCATTCGCGCAGCACAGGAAGCTTAGAAGGAGGAGGCACAGAAGCTTCATTATGGCGGAAATGCAAAAATGATCAACTGAAATGGAAATCTAGCGGACGTTCAGATGCTAAACCAGAAAGAAAATCGGATGATCGTTATTTGAGTCCAGGAGCTGCTGGGGCATGTGGCATGTATATAACGCTCTCATCAACGGTCACGTGCCTCACCGTCAGCTGCCCTGCCCCGTCCAGCCTGGCATGATGTGGCATTGCCTCGGCTTGGGATGGTGGACCCCAAGCCATCCTGTCTCCCGTTGTTAAAGTTAACAATGGTCTGGACGTTACCCCACGGGTGCAAGAAAAGAGAGGCCTATAAGGGCTTTCAAGGATACCCTTCTAGTCATTCTTGTTCGCCTAGACATAAAGTGCATAATTTTAGTGGCGTGGGGTCATATTTAAATTCTTGTCATCCATGATAATTAACTAAATTATTTTTAAATTCTATAATAATAATTAATTATCATAAATAAATATGAATATTTCGTAAAAGTGTAAGAAAGGTAAAAGTGTAAGAAAGGTATTTATGTTATGTTGTATGGGTTTTCAAAATATTGGGAGTATGGATAAAGAGTTTCGAACAACTAAAACATTCACTTAAATTTATAGAAAACCGAAAATTGGAAATCACAATATTATAAAATATAAAAAACTAGATTAGATTTCTTTTGCAAAAGAAATTGCATATGCATGAGATTAATATATATTATGCTAGATTTATTTTAGAAAATAAATAAATGTTTGCATGCAGGAAAATAGCTACCGTACAAAGAAGTTTAGGTTTGCATTCAAAAATTGCTACAAAATATCTAGAAGTTTGATTTATTGAAAATATTACATGAATAATTAAAAAACTAAGACAATTTAATGGGACTAATTTTGGAAAATATTTTCATGAGATATTGAAAAATAGGGTCCAAATATTCCAAGACATCATTTTCATAAGGTCACCTCTAACCTGATCTTCCAAGCAACAAAATTTAATGAGTCATTCAACTTCTCTCTCTTTGAAGTATAAGGTAGACATATTGACCATGTCAAATAAGCTTTCTTCAAATCTTTCTAAAGGTGATTGCTTGTTTCTTGTCTCCTTGGTCTTGTATTCACTTCAGCTTTGATACCATGTTAATTTTCCAATGTTTTATTCTTAACACAATCACTTACAACGATTATTCTTCTATTAGCAATCACTTTATCCAATAAATTCAATCTTTCAAAGAGAGTTAAAACTTGTAGATAGAAAATTAAACCAATGCACAATAGAAGACAACCAAGAAAAGTAGAGACATAGTATTTGGTCAAAGACCAGGGAAAAACCCTTTCAAAATTCTTCTTTTATTAGACTTTCATCAAATGTTTAGTGGGTGTTTAGTAGAGATATACAATGTTCCAATTCATCAACAATTAGTCAAAGGTCAACAACTTTGATTAGACAAACAACCCAAGCAATATACAATCAAAGACGAGCCAACAATTCGAATCTGATCCAAAGTCAAAGTCAGCAAATTTGGTCAAAGTCAACAACAACCCTAGTTAGTGAATGGTTGATCTCGGTGGATATTGGTGTCCAACCGCCTATTCCACTTGGAACCCCACGACTATTTCTTTCAGTTTCCTTAATTGTAGCACAATTTACTATTTTGGAAATTTTTCGAGTCCTAAACTTCCAGAGCCTTTTTGAGGCCTTAAACGATGTTTTTACTTTTGGAAAAAGGGAAATTTTTTTGATTGCGATAGGGATTTATTATTGAAACTTGTTTTCCTTGGATATATCTTTCTAAAAATGTATCGTAAGCATCAAACAGAGATCGTATGCCAAAGTTACAACCCCGGGAAGTTGATGTACCAACCAACCCCAACAGGGCCCACAAACTTTTGGCGCTTCATTTCCTAGGGTTAGGTTTTTGTATGTTTATGGTTTTCCATTTTTTCTCAATAATAAAAAGGCCCCCAAGCCTCATTGTAGTACAGTTCAGAAGGCATGTAGCCACCACATCTCTTCTCAGAGATAAACTACCATTGCCCGAGCTAGTTTATTTCCATTCTGTATGTAAATAATTCTTAGTACTTTATTATTAATGAATTGAAGTTATATTTTCATTATAGAACGATGTAAACTTTGAAACGGGAGCTCATACGGTTACCCATTTTGTAGAGATAGCAAAAAAGTGACCCGATTTTGAAAAGGGGTGATGCAGAACACACGTGTTTTTTAGAGCTTAGTTTTTGGCACTATAATTTTTTTTATGTACATTGCATTTTAGAATGGTAGTGTTTTTTATGTTGATTTAAAAACGTGGTAATTCTACACCAGGCCCTTTTTTTAAAAGGTTTTTTTTTTTTTTTTTTTAAATTTTTAATTTTCTAATGTATGAAATGTAAATAATTATTTTGTAAATTTAATCATTTTTGAAGTGGTCTTTTTCTTCATATTTTCTTATTTTTATTTAATTTTTTTTTTTTTTTTTTGTAGTGAGGTTTTTATTGTTTTGCATATTTAAAGAAGAAGGTCGATATTTTGAATTTTCGATATTCTACATATTTATATATCGTTAATTAATTTTTCAATCCACAAGAAATAATTGTTTCTAAAAAACAATATTTTTTAACAATGGACATAAAAATAACCATTTTTAACATAAATATAACTAAAAAAATACATGTTTTGATAATTTTTTGCTACAATTGACATGCGAAAATCACAATTTTTATACGAAAATTTTAACTAAAAATAGTTAAATAAAGTTTTTTTTTTTTTTGAATTTCATGTCAAAAAAATAATAATAATCATTTTTTTTTTCAAAAAATAATTATTAACTTAAAAATCAATGTGAAAATCACATATTACAAATATTGAACGCATAACAACCTTAATTGAGTGTATATTCTTCTCATAAAATGTCAAAGTCAAAACATTGCAAGTATAACTACTTAATAGTTACAAAAAATGAGCTTGATTTCCAAGCATAACTTAAATTTAATCAACAATATCACGTAATCCAAACTCTTCGTCCTCTAGAGTTTCATCATTGTCTTCTTCCACAATATTTTCTGCTTCCTTTTGCTCATTTTCATCTTCTAATGGATCTTTGATGTCTGCGAATCTCCCAATGTATGTCTTTCCAAACATCCCATGTAATGGTGGTTGAGGTTCCTTTGCCTTTTTTGCCACACGTGATTCACTAAAGTCCCCTTTCTTCAACCCAATTTCTTGCATTGCATTTGGAAGAAATTGAAGAGCATTAATTCTTTGTTGAACGAAATTGCACTGTAATGGATCTTTTTCAATTGCAATGCAATTTCTTTCTTTTTGAAGGCAACATGCTAGTATTGTACCTAATTATCAAGCACAAAAGAAATAATGTAGTAAATTAGTACAATGACAGATTAATTAAAAAATAACATATTGAAATTCAATTCCATATAATAAAACTTACCTGAGCTAGAAAATAAATCCAGAACCCAATCTCCTTCATTTGAACATATGTCTATAAGATAGTTAATCAATAATTGTGATTTTTGATAAATGTTAACTATCTTTCCATTTGCTTTTTTGTCTTCATATGTTAGTTTTCTCACAACAGCATCATAAGTCAATATTTAGCTATGACACTTTCCGTCTACCCAATTAAAAATCATAGACATATAGCTATCATCTTTTGCCCAACTATCAATATGAATGAACTCACAATCATTTATAAACACTTGATCTTCACAGTTAAGAAGATTTGACTTTTGTGTGTAACATGAAATAGTAAAAGTTCAATCAACTTATGCATAAATGAATTTTTCAACATTAATCAAATATACATTTTAAACGTCTTACGATGTAAGCTGCATCTTTGAATTTGTTTTCCCCTTAAATCTTGACAATATCATTGCCAATTGTGTGTTTGAATGAAATGTCACAAATCTCCATAATGGTGATGACGTGACTTCTACAAATCCCGCAACCACATTACTAAGAGCTTGATAAGTATAAGGGTCACTATCATAGTCAATGTTTGGAATATTGAAACCATGAGGAATATCTGCAATAACTAGTGCATACTCCCTTTTAGATATGAGTTTAGCAATGTCTTCACAGTCGCCTTGTATTACTTGATATTGAATAGTGTCTAGCCCATTCCAAATGAAATGAGTAAGAGTTGGATCAAGTTCAACATTCTTAATACGTTGCTTTCTCAGTCTTTCGATCTTTATTTTTTCAATAAAGGTTTTGAAGCTAGTTGGTGCTCCATTATCATCCTTCTTCATCTTTTATAAAATAAACAAATATATGTGTAAGTTATAAATTAAAAATAGTACACAGATGAATAAAAATGAATATGTAAATCAAGCTACCTTTTTAAATGCAAGATAAAAAGCTTTTAATGTTGATGTAGAACTTGAATCTGGATAATTGCGTACAACATCATCCCAACTATCTTCATTCAACAATTTAACCATTTGTTCTTGAATTTTTATGTAAACTTTGTGACTGCATAGATAAAGTAACAAAAAGTTAATATGATGATATGTATAACAAATACTACCAAGAACATGTTTTATTTAAAAGAAAATTATAATCTAGAAATAAATAAAAATAATTCAACAAACTTACTTTTGAAATTCCTCAAACATTTCCTCCAATGATAATTCCCCAGACCTCACACGAGATAATATTGTTTTGACAATTTTTCATCTCACTCCTTGCATTGCTCTTCAAGGTGTGATAGTCATATCTTCTGGAAGCTACTTCAATTCAGGAGCTGATTTACTGCCACCACATATCAATGGCTTAGACTTTTTGACCTTCTAGTTTTTAATGCCAATGTTTTCCCACATGCTAAAAATCTCATCAATCAACTTCCAAACATCTCCAGTTCTAAATGCCAATTGGAAAATGTTATCAACACCTCTGAATATATCACTAGGAAGGTTGCGTTTTCCACCTTTTGAATTGGGTTTCTCTTCAATTTGATAGCCTATTTCCATACAACATTCCCTTCGGAAATCTGCAGTAACATTTATCCTATCCCCACCACATTTTTCTTGAAATTCACTATGAATAAATCTAACCCTTTGGATGAAAGTCATAGACATCCTATATTCATTATCTGAATTATGATCCCATGCCACTAACTTTGCTTCTGTATCCGATAAACCAGCATAAATGATACATTTCATTGTTTCAAAACGTGGGTTATTGGGATATTCCTCCATCAATTGTCTTTGAGCTTTTACAGAATGGTTCCCTCCAAGCACATAATAATTGTATTCAAAACATTTTGACTTATCAAATGCTTCTTTGTTAGGAACTTGAACTGGATCAACAAGAAGCACATAATTAACCACATGAGCATATGGATTGTACCTCATCAATGTCTTCAAGTTGTGAACATGCAGATGGTGTGGCTTTCTAACTTGATATTGACATTGTCCTTCACTTGCCTTATAGGTTTGTCTGACATTAAGCTAAAATGTACGACCACCATCAATTAAGTTTCTCTTTGTCAAATTCTATTGAATGGCATTTTGTTTTGTTTTGATAATGCCATCCTCTAAATCAGCTCCTGGTGTAATGATTTCTTTGCTTTCTTTTGAAGTTTTACTAGGTTCTTGGCTGCTGGTAATGACTACTTCAAAATCTTCAACTTTACTTTTCTTTGTCATAACATTCTCAATAGATTTATTCTTGGGCATTACTACTTTTGGTCTTTTACGGTTCTTCTTAGTTCCAATGTCATCTTTAGTAACAACAACATATGCTTCACTGTTAGTTTCAACTTCATCGTCCTTAAAAGTAACTTGTCTACCCTTGCTAGATTTATCCACTAGAGGCCTTTTTTCTAATCCTTTGGATGTAGTTTTGTAGCATCATCAATTACTACATTTTGCTTGTTTTCCATATCTTCTTCTGACACTGAGTAAAAACTGCTAACAACTTTCATGATATCGTGCTCTATGAAATGAATGCCTCCCAACCTAATTGAACAACTTTCAACAAAATTCTGCCAAACAAAATATCATATGTCAATAAAAACAAAGTTAAAAAAATATAGTGAGACACTTTCAAGAACACAAAATACAAATATAAATAACAATACTTACGATGTTTTGTTTCATCTCATTTACGATTTGTTTACACAAATTTGTAGATACCTCTCTCATGTCATACAATGAATATGATAGTTGATACTTAATCCTTTCATGTGACTTGGGAGCTTTTATAAGTATGTAAACAACTTCAGTGTCCGGTACCGAACACATATCTATAACTCTTCCCATCAACTCAAAAATTCTATTATCATTTGGTATATCAATATATAGATATATATTCACATTTTGGCTTTCTCTTTCTTTCACATACCAGATTCTTGATGGGAATTTCACCTCTTTTGAATTCTTCCAGTCTGAAATCATCTTCTTACCATTTGAGGCACTTGAAAGATTTGTAGCCATGAGCTCAGGTGCAGTTCGTTCACCAATGTTTTTTGAAGATGCACCTTTAAGAGTCTTTGATCCAGAAAGATTCATAGAAATCTTCTTTGATGCTATTTTCTTGAAAAATAGAAACACATAAATCAGTGAATAACGAAAACATATTAACTTAAATCCACAATGAAAATATATCATAAATTTTTAATTTGTATAATCAAATAATTGAAATTAAAAAAATATTAACACTAAGAAATGGCAGAAGCCCACCGACACCACCCTGTCCATATGCGGGGTGGCGGGCGATTCCGAGAATCACGCAACCTCCACGGGCGAATGGGCGGGCTGCCATGGTGGCGCAGGATGGGGTTGCGGCAGCTCTTCACCACACTACCCAAGTGACCCGACCGCCCCTTCCGCCCCCACACCCCCTCCCTACACGCCCACCCCTCCCGCCTCCCTACACGCCCCCTTCCCCCACCCCCTCATGCCCGCCCCAGGGCACCCCCATCCCGCAATCAGCCGGCGACCCACCCCCTCCGCACACCTTACCGGGTCCCTCCCCAAACTCCCCCACCCTGTTTCACTGCTCACCCCACTCCCCCCTCTCCCACCGCTACCCCCTTCCAGTTGCCCCTCACCCTCCCTCCAAGCACCCCCCCCAATCGGCCAACCACCCCACCCTACTCCACCCTTACCCCACTTCCACCCCTACCCCCAGCCCCCCAAACCCCAACCCACCCCAACCCTACCCCCCTTCCCCCCCTTCCCCCCCATCCCCTAAGCCCCGCCCCCCAACCCCCCTCCTACCCCAGCCCTACCCCCCTACCCCTCATGCTGCCCCCTACCCTCCTTCCACCCCTACCTCACCCCCCCAACCCCTCTCCCACGCCAGCCCTACCCCCCGCCCCCAACCCCCCTCGCACCCCAGCCCTACCCCCCATGCTGCCCCCCTACCCTCCTTCCATGCCTACCCCCTACCCTCCTTCCACCCCTAACCCCTACCCCCTTTCCACCCCTACCCCTTAGCCCCCGCCACCCCTTCCCCCACCTAACCCAACTACCCACCGCTACCCCCTCCCTCAGGCCCCCTCCACCGACTTCACCCCCTCCGTCGCACACCCCTACCCTTGCCTCCAACCCCCCGGCTACCCCTACCCTCGCTCTCCCTCACCCCACCCCACCCTCTGCCCCCCCCCCCCCACAACCCACCCAACCAACCACCCGCACCCCTGCCCCCCCCCAACCCCTCCCTCGCCCAACCCCCACCCCTCGCTCGCCCACCCCTACCCCTGCCTTCCGACCCCTCCCTGCACCACCCCAGGGGCCTGCTCGCCCACCCAGGTGGTTGCCTGATTCCGAGAACCGAACGGTCACTTGGGTGGGCGGGCGGGCGGGTCGTCGGGGTGGCGCGGGGTGGCCGACGGTGCCCCACCTCGCACCACCCCGGTGGCCCACCTGCCACCCCACCTCGTGCCACCCTGGCGGCCCACCTGCCGCCCCACCCCGCGCCACCCCGGCGGCCTGCCCACCCGCCTGGGGTGGTCGTCTGATTCCCACAGCCCGCCTACTTGCCTAAGTGGTTGCTGGATTCCGGAATTGGACGGTCACCCGGGCGGGCGGGCGAGCCGCTGGGGTGGCATGGGGTGGGTGACAGCGCCCCACCCCATCGACCCCGCGGCACCCCAATGGCCTACGCACCGCCCCTCCCCGCACCACCCTGAAGACTCGCCCACCCGCCCGCCCGGGGTGGGTGTTTGATTCCTGGAATCAAACGGACACCCCGGGCGGGCAGGCGGGCCATTGAGGTGGTGCGGGGTGGGCGGTGGCGCCCCACCTCGTACCACCCCAACGGCCTGCTCTCCCGCCTTGGTGGTTGTTCAATTCCGTGCCCCACCTGCGCCACCTCGACAACCCGCTCGCTTGCCTGGGATAACCGTCTGATTCCGGGAATTAGATGGCCACCCGGGCAGGCGGGTGGGCTGCCGAGGTGGTGGAGGGTGGGGCGCTGCCGCCCACCTCGCGCCACCCTGGTGGCTCGCCCACCGGCCCAGATGGCCATCCAATTTGCGGCACCGCCACCCACCCGCGCCACCCCGACGACCCGCTGCCAGGGGTGGCCCGCCTGCCCCCTTGGATGGCGGTCCAATTTGTGATGTTGCTTCCCACCCTGCACCACCATGGCGACCCGCCTGGGTGGCCATCTAATTCTTGGAATCAGACGGCCACTCGGGCGAGGCGGGCGGGCAGGCCGCCGGGGTGGTGCTGGTTGGGGTGGCGCTGCCCACCCCACGCCACCCTAGTGGCCTACCTGCCCACCCAGGTGGTCATCTGATTTCGAGAATTGGACGGCCAACCAGGCGGGCGAGCGGGCCACCGGGGTGGCGCGGGGTGGGCGGCCGAGCCCCAACCGCGCCACCTTGGCAGCCTGCCCACCTGCTTGCGGTGGCCTTCCGATTCACGGAATTAGACAGCCACTCGGATAGGCAGGCGGGCCGCCGGGGTGGCGCGGGGTGGGCGGCAACGCACCACCTTGCGCCACTTCGATGGCCCATCCACATGCCCGAGGTGGCCGTCCGATTCTTGAAATTGGATGGCCATCCAGGCAGGCAGGCAGGCCACGGGGGTGGCACAGGGTGGGCGGCCGCGCCCCGCCATGCACCACCGTGGTGGCTCGCCCACCTGCCCTAGTGCCATCCGATTCGTTGCGCCCCACGCTGCGCCACCTGGTGGCCTGCCTGCCCGCCCCAGTGGCCGTTTGATTCCGAGAATCAGACAGCCAACCCGGTGGCTCGCCTGCCTGCCTGGGTGGCCGTCTGATTCTGCAAATCAGATGGCCACCCGGGAGGGCGGGCGTGGGGTGGGCGGCCTGGAGGCCCGCCCGCCCGCACGGGTGGCCCTCCGATTCTTGAAATCGATCGGCCACCCAGGCGGGTGGGCCGTCAAAGTGGCATGGGGAGGGGGCGGAGGGCGGGGGTAGGGGTGGGTGAGGGAGGGGTGGGCGGGGGCAGGGGTGGGGTGGTGGGGGGAGGGTAGGGTAAGGTGGAGGGCAGGGTTAGGGGTGCGTGAGGGAGGAAGGGGGGAGAGGGCAGGAATAGGGGTGAGCGAGGGAGGAGGTGGGGTCGGTGGAGGGTGTGTGAGGGAGAGGGTAGGAATGGGTGGAGTGGGGGAAGGGGGTGCTGGGCATGTGGGGTAGGGGTGGGGTGGCATGGGGGTAGGGGGGTGGTGTGGGGGGTAGGAGGGGAAGGCGGGTAGGGTTGGGGTGTGTGGGGGGAAGGGGGATGGGGGTAGGGTGCAAGGGGGGTTGGGTAGCAGGGGGTAGGGGAGGGTGTGAGGGGTAGGGGGTAGGGGTGGAAGGGGGGTAATGTTGGGGTGGGGTGGCTGTCCAATTGTGGGGTGCAAAGGGGCGTGAGGGGGTTTGGGAGGGTGGCTGGGGGGTAGGGAGGGGGTGGTGGGCAAGGGGTAGGGGGTAGCGGTGGGAGAGGGGCAGTGGGGTGTGTGGAGGGATAGAGTGGGGGGGTTTGGGGAGGGGGCCGGTAGGGTGTGCGGAGGGATAGAGTGGGGGGGCTTGGTGAGGGGGCCGATAGGGTGTGCGGAGGGATAGAGTGGGGGGGTTTGGGGAAGGGGTCGGTAGGGTGTGCTGAGGGGGCAGGTGGCCGGCCGATTGCGGGATGGAGGTGCCTAGCTTTGTTGGGTCCACCATGCTCACAGCAAAAGTATTGGTTAATTTGGCTGACAAAAATTATTAATCTTAAAAAAAAAATCTACTTCATTAAACTAATTTAATATGAAAATTTTCAAGGAAAAAAATTTAACTGACCTTTCAATTGCGAGAATTCTTCGTTGAATATGTTGTTGATAGCAATGTAGCTGCTCCACAAATTCGCTCCATGTCTTTCAACGAACCTCAGAAAACCTTGATGTAATGTGAGTAATAGTGATAATGGAATTTAGTATATAGGTGAAATTACAGAGATGTTTTACCATACGGTGAATGCGGGATTAATTAGTTTAAAAAAAATTTAACTTGTTAATTTTTTTATGGCGATGAAGGAAAATATGATAAAGTGAATATTATGGAATTGTTTTACACTGGGGTGAATGTAGGATTAATTTGTTTCAGAATGTATTATAATTTTAAAAAAAAACATTCAATTGTTTAGTAAATATTATATACTTTGACTATTAAAATAATTTAGGTAGAAGTTTTATTTTAGAATTTTAACTTTAATGATTTATTTCATAAAAAAAAATTAGTTTGCATTTTTCATTAAATTATAAAATAAAATAATGAAGAGAAATAAATCTCACAAACTTTTAAGAGGGAAATATTTTCGCAAAACCTTTTTTTTGGGGGGGGGGTGAGGGGAATTTTTGGAGTGAAAATTTCATTGTCTAAGCTATATAATATCTTTAGGATACTCTCCATTTGTATCATTCAACATCTTCTATTTGAAAGGGATGGATTATCCTGATAGTGATGTTTCGATTTATACAACATCGACATCTTTATCGTGTAACAACTCTATTCATATGGATGAATATAGCGAGAATTCTTCTGCTATGAATAGAAATTCAATTCTTCCACTTAGTTCTGATCCTAAGGACTATGAAAGCAGCACTAATGAAAGAGGGGATGGAGAATTTCAAATAAATAAAGAGTCACAGATTCCACTTAGTCCGAATTTGAAGGACTATGAAAGCAGCAGTGATGATGAGCTTGATGACAAATTTCAAAAGAATGGAGTGTCATGGTGTCCACTTAGTCCTAATTCTAAGGACAATGAGAGCAACAGTGATGAAGAGCATGATGGTGAAGTTCAAAAGAATGGAGTGTCATGGTGTCCACTTAGTCCTAATTCTAAGGACTATGAGAGCAACAGCGTTGAAGAGCATGATGACGAATTTCAAAAGAATGGAGTGTCATAGTGTCCACTTAGTCCTAATTATAAGCACTATGAGAGCAGCAGTGATGAAGAACGTGATAACGAATTTCAAAAGAATGGAGTGTCAAAGTGTACACTTAGTCCTAATTCTAAGGACTATGAGAGCAGTAGTGATGAAGAGCATGATGATGAATTTCAAAAGTATGGAGTGTCACGGTGTCTACTTAGTCCTAATTCTAAGGACTATGAGAGCAGCTTTGATGAAGAGCAGGATGATGAATTTCAAAAGTATGGAGTGTCATGGTGTCCAGTTAGTCCTAATTCTAAGGACTATGACAGCAGCAGTGATGAAGAGAAGGATAATTAATTTCAAAATAATGGAATGTCATAGTGTCCACTTAGTCCTGATTCTAAGGACTATGAGAGCAACAGTGATGAAGAGCGTGATGATGAATTTCAAAAGAATGGAGTGTCACAATGTCCTCTTAGTCCTAATTCTAAGGACTATGAGAGTAGCAGTGATGAAGGATAAGATGATGCACTTATTCCTAATTCTAATGAGTATAAAGGTAGCAGTGATGAAAGACAGGGTGATGCACTTAGTCTTAATTCTATGGACTATGAGAGCAACATTGAAAATGCACATGAGGAAGAATATCCAATAAACATAGAGTCAAATTTTCCATTGAGTCCGAATTCTAAGGACTATGATAGTAGCACTGAAGAAGGGGAAGGTGAAGAATATCCTCCAAGTCAGTATTTGAAAAGCACAGCTAACCATAGTGTGGATAACATTCCTCTTAATGATGATGAAAATCCTTATACAAATGATGATCCAATTATGGAGATGTTGCCGAGAAATATTGTCTCGAGGAGTAGGAGCAGACCTTTTCGTATCAATGCAAGATGTTATAGTTATACAAGGGGTAGAGCAGAATATCTGACGAGAAGAATTTCTATCAATGCACTCATTTCAAGTGAATGTTGCCAAAAAGATTGCTTGAAACATATGGATTTCAAATTTGCATTAGAGAGCAGGAAGAGATATTTGTCAATGAATAAAAGCATGAAAAATTCATATTTAGTTGGGTGCATGCAATCTACATTGTCAGGTTATGAATATCATATTAGGACTTTATTTATCTGTAGAAAATCTTTCAAAATGTTTCATTCGATTGGGAAGTTTTGTCTCTCAAGAATTCAAGAAAATTTGGAAAAGGATCCCACATTTTATTCTAAAGTACGTCATAAAAGACAGTTTGGGCCATTATCAAATACTGCAATGTCATGGATGAAAGATTTCTTTTCAAAGCATGGAGAGTGTATGCCAAATAGAGAGACAATACATATTCCAGATAAATTTTCAAGACGAGAAATCTACAACTTATACAAAGAATATGTAGAAGGTGCCGAGGGACATGGCCGGTTTATTACATATCAATATTTTGTGAAGGTATGGAAGAAAGAATTCAACAATGTTCGTATTCCTAAGAAGACAAGGATGGGGATTTGCAGTACATGTGCTTCTCTTAAATAAAAAAGGGACAAATGTGAAGGGTCGGAAAGAGGTAAGAATTCATAACTTTAACTTTTAAAATTGTATATTCATCAAGTATGAAAACATATTTCTTAATGGCTTTCTTTTATGTTGTGTAGATTCAATTGTCAAAGAACCTCAAGAGCATTGCAAACAACAAACAAATGAAAGGAAAAAGTTGTAAAAGCATCGAAAGAAATGTTATGATAATCCGAATAAATATTTGGGTTTGATAATTGATGGTATGGACCAGAAGAAAATGCTGGTCACAGCTCCAAATATTCATAATGATGCAAATCTGACCATAACCATAATTCATGATGTGCTTTCTTATTGGTCTGGTAATCTTCCTAAAGTTTTGTATCTATAATTGGACAACACTTGCCGTGAAAACAAAAATCAGGTTGTTTTTGGATATATAAACATGCTTGTTGAATTGAGATTTTTTCAGAAGGTAAAGGTTGGTTTCCTTCTTGTTGGGCACACTCATGACCATATTGATAAGATGTTCAGTCGTTTTTCTATCACATTGAGGAGGAATGAAGTTGGGAGCTTGCCATCATTAATTGAATATATTAAGAAATCATACATGCCAGAGCCTACTTTTGATGTGTTGGAAGAAACTGTTGACATGCGAAGGTTTATTATGGGATCATATGGTGAGGGGAAATGCATTGAACAACTTAATGACATTAGCTTCCAACATCAATTTCGTATCAAAAAAATTGATGGGAAAACACTAATATGGGGCAAGAAGTATTTAACTACTGCAGAATGGGCACCGTCATCAGGTTTGCAATTTTTGAAGTTCATTCCAGATCATCCAATATTTGCATCAAAAATATTGTTATTACAATCAGTTGGTGAAGTTCATAATGCACGCAGACAAAATAGAGATATAAATTATTCTGATTGCCTAGAAGAAATTAAAAAATGTATTAGATATACATATGAGTACTTTGACGTTGCTAATTCAGTTTGGTGGGAGTCATTTTTCAATAATCAAAGTGATATCATTTCAACAACAACAAATGAAGATATACCTTTGAAAAATCAATTTATTTGGCCACAAAATGCGTCAAATGCACATGAGGAAATAAACATTATTGAACAGGAACAATCTCAAGGTATTATTAATTCTTCACAGGCAGAGAAAAGAGAGATGTATATTGGTTTCAAAAGATCTCGTGCACAACGTGAAGCCATGGAAAACCTTTACAGGGGTTCAGTATAGGATATTAAGGAGGGTTGCATGATCACAGTGCTAGCAAATGGAGATCCCAATGGCTATCCATTTTGGGTTGCTAAAGTTATAAAGGTCTTTACAGAAAATGAGGATGTTACAAGTGTTGAAGTACATTGGTATGCCACAAATACACACCCATTCAACGGTGTGTATAAGCCAGAGATGGTAGTTGACAAAAAAAATGGTGGAAAAAGAAAAAGAAAGGGTACGGATATAAATCGTCGCCGCACAGACATATTAAAGTTGGAGGATTTTGACATACTTGTTTATGACTTCAATTTAACAAAGAGAGGAACTCTTCGCTTCAATACGATAGAGATTCTAAAAAGGTTGTTACCAAAAGGAACAGTGTTGAGATGGGAGTCTGCTGAAACCAGTCATAAATCTAGAAGAATTTTGAAACCTGAAATGATGGGCATGCATGTGGACTCAGATGGGGCACTAGTTGATGAAAGAGAAGAATATGGAACATCTTCGTCAGCATCCAGTCACTCATCTGAAGATGTAAATTCTGATGGTGTGCAAGAAATTATGAGTGATTTTGAATAATTGTTTAAGACAATTTATCTAACTGATGTATGCATCGTATCTTGAAATAAAATTTTTGATTTCCATATGGTGTTAAATGAGAAGTTATGAGTCATTTTTATGTTGTTGGATCATTTTACTAGCATTTTTTTAAAATTTTGAAGATTGGTCCTAAAAAAAAATCATTGTTCCGATATAATCGCTTTTTCATTTTCAAGTTGTATTTTGCACAAAAATTTCGTTTTCACTGCCATTTTTAAAACATGTGCAAAATTGTCCCTAAAAAAAAACCATCGTTCCAGTATACACACTTTTTGTCTTTAGCACTGTTTTGATGTTCTTTTGGTGTTTTTTGGCCAGAGTTCCCGTTTTGAGTTTATAGTTCCTGTTTCAAGGTTTACATTGTTATATCTTTGTGTTTCTATTTATATCTATATTTCATTTTGTTCCTTCATAAATTTGGATCAATGGTATCAGAGCGGTCTGCTCTTTCTCTATTTTCTATGCATGTCCCCAATGAGGTCGGGGTATAAGGAGTTGGGACTTGAACTGATTGAGCCTTTACAAGACCATCCCTACCGCCACTGATGACCTCCCATGGTGGAAGAAAATAAATATGACGGAGTTGGTGATCTTGTTAAACTATTTCTCGAAGAAGCCCTTAAGTAGAAAATGAACGAGATGGTGGACAACTTTGCCTAGATGCTTTGACGGATGCCCACCTACGACACATCTTCATCCAACAGTCACTTCGGAGGTGCTGCTCCCTTCAAGGTACAAGTTAAGTTTGATATCCACATATTTGAAGGTCAAATAGATGCATATGTTATAGATAAATGGTTGAATCTACTGGAAGTTTATTTTTCGGTCCATAGTTTCTTTGACAAGGAAAAGATTACTTTTACACTGCTTAAGGTCACCCCTCATGTCAAGGATTGGTAGGAAACTTACTGTGAGGAAGGGGTTGAGGAACCCTCTCTGTTTATAGCCACAACCTCTTGGAACTCTTTCTGTCACACTGTCAAGGAACAATATTACCCCTTGGGAAGCTATGAGGACAAGTACATACAATGGACCACACTATAGCAGCAAAGGGAGAAAGATGTGCATGAGTTCAAAAATATTTTTAATACTCTATGCATAAAGTTGGGTGTAAAAGACTCTGAGAAACCTCTGGTGCTAAAGTACCATGGTTGCCTACATGCATGTGGATTCGACTAAGATTCAAGTCATTCGGGATTGGCTAGCCCCAAGCACCCTCACAGAACTTCACAATTTTTTGGGTCTTCCCAATTTTTATCAGAGATTCATGTTGGGATTCTCTCATATCACTTGGCCTTTGAGCCAGGTTACCAAGGGTGGAGTGAAAGTAAAATTTTTCTGGTTTGATCCCAGCAGAAGTTGTTCATTGAGTTGAAGAACCGCCTATGTTCTACACATGTACTCACATTTCCAAACCTGCAACAACCACTTGAAATTGAGACAAATGCCTCTAATTATGTTATTGGTGAAGTTCTCACCCAACAATGGCATCTAGTGGCATATCACAGTGAGACACTTTCCAATACAATTCGAAAATACTCCACCTATGATAAAGAGATGTATTATATTGTGTACGCGTTCCAACAATGGAAACATTACATTCTGGGGAAGGAGATGGCCATCCCCATATATCACTTACCTCTTAAGTTTATACAGAAACAAGGGAAGTTGAATAACGATTGACATCAAAATTTGTCTACACATCTACAACAATTCCACTTGAAAATTAAATACAAGTAGGGAAGCACCAATCATGTTGTATATTGCCTCAGCTGGCCCCTAGTTGCAACACTGACTATTGTTCTCAACTCTTATGGCCACGAGACCTCCGAATGGTCGAAACTATACAAAAATGATCCAGAGTTCACCACTACACACTAGATTCTAATGAATTGCAACCAAGTTCTAGATTTCCAACTCTAGGATGCACTATTATGCTACATGGGCCATATTTTTCTTCCTTCAAGCAAGTGTGCCAAGCTAATTTGAGAAGCACACTACAATCGGGTTGCAGGACACTTTGGCGTGGAGAAAATTATGGTCGTACTAAAAAATTATTTTTATTGGTCAATACTCAGACATGGCATTGGAAAATATATCAGATCTTTCACTTCCCATGCCATCACCAAGCCAACCACCAAGAAGCAAGGCATGTACACTCCTTTGCTACCTCCATCCAGCCCTAGGAATCTGTAATGCCTCCTCCCACATTTACCTTCTTTTATAAGCTCTATAGGATAAACATGAGTTGAGTGTTACTGTGACATGACCCAACCTCCAAGTTCCAGTTATGGAAGTGGGGTCTACAAACCAACAAGTTACTGATACCCCAGAGGAACACCAGATCACCCAGAAGTTAGCTAACAACCTCTCGAAATCAGATCTTGATCTAAAACTTATTTTCACATGATTTAGCTCCCAACAACATCCTTACCACACTATGCATGTGGTTGGAAGGCTCCAACCACACCCATAAGCCTTCCTACATGCAGTTATAACCGAAATTTCCCTATTCTATGCCAATGATTGCGAGATTTGTGCCACTTTTTTAGGGTTGGACTTTACGCCATAAATTCCTAGAACTCTCTAAAATCAAGTATAATATGACAACAAGTCTAAATGATAAATACTAAAGCTAGATATTTACCAAGACATGCCAAACACATGATAAACATTTTTTCAAACATAGAGTGGACACAATAGCTAAAAGTCGTGGATGCATATCTGATCTAGATCTTCTTAACTCCATCAAACAATCATCACGAAGGCTCAATGCCCTCTCAAAATAGTTACAACAACACTTTTTATCCCATGCATACATTACTCATTCAATAACTTATCAAATCATGAACACGATCCATAGCAAGACTACATCATATAACTATTCATATAACCAACATATAACCAGAATAAAATCCATGACAAATTAGCAATAAGATCAAAACCATAACCATTACATGTGATCATTGATCACAATAAGGAAATAACTCATATTAACATATGCAAAATCCAACCAAGTCACGGACTTCCATGTACCACCCAAATGTAGATTGGGCTGAACCAAATCTCTCTTTCAGCCAATCACCCACATGCCATATTCTAAGCATAAGTGTGGGATAATATGGATTAAATCAAAATAGAACAAACCAGGGCTTCTAGAGGTGAGAATACCTCAGCCCTCAACCATAATGATCTCACCTAAATCATTCCAGAGATCACTAATACCAAAAGAAGCTTAGATGCCTCTGACTTCCTGCACAAGTTCTAGAGGAATTTTCCTGTCACCACCCATCCTTCAGGAATTCCACGTGAAATCCCATATCCACCCTTTCCCTTTGGGAATTTTCCTGAGACCACCTCAACTAGGATCCAAGTCTACCGAACATCCAAAGCTTAATCAAAATAGAGAACCCACAATATCATGGCTATCCAGGAAATGGAAAGGCAAGGTTGAAACCACTCTCATCCATAAAATCCCATGTAAATGAAAAAAAAAAATCAAAGAACCACATGCATGTACCACACATCCAAATTTAGCAAGGAAATCACACATGCAACCTATTACATGCAATGTACATCTATTGAAGTTGTTGATCCAACCTTCTTTTCTGATGCCCATCGATTCCTTTTCTTCCTTGCTTTCTCCAAATCCAAGTGAATGCTAGAATGCTCCAAGAATGCTTTAACTATGCAAGAGTGTAAATGTGTGGAAGAAGAAAGCCAAAAGATAAACTGACCAAATCTAGAACTAACAGAAGTTGTGAATTTTTTCTATGATTCTTTTTTATTATTGATGTCTAGTCTCTTCCTTTTCTTTTTTCCTCTTTTCTTCATTTTCCTTCATTTTCTCTCTAATTTCCCTTACATGCATATTTGTGTCTCTTCATCTTCATTTTCTCCTATTTTCCTTTATTTCTTTAATTAAATGCCATTTATTGTCTCTTTTCCTTTGCCAATTTCCATAGACATTAATAAACTACAAGTGATGTCCACTATAATGTTTTCCCACCATTCAACTTGGAATACGTGTCCCATGACCTTGGTTTTATTTTATTTACACAGAGGATCAACTAGGGGTTGTTATAGAATCCATCACCATGGACTATATATTTGTCCTCCATTCTACAAAGCATGGTAATGAGTGTGTATTTGTGGTCGTAGACAAATTTTCTAAGATAATTATATTGGTGGCTTGCAAGAAGAGTATCACAACAGAGGACCCCACAGTATGGGTACATTTTGGGACCGCACAAACCATTATATTAGACCAGGATAGAATATTCTAGAACACATTCTGGTCAAGCCTTTAGACATTGTTGGACACCAATCTCACTAAGTTGACTACATTCCATCCCCATACTGATGGCCTGATAGAGGTTGTTAACAACATGATAGTGCACATAGTATGCATGTACAACTCCAAGCATCTACGAACTTGGGATGAGAGCCTTCCTTATGTGTAACATAGTTATAATAAAGCTCTCCATCACTCGACTGGTCACAAACCCTTTCAAGTGGGTTTGGGATTTCAACCATTAATGCGTCTGATTGATGTTGGAATTCCTCATGCAACTACATATGCACATGCATATTTTGATGCTAATAAATCAACTAGGATTTTTGAAAGCATCCAACACATCTGCCAACAGGTGCACAATATCTTGGATAAGTCCAATGCCAAGTACAAGCAATGGCATGATTAGCATCGAGTGCCACATAAGATTTAGGTGGGTGATAAAGTTTTGTTGCATTTATAGAAAGAATTCCTTTCTACAACCCAACAGAAGCTCTAACAACTTCAATATGGGCCTTACACCATCACGAAGGTTGTGGGAGACAATTATTTCGAGCTCAAAATTCCCCCATTCCTTGGCATGCACCCAATATTTAATGTGGATTGTAGAAATTATGATGTAGATTTACAACTGCTCATGAGATTTTAATCAAAATCACAACACACAAACCTACTCTACTGCTCTGCATAATTCAATTCACAATATATAAGATCAATAAAAAGATGCAATGAGAAATAACATACATGCACATAATATTTTTTTCGAGGGGAAAGCAATATACTAAAAACCCCTTTGTCTGCTTTCACTAATCTGATGAATATAGATGTATTACAATTTCTTTGCTCAACTGAGCACAACCTGCAAGTGAATAACATATCTCTCTGCTCATTGAGAAGATATGACCTAGACTTAGTCAATTTATGCCTCTGCTTGAGCCCCTATTTCCTTGTGTAATTCCAGAGGAAATTAGGCCCCTATTATTTAGGAATTTCCTCCAAAATGATTATACAATTCCCAAGGTTGATCATTTGATTGCATGCAACACTTGTACACTCAAGACAAGTCTACAATTGATGTTACATTGCCTTGGAATATCCACCACAACTAGGGAACTCTAATTCTCTGCATGCACTAGTTATTTTGTGTTCATTTATTAGTTAACTAGGTGATCACTAAGTTGGACTAAAGTCTCACTGCACAATTGACCTTCCACTAGTTCCTCCAACAGTTTGAATTAGTTTAACTAAAAACAAATTGAAATAACTAACCTTGATTACTACAAATTGTCAATCACACATGATTAACTAAAATCCACCTCCTCTAACTTGAATTTATAGAGTAAACTGAATGACACAAGCCATGTCATGCAAGTTAACTACACCCAAGTTGTTTGTTGATGTTGAAATTCGAATTTCCTCAATTCGACCAAGGAAAAATCAAATTGAGACTTTCTTGCTACATTTTTCAACACTCCCTCTCAACAAGAAAGGGAATATCAACCACCCCTATCTTACACTTGTGGAACTCAAACTTCCCTCTTAACAAGGCCTTTGTCAAAATTTCAACATCTTGTTACTCTGTCAGAATGTATTATAGCAACATTATATTCCCTTGCACGCATTCCCATAAATGGTGATATCAGATATCTATATGCTTGGATCAATCATGAAATACATTATTCTCAAAGAGCTTAATCCAACTCTGATTATCACAATAGATCACAGTTGGATCCATCATCTGACCAAATAGTCCCACACATATCTTTCTCATCCAAATCACCTCACATGTTTCTTGACTTGCGGCCATGTATTATGCTTCTACTGAGATGAGGACCATAAATATTTTCTTCTTGCTGTACCAGGAAACTATTGCGAAACCTCACTGAAATTTCCACCTGATGTACTCTTTTAGTTTCATGAATTTCCTGCTCAATTTGCATCTAGGAAGCCACACAACTTCACTCCCTTTATCCATATGTATCATAATCGATACTAGGTAGTGTCTTTGAGGTACCATAAAACAATATTAGCTTCCTTCCAAAAAACTTTGGTTTGCATAACCATAGCTTGGCTCAGTTGGTTAACTGCATAGCACATATCTGGTCGTGTGTTCATAAGATACATTAGTGAATCCACTAGCTGCCGATAATTGGTATCATCCACTTCCTCGCTTGAAGTGGCATCGTCATTCCTCTAGTTGGTTGTTATGGGTGTCTCCATGGGTTTAAAACTCTCCATGTGGAACCTTTTTAGTATCTAATTTTTATACTTTCCTTCAGACACAAAAATTCCCCATTTCCTTGCAATACTTCCAACCCGAGAAAGTAGTGCATGAGACCCATGTCCTTCATTTCAAATTCCATTGCAAGGTCCTCCTTGAAATATCTGATCAACTACTCATCACCAAATAAAATTAAATCATCAAAATATAAGACAATAGTAAGTAATTTACCTTCTACAAAAATGTGATAGAGGTTTGCATCCAATTCACTTTTGGTGAAGCCCAAACCAATGAGATAGTTATCGATCTTGGTGTACCAAGCATGGGGCATTTGCTTGAGACCGTACAATGCTCACCTGGGTCTACACACGTGAGTCTCCTAATCAAATGTCTCAAAACCTTTTGGTTGCTCAATGTACACCTCCTCCTCAATAACCCCATTGAGAAATGTTGTGTTTACATCCATCTGGCAGATCTTCCACCCCATCTGTGTAGCCAGTGCAAGAATTGATCTAATGGATGAATACCTTGCTACAGGAGAAAAGGTTTCCTCATAGTCAATTCACTCAACTTGAGAGAAACTTTTGGCCACAAATTTGGCCTTATACTTCTTTATGATTCTTTTTTTTGCATGATTAACCTTGATGATCCATCTCGAACCCACAACTAATTTATCTGTTGGACTTGGGACCACTTCCCAAACACTGTAATTGACAATGGATTCATATTCCTCCACCATTGCATTAACCGATACAAGTTTCTCTATTTTTTCCTCGAAAGAGGACAACACAGTATCTACAAGCTTAGTCATTGGAGCCATGAGGCCAGGGTACCTCTCAAGTGACCTCCTTTGCCCGTGCAAATTTGAAGGAGCTCCCCCATTCTCCCTCTCATAATGCATAAGTCTATAAACTTCCCCAATTCTTTTCCTTCCTTCTCTGGATGGTTCTACTTGAGGGGATGTCTCTGCTCTCTTCTCAATTTGTGGCTGCTCCAAAACTTCTTAAGACTCCTCCTTTGGCGGGATTTGAAGCTCCCTCTCTAGAGAGCACTGCATAACTTTCTCCTCATAAAACTTTACATCCCTTCGTACAATTATCATTCTGAGGGAAGGTAATTACACATGATAGTTGTGAGGAGTTTTTGTATATCCCACAAATACCCCCAACTCTATTGTCATCTCAAGCTTCTTCCTTGATTCATTGGAGACTTGGAAGTAAACAAAGGCTCCAAAAATCCAAAAGTGCGATACATCCAATTTTATCCCCGAGAAAGCCTCCTTCGTTGTAATCATACGAATAATCCGATGAGGAATTTGGTTATGCAAATAGACTGTTGTGTTTCATGCCTCAACCCATAAATGCAAAGGTAGGCCTTGGTCATTCAACATAGCTCTCATTGCTCCCACAATGCTCTGGTTCTTCCTCTCATCTACCCCATTCTATTGTGGGTTGTGTGGTGTTGTTATTTCTCTTTGAATGCCTTCTTTCACACATAAATTTTTGAATTCATTCAAAACATACTCACCTCCATTATCTCTTGAGAACCTTCACCTTCTTACCAGTTTATTTCTCAACCAATGCCTTGAATTCTACGAACTTGGAGAATGCCTCGTCTTTCTTCCGCATGAAGAAGATCCAACACTTCCTTTGTTAATTTTTGCAACTAGGGTCAAATTCCACCCTTGGAAATTTTAGATGATCGACATGATGATTGCATTCAATTCCTCTTTTTGAGAGGACAAAAATTGACCTAAATATCACCCTATTTAGACAAGCATAAGTTGGTTTCCGTGAATTTATTTTATCCACTCATGTATATTGGAATAGGTTGGCCCTAAGCACATGTACAATTGGACAGGTTGGCCTCAACATTAACTGGACCCTCATGGAAGCCTATAATAGAAGAGACCTCAAGCTAATTTGGACACATTTATCAAGCTATATTCTACTCTCTTCTATTGTATTGGTTTGCACAAGTCTAATGGAGGAAGTTCACTCAAGGGTCTGAAACTACAGGTTTGAAACTTGCATAAATCTAGGGTTTCTGTTTCTCAGTCATTGGCTCATAACTAAACATTCTCAACCCGAATGCACACAGAGAGTGGTCAAGCGTGCATCTGGTATGTCTCAGCCACTCGCACAGAAGCTTGAAGGGAGCGTCAGGGGTTTCTGAAGTAGATCATACAATGTTGGTCCCCGGATGCACACAAAGTGGTTAAGGGTGCATTTGGGTAGTCCCAATCGCTTGCATAGTAGTTGTAAGGGAGATACTAGAGGTTTGTAGTGGTTATGTGCGTGTTTTTCCCTAGACCCACACATACATTCTTCTAGGGAGTATCTGGGTCAGACACAAATGCTCGCACACAGTGGCTAAGGGAGTGACCAAGAAGTTTCAGTCACTCGCAGTCTACCTTTGCTGGGAGTTTCCATGGTTTTGATCTAGGTTTTGGTAGTTGGTTGTAGTAGTCTAATGGATAAAGGGTTTCCCTTCATTGTTCTATAGTTCTTCAATCTTTTTTTGTTCTATAAATATATGCTGCAAGTTTATATATTGGGCTCATTGTACTCTCTATTGAATTTTTTTTTATGACAATCTAATAAATAAGAAGATTTGAAATGGTTTTCCCCCTTGTGGAGTTTTTCCCTGGTCTTGGACCAATCTGATGTCTCTTATGGTTGTGTTGTTGTCTTCTTTTCCATTGCATATATTGTTCTATCTTCAGTTACAGTTTATGATTGGATACGTTGCTAATAATTGAATACATTTTTAAATGAAGAAGTGAATTGGGCTAAAGTAATTGATACAACATAGAATAATTTGAAAAATTAGCATGGTATCAGAGCCAAGGTGAAGGACAAGCCCAAAAGAACACAAGCTTTGAATCCATCATTATTGGAAAGAATATTTTCTATTCAAAGTCAAGATGTCTCCCCGTACCTTCAAGAAGAATGAAAAGTTGGGTGACGCATCAAACTTTGTTGCATGGAAAGATAGGTTGGAGATCATAGCTGGAAACAATGATGTGCTGGAATACATTCAAGGAAGGATTCCCGAGCCTCCATAAAATTCTTCTGCTTCCCTAAAAAAGAAGTACAAGAAAGGTGAGTCCAAAGCAAAGAAAATTATAGTTGATGTTTTACAAGATAATTTACTTGCATATGTTGGGAACTTAAGAAAGTCTAAATACATGTATAACCAAATATTTGGCATGTATGAAGTCAAAAATTTGAATGAGATCATCACCTTGAAAGATCAACTCAAAGAAACCATGATGAAAAAAGGAGAATTTGTTCAATCCTACATTATGAGGATATCTCGCCTTAGAGATCATTTTCAAAGAGTTCGAGAAAATTTGTATGACAAGGAATTAGTATTTGGGACTCTTAGAGATACATCCTATTTGGGAAACCTTCATTACTACAATAAGAAACAACAATGCCCTCCCATCATTTAATGAAATTGTTGGGAAGCTTACTCAAGAAGAATCAATGATGATAGAAAGAGGAAGGATTCAAAAGCATGAAGAGGGAGAGCCCACTGCATATATCACTCATGACAAAAAGAAGAAGAAGGGAAAAGGAGGTCCATCAAGGAATCCTCCTTCTCAAAATGAAAAAGATGGAATGAAAGATATTTATCTCATATTGAATGCTATAATTCTCACAAGAAAGGTCATTATGCTTGAGATTGTCCCAAGAAGAGAAAAAGGTCATGTTACAGCACAAGAAGCAACACCAATAATAAAAGAAGAAAATATGATCAAAGAAATAACCGTGATAGAAGATATGAAAGAAGAATAAGAGATTCCTCAAGCGACCATGAAGAATATCATCCTCCTAAAAAGAAGTCAAGAGTTCCCAAGTATGAAATTAATGTTGTAAATAAATCTGCATACATTCTTATTTCTGCCCTTACTAGTTCCTCTCCACTGGATTCGTGGGATACTTGGTTGGTTGATAGTGGGGCCACTCATCATTTCTCTGGATACAAGGAAGTCCTCTCTAACCTAGTAGAGAAGGAGACTAAGTAGAAGATCATTCATGGAGACAACACTCATCCCATGAAAGGTTTTGGGTCCGTCAAATTTCAGTTGAATTCCGGGGAATCAATTATGTTGCTTGATGTTATGTATGTGTTGGGATTAATGAATAATTTGGTATCTATAACTGCATTGGAAGATAAAGAGATGAGGGTTGCCTTCACCAAATGAAAATTTCTTACTTGGTTTGTTGGTTCACTTATGAGAGATGCATTCACATTAGGATCAAGATTTAAAGGACTTTATAGGGTCGCTAGAAGGCCAATTCTAGCATTGGTTCATAATACCAATCATATGAGTGAGTTGTGGCACTACAGGTTGGCTCATATACACTATGAAGCTCTTCTGAAATTGAAGAAATTGGTCTCAGGTATTCTTGATGTTCAAGCCCATCATGATGGATTTTTTCCAGGTTGTGCAAGTGGAAAGAAAACAAGGGGACCATTCCTCGATAGTGAGAACAAGACAAATGACATCCTCCATCTCATTCATTCTGATATATGTGGTTTTATGCTTGTGCAATCTATTAGTGGTCATATCTACTACATCACCCTCATTGACAACTTCTCAAGAAAGACATGGATATACTACTTAAAGCACAAGGATGAAGCCTTTGAAATGGTCAAGGAATTCAAAACCTTGATCGAAAATCAAACATGGAAGAGAACTAAAGTATTCAGGTCCGAAAATGGATGGGAATACATGTCAAACAATTTCATATAATTTTGCAATAAAGAGGGGATAAAGAAGGAAATGGTTGTGCCATATACTCCCGAACATAATGGTTTAACGGAAAGGAAGAAAAAGTTTATATTAGAAGTTTCCAGTGCCATGCTCCGTGATCAAAAGGCATCAAAATTCCTTTGGGGAGAAGCCACACATTTTGTTGTATATGTTCAAAACAGGGTGCCTCATCAAGAATTATAAAAAAAAACCCCAAAGAAATATTCACAGGTGTCAAGCCCGATATTAGCCATATTTGTGTATTTGGATGCCCCATATATTTTCATGTGTTGAAGGACAAAAAGAATAAGTTGGAAGCTACATGAAGAAAAGGTGCATGTGTGGGTTATTATGAGAATTATAAAGCATATAGAATATATATTCTTTGTCAAATGAAGGTGGAAATTAGTAGGGACATAACATTCGATGAAGATGAAACTCTTGGAAAAGCAATAGACCTTCCTCCCACTCCTCCTCCTAAGAAGTAGAATGATGACTAGAATATTCTAGAGGGTCCTTCCATGCTCGAGTCCAAGACTGATAATTTTGATGATCCCATGTAGCTTATGGGTCCTTTAGATCCTCCTCCAAGTGATCCTCCTACTAGGAAGCGACCACTTTGGCTCCGTGATACTCTACAGAATGCCAAAATAAATGTTCCCATTCGTAGATCAGGTATAGAAAGGAAGAAACCATGCAGGTATAAGGGATATGTTGCAACCATGAGCACTATGATTCAAGTCGAACCTTCCTCATTCGAAGAAGCTGTAAAAGGTCAAGTTTGGAAGGATGTTATGGCCGTGGAATATGAATTGATTGTCAAAAATGATGTATGGGATGGTGTGCTAAGACCGAATGGGAAGTCTATCATGACTTCAAAGTGGTTATTCAAGATCAAACATGGAATTGATGACAATGTTGAGAAATAAAAAGGAAGGTTGGTAGCTCGAGGATTCTCTTAGAAAGAGGGAGAAGATTATGATGATATATTTGCTCTCATGGCTCGATATACAACAATTCATTCGATAGTTTCCCTTGCTACTAATCAAGGATGGACTCTTCATCATATGGACGTATAGACCACATTCCTTCATGGCATTTTATAGGAAGAAGTATATGTTGAACAACCGCATGTACTTGAAGTGGAATATCGAAGAATGCATGTTTTCCGGTTGAATGAGGCACCGTATGGTTTGAAGAAAGATCCCTAAGATTGGTATGAATGCATTGATAGTTATTTAATGAAGCTGGGACTCATAAGAAGCAATGTCGATCCCAAACTCTACTTCAAGGTAGTCCAAGGTATGCCATTGATTTTAGTTTTATATGTTGACGATCTATTCTTAACTTGTAGTTAGCCTCTGATGATCGAGTGTAAGAGGGAGCTAGCCTTTGAATTCAAGATGAAGTACCTTGCTCTCATGCACTACTTTCTAGGTCTTGAGGTGTGGAAAAGGCTTGGTGAGATTTTATTTTCACAAGGAAAATATCATGTAAATCTGTTGGAAATATTTGGAATGAATGAATGCAAATCCATGGATACACTGATGGAAATGAATTTCAAGAAGCAATGTGGAGAAGTTGCAGAACCCAATTTGGAAAATCCATCTGAGTATAGACAATTGATTGGGGCTCTGATGTTCCTTATGAACACTTGTCCAAACATATACTATGTAGTAAACACATTGAGTCAATTCATGACCGAGCCCCTCCATGCACATTGGATTGCTGTCAAACATGTATTGAGATATTTGCATGGGTCGATCACACTTGGTATGAGATATTCTTCCAGAGATGTTTGACTTCATGGATACACCAATGTTGACTAGGAAAGAAATGTTATCGATAGGAAGAGTACATATGGATGTTGTTTCAGTCTTGGATTTGCCATGATATCTTGGATGAGTAGGAAACAAAAGTCGGTAGCATTAAGCACCACCGAATAAGAATACATTACCGCTAGCATGGCTAGCTACGAAGAAGTTTGGTTGAGGAAGATCTTTTGAGAGCTATTTGAGCAAGTCCTAGACACTACAATGATATATTGTGACAACAAGAGTGGGATCTATTTGGAAGAGAATCTCGTGTTTCATGACAATACCAAGCACATGGAGATTCAATATCACTTTATTCGATACATGGTGCAAAGAGGAGCTGTTAGACTCCATCACATATCGACAGATGAGTAGATTTCATATATTATCACCAATGCATTACCAAAATGAAAGTTCTTGGTCTTCATAGAGAAGCTTGGACTGATGGATGTGGCCCTTCCAAGTGAGGGGTAATGTTGATCAAGGACACTGAGCCAACTCTTCCCACCTTGTTTGAGCTCCCAGGGTGAGGAATTGAGATAGAGAGCTCCTGGGATTGAGGGATCTATAGACAATAGGGTACTTCCCTATTTGTTACCCATAGGGTTGGAGATGTTGCAGCCCTATCTTCATAGGGTCAAAGATGTTGCTCCCTTATCTGGTCTATGCAGAGTATATCCTAGTTGGAATCATACCCTCAAGTAAGGCTTGTTGGGAATACTACTCACTGTTTGGCTAATGGGTTGAGAGTGTACTTGGGGTGTACAACCCAAGTCAATTATTATGCAGGTGTTCTATAACATGACTATTAAGGTTCATTGATGGGAATATTGGTAGGAAATAGGATTGGCTTGAGGCTTTCTCCCCTATTGAGATTTCGAGTTGAGAATGAGCTCCCCAATGAGATTCCAGGGTTGAAGATCTTCTCCCCTATATGATTAGCTATCCTATTGATCAGTATGGGTGGAAGATAATTCTCCTTGATTATTCTTCTTTTAGATTCGAGAAAGTTTCAACAGATAGAGCTGAGAAGACACAACCAAAACATGATGCAACATGACAAGATGATGTGATGATCAATAGACGAATATTGGTAGGTGGAATTCTTCCTAGTTGAGAGGGAGTGTTAATTTTTGCAACTAGGGTTGAATTCCACATTGGAAAGCTCATATGACTGAGATTATGATTGCATTAAATCCCTCTTTTCGATAGGACCAAAATCGACCTATATAGCACCCTATTTGGACAAGAAAAAGTTGGTTTTTGAATTTATTTATCCACTCATGTATATTGGAATAGGTGAGCCCTAAGTACATGTACAATTAGATAGTTCAACCTCAACATCAAGTGGACCCTCATGGAAGCCTATAAATAAAAGATACCTCAAACTCATTTGGACACATTGATCAAGCCATCTTCTACTCTCTTCTATTGTCTTGGTTCGCACAGGTCTGACAGAGGAAGTTTTCTCAAGGGTCTAAAACTACAGGGTTGAAGCTCACATGAATCTAGGGTTTTTGTTTCTTGGTCGTTGGCTCATAACTAAGTATTCTCGACCCTGAACACACATAGAGTGCTCAAGGGTGCATCTACAAGGTCTCAAATGCTCACACACAATCTTGAAGGAAGCGTTTATGGTTTCTAAAGTAGATCAGATAGTGTTGCTCCCCAGACACATGCACCAGTGGTCAAGGGTGTGTCTAGGAAATCCTAGTCACTCGTACAGTAGCTGGAAGGGAGCTACTGGGGGTTTGGAGAAGTTATGTGTGTGTTTGTCCCTAGACGCATGCATTCAGTATTCCAGAGAGTGTCTCGGTCAGACAAAGACACTCACGCAAAGTGGGTAAGGGAGAAAATAGGAAGTTTCAGTCGCTTGCAGTCTACCTTGTTGGGAGTGTCCAGGGTTTTGATATAGGGTTTGACCGTTTCCTTCAGTTAGCTTTAGTAGTCTGATGGATAAAGGGTTTCTCTCTATTGTTCTGTAGTTCTATAGTCTTCTTCTGTTCTTTAAATCTCTACTGCAATTTTATATATTAGGCTCATTGCACTCTGTGATGAAAACTTTTTATGATGGTATAATAAAAAATAAGATTTGAAATGGTTTTCCCCCTTGTGGGGTTTTTCCCTGGTCTTGGACCAATCTGTTGTCTCCTATGGTTGTGTTGTTGTATTATTTTTAATTACATATATTGTTCTATCTTCAGTTATAGTTTATGATTGGATACATTTCTAATAATTGAATGCATTGTTAAATGAAGAAGTGAATTGGGCTAAAGTAATTGATATAGCATAGAACAAACTGAAAAATTAACATCCTTGAGAAGTCATCAATAAAATTGATTTTTTATTTTTTTTATTTTTTGTGTTCAGCAGTGGAGGATGTCGAGAAAGGTCCACATACATCAGAGTGGATAATTTTCAAAATTTCATGTTCTTCGTTGTCTTGATCATGAAATGTGGATTTTGTGTACTTCCCCAAGGTACATCATTTGCATACATCCTACTGCTCAAGTGCTCCTTTGGGGAGGCCAGTGGTTATTTGTTGCATAATCTTCAAGGCGCCATCATGCAAATGGCCAAGTATTCTATGCCAAAGTTCACCGACATCGTGACTCTACACTTTCTCTACATTATTGCTTAATCCAACATAATCTTCCACATCTAGCTTATACAGGTTCTTCACACAAACTTTGATCTTCTCCACCTATCCCATGGCTATGTGTCTCAGGAATGCTTTCCCTTTGCTGAAGATCACATCATAACCAAGGCCTTCCAAAACTATAACAAAGATGATATTTTTCTTTAGGTGTGGAATGAACATGACATCCTTGAGTATGAGAGGAGAGCTTAACTCCCTCTTAAATGTTGTTGTACCAATCTCGGTTGCATTATACCTTTCGTCGTCCCCCAGCATGATGTGCATTTGGAAATATTTATCCTATAGGTCATCGAAAAAATCTCTAGGCCCTGTCATGTGGAATGATGCACTTGAGTCCAAGTACCAAATGCTCCCCATCATTGTGCTGGCCATGCATGCGATAAGGGTAAATTCAAGCTCAAAATGTGAAGCCAAAGATTTATAGGATACTCCTTCCGAGTCTTCTTTCTTGACTTTTTGTGTGGACACTTCATGGTATCATGTATGAATTCATGACAATTGAAGCATTTAATTTAGGAAAAATCTTTCTTCTTACCCCCTTGGATGGATTCTAGTTTGGTTAGAGATTTATTTCCTTTTCCCTTCTTTACCTTTCCATCCAATGCAAATTTTTCTTCATCCTTTCCCTTGGATGAATTCCCATCTCTCGTATTTTGCTTTATTTCCTCCTTTACCAAATCGGATCATAAGCATTCCCGATTTGGTAGTTTCTCCCTCCAACTTACTAAATCTTGGTAGCTATGCCAACTTTTGGGAAGGCCTAGAAGGGTTAGGATTACCAAGTCACCTTTTGCAACATTAACACCAACCCCACCAAGTTCATCATGAACTTGTGTAAATCTACTCAGATAATGCGAGATAGTGTCATTCTTTTGCATCTTGATATTTCAAAGTTTATCCTTGAGTGCCACCTTCCTGTGGTCACTGCTATCCTCGAACAATTATGTAAGTGTTTTCCACATTGTGAATGAAGTTTCGTTCCCATGGGTATTTGAGACAATGTGATCATGTACTCCCTCCAAGATTATTTTCCTTCCCTTCGCTACATATTTCTTCCATTGGTCTAGGTTATGTGCATTAGATGCATGTGTTTTTACAACATTTGTCTTGATGTATTCTAGCAATCCATTGTCATCCAATATTTCCTCCATGTGATCCTTCCATGCAATGAACTTTGAGCTTCTTTCCAAGACATACTCAAGTCTCAACCCGTTGAAGGTCATCTTCCCAACTCTAAAGAGATCTTGCTACACTGAAATAAAAATTCAAACCTCCTGAGAAACAACTTCGAAATTATTGTTTTAATGTGAATCTAGCTCTAATACGATGTAGAGATTATGGTATATCTTTGCAATTACTCATGAAATTTTAATCAAAATAACAACACACAAACCTACTCTACTGTTATGCGGAATTCAATTCACAATTTAGAACATCAATCACAAACATGCAATGAGAAATAACACATATGCACATAGTATTTTTTCCAGGGGAAGAAATATGCTAAAAACCCCTTTGTCTTCTTGCATTAATATGACAAATAGAGATGTATTACAATTTCTTTTCTCAACCGATCACAACCTACAAGTGAATAACCTATATCTTTACTCATTGAGAAGATTTGACTCAAACTTAGTCAATTTCTGCCTCTGATTGAACCCCTATTCCTTATGAAATTCCTGAGGAAATTAGGCCCCTATTATTTAAGAATTTCTTCCAAAATGATTACTTAGTTCCCAAGGTTGATCATATGACTACATGCAACACCTGTACACTCAAGACTAATCTACAACTGATGTTACACTACCTTGGAATCTCTACCATAGATGGGGAATTCGAATTCTATGCATGCATTAGCTATTTTGGGATGATTGATCAGTTAACCAGATGATCACTGAGTTAGACTGAAGTCTCACTGCACAAATGACCTTCCACTAGTTCCTACAGTAGTTAGAACTAGTTCAACTGAAAACAAATTGAAATAAATGACCTTGATTGCTACAAATTAGCAATCACACATGCTTAATTTAACTCCAACTCCTCTAACTCAAATTTACTAAGTAAACTGAGTGACACAAGCCATGTCACACAAATTTATTGCACCCAAGTTGTCAACTGATGTGGAAATTTGAATTTTCTCAATTTGACCAAGGAAAAATCAAATTGAGATTTTCTTGCTGAATTTTTCAACATGGATCACCATCAGCCAATTTTCCACCATTTTTGGACACATCAGACATTGTAGAACAACTAACACCCATAGAGCTCAACCCAAACTACATGCAACATGATAAAATCAATCAGATCAGGGTCACACATATCAAGAACAATCGCCAATAGAAGATCCAAATGTATTAGGTTGTTAAAGGTTACCAACTAACACACTATGACAAGAGGCTCACCAAGGACGAAGTTCGATAGAAGATTCCCCATCTCATGGAGGAAATCAACACAATGGGGACCATTGCTTCCTAAGGGGGGAGGACCAATCCAAGTGGATATTCGTGGCCACCCTCCTATTCCGCTTGGAACCCCACCATTATTTTTTGGGTCCTAAAATCCTAGAGCATGTCTTTTTGGAAAATGGGTATACCCTTAGCCTACAACAAGGATCTTTAGTTTAATTTTTTTTTCTCAGATATATATTTCTAACGAGGTATCGTGTGCATCAAACAAAGATCATATGTTGAAGTTATGATCTTGGGAAGTTGATGTACCAACTAACCCTAATGTAGCCCACAAACGTTTGACACTTCATCTCCTAAGGTTAGGATTTTGGATGTTTAGGGATTTTCATTGTTCCTAAATAATAAAAAGGCATATGAGCCTCATTGTAACACAATTCAAAGGGCATTTAGCTACCACATCTCTTCTCAAGGATGAGCTACCATCGACTGAGCTAGTTTATTTCCATTTTGTATGTAAAAAAATCCAAATGTGCTTTTTGGGAACAAGAAATATAATATTTTGGTCATATTGTTTCATGGTAAGGGGTTAATATGGACCCTTAAAATGTCCAAGACATCACAAATGGTCTATTCCTAAGATCGGCAAGTGTCTTAGAGGATTTTTGGGCCTTACAAGATATTATCAAAAAATTATTGGAAATATTGAATTTTAGGAAAAAATATTGTTGATTGTGGCAAATTAAGACAAGTATTGAAGCAATATATTGACACAAGAAGGGAGACCATTGGCTTTTTAAAGTAAAAAATTCAAGGGAAAATACTTTGTGAAGTCTACATATAAAAAAGAAACAACAAACATTTTACATGCAATAAAAAATTGGCAATAATATCACATTGGCAGGAATTTAAAATTCAAGGCATACCATGATAGCTTAAATTACTTTTTAGATCAAGCTCTTCATTCACAAAGAAACAAATAAGGGTAGCATGAAAGAAATTATTTGATTTTGAAATAATATAAAAAAATAAGAAAGACAAGGTGGTAGCAAATGTCCTAGGCAAATAAAACATTCCTAGATTTTTTATTCCATTACACCTTCGATTCCTGCTTGGTTGGAAGAAGCTCACAATCAATGGAAAGATGAAAATAATACTAAATAAAAAAATATAACATCTAAAAGAAGGGGTGATACCTATGGAACATTAAGAGGGAAGAGATATATTCTTTAGCACAAATTTATAATGATTTTATGGCCTTAATTAAATTTCAACTAATAAATATTAAGGGAGTCTCATGAATCTCCAATGGTAAGACATTTAGGGTTTTCTAAAACATATCAATGGATAAAAAGAGATATTTCTGTGGAAGGAATCAATAAAAATATTATTTCTAAGAGAAAAATAAAAGAAATCTATTCAAGGTTCTACAGTCACTTCAACTAGGTAACGTATATAATCAAAGATAAGAGGAGATATCAATGGAATTCATGACTATCTTATCATAATTAGAAGGTATGGGATGTCATTTTTTAGTTATGGATGACTCACAAAACATGCACTATTTTGTGGAATTCAAAATAGGATATATTATAATTTAAGTGATTGAAGTGTTCATGAAGGAAATTCATATACTTTATAGATTTCCTAAATAGTAAGTGATAGAGATATATTCACAAATAGTGGTTCAACATATCATCCACAAATAGTGGTCAAATAGAAAGAATGTTTGGAGGTTCATCTATATTGATATACTTTAGATCAGCAATCTCAATGGGTGAAGTGGATTCATCTAATAGAATGGTGGTATATTATCAAATATCACACATCTAGTAAGACGTCTCTATTTGAAGCTCTAATGGATATCTGAATCTTGGTATCATATACCTTTTGCAAGATTATTCTAAAGTATAGGTAGTACAATCACATATGGAGAAGACTAAATAAACTTTCAAATTTCTTAAATAAAAGCCTCAAATGGTGCAAAATAGGATGAAGTATCTAGTGTATCAAAATCAAAGTGAAATACATTTTGAGGAGGGTGACAATATATTTTTGAGACTACAACTTTATAAGTAGTCTACAAAAGAAGAATAAAAAACTAGCTCCAAAATTTTAAGGACCCTACTATATTATTCAGAAAATAAGATTTACCTTATTGCATTCATAAGGCTATTCATATATCTTACCTAAAAATGATTTTGGGACAATCTATGTCAATGCATATAAAAATTCCAAAATTAGATAAAGAAGAGAAGTTGATTCTTGAACTAATTTTGAATCTCTTCAGAATGTAACCATTATGGAGCACTTAATCAAGTGGAAGAATATACCTCCATAAGAATATACATGGAAACACAAGAAATTCATGAAGAAACATCCTTAATCACAAGCATTGAGGGATTTTTAAAAAACAAGGGGCTATGTTAAGGCACTAACCATCATTAATTATGATTGATTAGTTATGGTTGATAGCTTAGTGGTAGGTTAATTCATGCCTACTTTAACTCCTATTTATAATAAAGGAGATTGATTTATATAGGGATTATCCCATGTGCATTGGATATATTATAAAGCGAGGTTACCCTTTCAAAGTGGTTTCTTATTCATTGACTCTTTATCATTATCAACGCATGGAGTCACATCTTCTCTCTATTCTTATGCTATTTGTGGAATTTTATTCATAATAAAGCACCTAATACACCTACACATTGAAGAACCATGAAATATTTGTTTTCTAAGCTTTCCATCACTCTCTAAACCATAATGTCATTGTATTAAAGTTAACAAATTTATCTTTTGTTGACATATTAATCTATCTGATTCTTAAATATATTATACTACTAGATTAATTATATTTTTAATTAATATTATATAAATAACAACCATTAAAACTCCTATCATATGTATGAAAATTTCATCATTTTCATAATAAAAAGAGAACCAAATTATTCATAAATCATTTCCATTTACAACTCTAGAAAAAGAGTCATAAATTCATAATATAATAACAACATTCAATTGATCCCTTTTTCTTTTCAGAGAAAAAAAGCATCATTGATTATATTAAGACAATATAAAAACCAACATAAGATACATAAGGGTGGCATATGACAACCACGAAAGAGGCATCACGGAGAAAAAGCAAATGCCAAAGGTCCATAAGGAAACATATACAGTAGCACAAACCAGACCATGACATATAGGACTGTGTATACAGGGCAGCCAGAAGGCAAGTCATAAACATCAACAAAGGATTAAGCCAAAACCTTTCAGAAAAAAGACTAAAACGCATCAAAAATTAATAACCAGGGATAACAAAATCCTGAACTGAACAGGACTTCTCTTCCTCCTTTACTTCCATAGACCACAAGCCAGATTCAAATAGCAGACCCTCCTTTGATAGGCAAATAGCCTTGAGATTCTGTTCATGACCTATGAATTGAATGGAACAGTCACTCGTGAGTCCCCATAAGAGCATTATCTTGTCCAACCAGTCTATCATGAGGGGGCTCCTATCGAGGCAAACACCATTTACGTGGTCGATCACCTGCCTGGAATTACCAAAAATTGAAATAGCCTGCACATCGAAGAAAACATAGAATGCAAGAACACCTGTTAAAGCTTTAGCCTCAGCCAACCTGTAAGAACCTGTACCTCCATTCCAAGAAATTAGAAATTCTAGCTTCTCGTCCATGCAGATGAGAACTCTGCAGCCACATCTATTTTGTTGTTCTATACCGGCAAAGAATGCACAAGGGAAACTATTGAGACAAACTTCTTTTTCTTTCTTGGTTGAATTTTTCTTTTTGGGCTGCCTTTTTGGAACTGAATCGTAGATTGCAATAATGTGTTGCAGAATAGAGTTAAATGGTTCCTTTGAGTCTTTGAAGATTTTATAATTCCTCCACTTCCATGCACACCATAACACAATAATGATGAGAATACGCCATGGCTCTCTTTGCCCGCTCCACCATTCGAAAGCTGCATGGGTAGAAATAAAAGCAACATGAGGAAAACCGAAAAGGATAGCCAGATCATACCAGATTTGCTGAGAGGATTTGCATTGGAAAAACATGTGATAATTTGACTCCTCGTCTAATTCGCACATCGAACACCTGCTTGGGCCGTGCCAGCTTCTTTTCCTTAAATTATCCCATGTCAGATTCTTATTGTTGAATGCCAGCCACACGAAACAGATCATCTTAAGGGGGCATCCCAATTTCCAAAGGGTCACAGGGAACTTAGAGCTTGAGTGAGAGACCTTTGAATTGATGATATCAGAGTATATATCTTTTACTCGGACCGGCATTTGTGCATTTGGCACAGTCCAGATTAGGTGATCTGCCGCCCCAAAATGTTGAAACCCACAGCCACTGAGAGCATCATTACAGCATTCCATGACAACACCAGCCTCTCCAGTAAACATAGGTTGATGGCATCCTTCCATAAAGGGGCAGAGCCTCGCCATGCAGATATGAGTTTGTCCCATGTAAAAATACCATTCCTGTGAAAGAAGGATAAGAGACTCTCAGGAATGGAAATGACTTTGTGGCCGCAGGCAATGGGATCGATACCAATTAATATTTTGCTTCCAGTATGGATCCTCCACTTTAGATTCTTTATAAATTATTGCTCAATCTTTAGGAGACTAAGCCAAATGGCAGATCCATGCTTGGATCCAATCGCTCCATTTCTGAACCAATATTCCAGATTTTTACCTTTCATATATTTTAATTTTACAGTGACACTCCATGGCCCTTCCCTGAAGATACCTCTCCAAAGCGATTTACATAAGAGAGCTTTGTCGAAAGCCCTTAAATCCATTAATCCCCATCCACCAAGGCATTTAGGTAAAGATATTCTTTCCATTTTGGCAAGATGGAATTTCCGCTGTTCTGACTTTCCGCCCCAGATAAAATTAGCCATAACCTTGTTCAACTTGTGAATGATGCTTGTTGGGAGGTAGAATAAATGAGCCCAATAGACATCCATCTGCGATAAAACGACTTGAGAAAGTATAAATCTACCTGCCAAGGAAAGACTCCTGCATTCCCATGCTGATTTTTTTTTATAATATCTCTGTATTAACCATTGCCAGTCATTCTTGGAGTAACCCTTAACTTTGAGCTGAAAGCCTAAATATTTAAGGCCCTCCTTGAGCGACCTTGTCTGTATACCAAATAACTCAGAAATTCAAATCACCAACTCCATGTTGACATCGTTGTGAAAGAGGGTGGATTTCTCCTTGTTAAATATAAGCCCAGAGGCTCTTTGGAATCTTTCAAGAATATCATTTAAGAAAATCCACGATATCCTGCAAAGAATTGCAAATATGAGGACATCATCAACAAAGAGATTATGCGATATGAAGTTGTTCCTGCATATTTTGATAGGTCTGCATCTATTTTTAGCGACCGCTTTGTTAATGTGGATGCTTAGAGAGTTCATTGCAAGGGTAAATAAAAGAGGCGAAAGGGGGCATCCTTGACGAAGTCCTCTTTCTGCTTGAAAAAAATGGGAGGGAATACCATTGATGATGACTGCATAGTTGACATTTTCTACGCTTGCCATGATCCACCGGATGGAATTGGGCCTCAAACCGATCTTAGCCAATAGACATCTAACAAACCCCCAGTCCAAATAATCATAGGCCTTCTGCAAGTCAATTTTCAAGATGGCCGCCTCTGAATTTTTTGAAATCATAGAAAACAGGCACTCTTGAGTATTAACTACAGCATCCAAATATTCCGCCCCTTCAGAAAAGCATGTTGGTCCTTAGTTAGGAAAGAAGCCAGAGTTGCTTTAATTCTTTCAGCAATAATTTTAGTGATGATTTTAAAGGAAATGTTGCATAATGATATCGGTCTAAAATCATGAAAGGATTCCGCATCCCCCTTTTTTGGAATTAGAGCAATCAGAGTGGATGTTGTGATGTGGTGAATGCTACCAGTCATTCTAGACGCTTCAACCATCCTCAGTAAATCTTGCTTAATGACATCAAAAAAATGGGTGAAAAATTCGATTGTCCAGCCATCTGGGCCTGGGCACTTATCCTTCTTGAAGGCCTTCAAGATTCCAAGAAGTTCATTCTCTGTGACTGGTTGAAGCAGTGACTCGTTTTTCTCGTCGTCAAACATTTGAGGAACCAATTCGATACCCCATAGAATGTCCTGAAAAGCATCATCATTCCTTCTTCTGTATTGGCTCTTGAAATGACTTAAGGCTTCCCTTGTGATATCTTGTTGAGATATGAAGAAACCCCCGTTTCCATCACTTATCTTCCATATGGTGTTTTTCTCACGTCTGGCGTTTGCATATGTGTGGAAAAACTTCGTATTCATATCCCCTTGTTTGAGCCATATTTCCCTGCTTTTAAGCCTCCAAAAGGATTCCTCCTGCTTTAGCAATGTATATTTTTTCCTTTCGAGCTCTCTTATGCAACATCTCATTCTGAAGGGACAAGAGTTTGCATCTGAAGATTTTAAAATGTTATCCATCTCCCGTTGTGCTGCCTGAAGCTCCTGCCTGTCTTTTTTCATTTTTTCGATTTTCCATTCCTTTACCAACTTTCTCACAGTAGCCATCTTGTCTCTAAAAGTCAGAAACGGGGGAGACATAGCTTTGGCTGATAAATCTTTCCATGCATTGGTGATGAGATCATTAAAGGCTGGGTCTTCTAAATATGTTCTATTAAATTTAAATGGATATCCCTTTCTGAATCCTTTTTCCCGCCAGGAAAGAAGAATTGGCCGGTGATCAGATACAAATGCATTCCCAACAGTTGAAAATGGCATGCCCAATTTATCTATAATGCTAACATGCACTATAAACCGATCAATCCTTTTGGCAATATACGCCTTTTCTGATCTACCATTATCCCATGTCAGCTTCATTTCTGAAGGAGCGATATCCACAAGGTTCTTATTCAGAAGTTCAAAATTTATGCGTTCCGCAAGCGGGTCCTTTTTTCTGCAACATCCCCAGCATTCATCAGAGCTTAATGTTACATTTAAGTCGCCTGCAATCACCAGATATTCAATATCAAAAATTTCTGAGGCAAAAAACTTCTCCCAGAAAGGAGCCCTATTTTTATAAGGCGCATAGGTGTTTAAAATATTTATAGGGAAATCTTTGCCCTTGATGGAGGCAGAGATAATGATGCCAGCGAAACACTTGTAAGCTTTGGCTCTGATCCTATGAGGATCCCATAATGCTGCCAACCCCCCTGACAGACCTCTTGCCTCTGAGGCTACCATATACCATGAAGGAAACATTTTCCTGAAGTAAGAAATGGAGACCTGGCTACTGTGCATAGTTTCTTGGATTAAAATTATTTGCGGCCGAGCAGAGTAGAAAATATCCTTCAGCGCTAAGAATTTTGGGTCAGCGCCGAGACCTCTGATATTCATAGAAATAATGAATGTCATTTGGAGGATTCTCCAGCCGCGCTTGCTCTAAGAGGCTGAGACTTCGACATGTCATAAATAGGAACATCGACCAGAGCTAGGTTCCTAACCCCATTATCTGTAACAGTAATTCTCCCCCTAAAATGTCTGTTACCTCCCCTATGCTTCTTTCTTATAGTTATATTCTTTGCAGAATCCAAGCTAATGAAAGGAGAGGCAGGATTCCTAGGTTTGTGGATAGTTAATGGCTCCAGCTCGAGAGATTTTCTACTAAGAAGAAAGTCTAGATCGCTATCATACAAATTAATTGGTGATGAAGCAGGGGAATTTACAGGGGTGGCAGCCTCGCATATCTCCTTTCCTTTCTTTGATGATAATACATTTTTATCAGGAGTCGGTGATGAAGACGATATAGGGATGGGGAGGGATCCCAAAGAGAAATCCTTTAGCTGTAAAGGAACAGGGGAGGGGACAGCTTTATCATCACTCGATTCCAGAATGGGTGAGCAGTGAAAAGCTATAGGATTGCTAATCATTGGGCCATTAATCTTAACCGAGCTACCAGGTCTGGTTTCAGGAGTCTGAGGGAGATCCTGAGGCGATACCCGCTGAGATGGTGATACCTTAGGATGTTGTTCATCTAGCAATTCTGTGGAGGATAAGCTGGCCGACGAATAATTTCTCCTCTCATTTCGATGAAAAAACCTGCTTTTTGGAACCAGATGCTGAGGACAGTTTTTTATAAGGTGGCTAGTTTTATGGCATGCCGCGCATCTGAATGGGATGCCCAAAAAATCTAGTCTTTGCTTGATTATCAAATCTCTCCAAGCTATCTCGATGTGATCTGGATATCCCCCTTTATAGGCCTTCTCTATGAGAATCCACGCTATTCTCTTGTCCTTCTCTCCCAAACACCATGGATCTACATAGACAAATCTACCAATTGAATTACCAATCTCCTCGAGGGTTTCCTTGGACCACAACTCCAGGGGAAGATTTGGGAGTTTTACCCAGATGAGGTTATTAGAGGGAGTGTTTTTCAGTGGATCATACCCAATATACCACCTATAAAGAGCGAGAAATCTCCTTCTATATACCCAAGGACCTTTGAGAATAGCATCAACATCAGCAGCATTTAAGAAGTGAAAGCAATACCACTCCTTCATAAGGTTAGATATAATAGGAGTGTATCCGATCACTTGTTTCTAATGGAATGCTAACCATTTCCTCATCTTAGCATCATTCATTTCCGGGAAATGCCATCTATCTACCATGGTGAGATTCTGTAAGCTTTCAATCCTTTCAGTTAGATGAATGTTGTCCAGCTTGATTGCAGAAGGCGGAGCAGTGGTTTTGACAGGGTTTCGAGATTTTTTATAGTGGTTCAAGTGCTCGTGTAAAACCTTTTCCTCCTATTTCAAGATATCTCTCCTTCGGAAAGAGCGTCCTTCCTTCTCTTTGTCAGCACCTTGTAAAGTTGGTTTAACGACCACGTCATCCAGGGTTGATTGCCACCCCCGGATAGCATGGTGTTCGCCCAAGCCCTCTCAGCCTCCATAGTGGCCTGTATCAAAGCCTCCGTGGCTGACGCATCGGACCCACCATCCATGTGCCTACAAAAAATCTTTTCCTTGGATTAACAACCGAGCACTTATCAAGATTAGATTTCCAAATCCGGTTTAGTACAGGAAATTAAATGCCCTCTGACTACCCTCTGAGAGAGATAGCTAGATTATATAAATGTCGGGAGAGGGAAATATGTGGGGATGGAACTAATCTGACACAAGGACAGGCATATAGAACAGTCGAGAAAGCGTGGAGATGACACTGGGAAAACAACACCAGAAATCAAGGCATTCACTAACCCAGGAGAAGTTGCAAGTTGGTTCAGGATTTTAACTATGGATGACGACAACACACTGTCAAATTGACCAAAAAAGGGATGATCCTAAAAATTCATAAAACTCTGGTACAAGACAGGTCACTATAGGACATCATCCCCAATCCTTATGAGATTTTGAAATTTCGTTTCAGAGAAACAGAATAGGGATCCAGTCAAATTCCATTCACCGAAAAAAGTTTTCGGCAATGGAGGAGGTTGCTAGTTCCAAACCAGGTGGTATTGAGTGACTTTGAAGCCAAAACCTCTGAGGATAAGCTAACAGGAGGGAGAATCATTACAGACAAAACAACAGCAGTATACCTCGACAATGCACCACTAATCTCCTAATCTGAACCTCATGTATGTGCATGGCTTGTAAACTACTATAAACTTCCTGAGTTTTTGGAAGATTTCCGGAAACATCTTGAGTGTGCCCCGAGGGGGTACGCAGGTTAAGAAATCATTCTTGTTATATACATTCCTTTCGAAATTGACCAGAAAAGAAACATTCCATTCTATATATGAACACTCTTGGACGCAAAACCATAAATGTCACTATATTTTCTAGGATTCCAAAATATAAGCCTTGAAACGTGTTCAAAAATTAGAAAACTAAAATTATGGAGACAAGGTACTAACCTTAACATAGAGCAAGAGCGAGAGCGCCGAAGACCGCATGTGCAGAGCATCATCATGCCATCACCAAATGACGGAGAAAAACAGAGGCTTCCACCATGTGGAAGGATGGGATTCAGAATGATAAGCGTGGGACAAAACGGAACCTCCTCGCACTAGACGCAAGGAGGAAGGATGGCCAGAGGGCCAAAACTACGCGCGACTGAAAAAGGTTCTGTTAAATAAGAAGTGAGGACCTTTTTGGAGGTAACATGACACAGGCCATTTGTCGTCGCATCCAAACGCATGCACGCATGAGCTTCCACGAACGGATAGGTAGCTAGGTTGCAACTTGGAGAAGGGATCGTAAGCTCGTCATGCAAAGGAGGTAGGTTGTTGATTGGAGAAAGAGATGGCTAGACGAAGAGCAGAGACGCGGCGGGTTCTCGGCGAGCTATAGAAGTGTCGGGAAGGGATTGGATCAGTCACAAAGGTGGCCACGATCATTGATTGGTTGATACTGCGGGAAAAAACTCTGTTTGGCCTCCATTGCGGCGTGGCGCTCTCACTCTCGCTCTAATTTGGCGTAGCCGACTTTGATGCAAATCCAATTTGAAGAAAAAGGGAATAGCCTAATCTATCACCCATATTTAGAATTTTGCAGGTTAATCTAATAGACTTTAAATTCAAACTCAAAGCTTTCGGGGTAACATTCACCCATCTTGAGGTAATGGAAATATAAGATAAACGAATATAGACATTCAAATTGACATTGAAGAAGATGATGTGAGGAGGAATGCTTCCATCTTCGGGTTTAAGATGGTCTATAGTTAAGAAAATTATGGGCCATCTATAGAGTGTCCACATGCTTCCAATGTGTCAAAATAGAGTGTAGGTTTGTGGCCACATAGACCGCTACCTCAACTACGTTTGTGTGAGATGTGGCACCCAATGCTAATCATTTAATTTCTTGGGAGAACAACACAAAGTAATGGAAATATTAAAGTATTTTCAGGTGGGGATGTTTACATTTTAAGGTTGTTATTAGATATGAAAATTGAATTGTTTTTATTAATTTTATTATAATGATTTTTTAATAATTTAGTGAAGGAAATTAATGATAACTATGGGATTTTTTTGTTATTGTTTTTATTAATTTTATTATAATGTTTTTTTAATAATTTAGCGAAGGAAATTAATAATAAGTATTGGATGTTTTTGTGGTAACAATGAGAGTGTTGTGAGAGATATTCAACATCCATACTAATGGACCAAGAGCCCTCACATGAAATTATCAAGTTGCACTTTTACTCCTAGAGCGCTTTATTCATTCTTAAAAGACGAAATGTTGGTTGGATCCCTCACATTAGAGTTGGGGGATCTATCATATCCCCACCATCTTATTCACATGCAATGTGGATTTCTACATGAGCTAGCCAAGAGTTGATTCTATCCAAATAGAATCGTTGATTCTTGATCATTCTCTTATAGTCTTTTAGGGATGCAAAAAAACATTTTACTTTTATGCTTGTTTGTCCCTTAGGACTAGGCCTAACAAGGTTGTCATTTTCAATGAAAACCCATAGAGTTTAGGTATTGCTTCTTATTTCCCTTAGTGTGCCTAGGGTTTGGGTCCTAAGCTAACATATCGTCCATGAGCTCTGAATTAGAGGGGAATTTCGTTCAACTCCAGCCTCCATCCCTAGCTTCCAAATTTCTCTGTGCATTTTTGGTGGAACAACGTTGAAAAATGTGGTAGATGAGTCATGGAAAAAAGGCCTCGCACCATGCTACTCGATGAGCCTAGGTATTGCAACAATAATGTTGCAACTCCCAAGGATACCAAATTTACTTATCAACCCGGGTTTGGTACAAACTTGGAGGTGACAGCGCTATATGCACAAGTAGAAGTGAAGGTCCTACCTGTTGTCAATGTTTATAGAGTCAGAATAAACTTTAATTCTTTGATGGACGAAGAGCAAACCTTATTCTAAGAGAGAACTACCTCTATTGTAGTAATGAAGAAAACAACATGAAAGGCTAAACTCGCATCATAACCTAAATTAATCAACCAAACAACTATGCTAAGAAGAATTGCTAATTTAGCATTATCCTAAGGCTAATTATCTATGTTTGCAGAAATAAAAACATAAAAACTAGACTAAGGAGTAACAAAGAAACTTAGGCTAAGTCGGGTTTCAGGCGGAAAAAGCGATCAGAGGTCTAAATTAGTGAAAGGAGGGCGTGAGGGAGCAACAATGCATGAGAACCATTGGATCAGTCGGGTGAAGGGAAATGAATGGCAAAGATTTGATCGTGAAGGGTTACGTAGGTAGATGGGTGAACAAGGGAGCAAAGTAGATGAATGGCTGAGATTTAATCATGCGGGTGAGGCGAAGAGATGGACAGGCAAGGCTGAAAGGAGCGATGAATGACTAAGATCTTATCGCGCGGGTGAAGGAAAGAGATGGACAGATGAGGCTAGTCGGCAGATGGATGGTGGATATTAGATTGTGGGAAAAAGAACGTGCAAAAATGGTGGAGTGGGTTTAGAGGGAAGTAAGCTGTTTATCGTGTGCCCTCAAAGCTGTAAGTGGTTGTTGGTCACTATAATTACTTATTTAATTAAACAATCAAGTGCTACATGAATTGTCAACCCAAGGAAGTTTGTTTATTTCAAATGCAATCACACACTGTATATGCTCAATCTCAGAAGCAATCCAGAGTTGTAGTAAAAGTTACACTAATCACACCTTGCTTAAATCAGACCGAATCTCTACTTTGAATTACAGTAAAACAATCTTTCTATTGCAGAATTCAAGATCAAAGGAAAATAATTATCAAAAGAATCCTGGATTGTATTAAGAAACAACAACCTAGGAAAAGGAAACCTTTCAACAATCTACAAAAGAGAAGACTAACTATGCTGTAAAAGAGAACATGACCCTATTCCCGAAAGTAGGAATCTTCAGCACCTGTCTCTGACTATCACACTTTCATAAACTCATTCTACAAACAAAATTACCAATCGAAATGATCAACAATTACTTAGGAATGAATTGTATGAAAACGATGCAATAATCAGTTGAAACAGAGTTTAAAAAATAGAGAGCAGAGTTCTAATCAATGTGTAAATAATGCATAACAGAGTTTCAGCAAATAGAGTTTTAATAAGGCATGAATAAAAACAATAATTAACACACTACAGAACTAATGGGTGAATATTGTGAGGAAGGTCGGCCCTCTCCTTCTCACAAGATTCCCCAGAAATGAACGGGAACTAAGAAGAAATGCTCAAAGTGATCTTTTATTCATCTGTCAAATGTAACATGTTACAATAAGAATAAACACGCTCTTCTCTATGATTTTTTATTCTATCGTCCCCCTTTAATGCTTATTTCTCCTCTATTTAAAGAGGAGAAATACTCTTAATACAATGATTGCATGTGTACATAAAAATACTATTCTTAGTCTAATCTAATCTTTTATGCTGGAATAGGATATTCCGATCTTCCATAGAAAAATGTTGTTACAATGGTTGTAATGGTGCTGGCTTTGAGGTACAGCTATTGTAGCCAATGTAACAACTCCTTTAATTATCCTTTCTTGTTACTGTTGTATATGAAATACTGTTTCAGCATCATAAATCACAGATTGTTTCAGCATCGTAAATCACGGACTGTTTCAGCATCGAAGATCACAGGCTGTTTCAGCGTTGCAGATCACAGACTGTTTCAGCATCGGGATTTGCGTATTGCTCACCGTTTCAGCAACGTGGCCTTCAAGCAGCAACAATATATTAACTGTAGTCTTCAAACTATTTTAGCAACTATATATTTCCAATTAGTGGCTAAGTATGGAAGTAATGTAAAGCTACATGTAAAACAAGTTAAACATATAGCAAAGAGAAGAAACGTTTTATACCTTTGGTAAAATAGATTAATGTGATAATGTAGGCTTAAATGTGAGTAGGAAAAGGATGTAGTGATAGCAAAAAGTATGAGCAAAAAGGTACATTATAGGGTCCTAACATCCCCCCCAATTGAAAAGGTTGCATGTCCTCAGGCTACTTCACTTTGAATCAGAATCTGAATACTAGCTCTTGGCGTACAAATTACTTAGGCAATAGTTGTAGAAGGTACTGTCTGTTGGAGGTCTGAATCCTTGAACATATTGTAGCCTTTTCCAGGTTACTGCTTCAACCTTCTTAGGAAACCTATGATGAGCCTGATACTTCTCTGCTGGCATCCACAGGATGGGAAAATGGAAATGATAACCTATCCAATTTTAAGCGCATTGTTGGACACATTTGATGTAACTGGGTACCTGGAAGATTGTGGTCTCAAAATTGGTAGGACTAAAGGGACTATGATGCTGCCTTTTCTCAGAAGATTGTTGCCAAAACATGTTATTTTTTTTTAGGGCAGGAGTCTCTCTGGATTTAATAAACTGTTGGCAATCTTGAAGTACTGTTTCCTGTAGTTGTTGCATATGTTGAATCATTCCTGGTTTCTTCAAAAATTGATAATATTTTGCAACAAAGGTGGCAGCGTTCTATGGTTCTAGCTGTATCCACAGGAGACGGTTATCTTCATTATGCTTGGCAGCTAGAAAAGCATTTTTCCACGTAATTTGGTTGGCAAGAAAGGAGGCGAGTGCCCGAATTTGGATATCACAAACAAGAGGATTAAGATTAAGCTGTCTGTCTTTAGGAATGGCTTCTTTTTGAAGATATAACTCACATAGTAGATTTTGATCACTAGTAAATGCTTTTGCAAAAGTTTGAACAAAATCTGTTGGGTTGATCATTGCATAGGGTCTTCCATCTTTGATTACTTTCATCTGAAAGAATGCAAGTCATTCTGTAAGGAAAAGAGAGTAATTTAGAGATGGTTTCCTAGCAGCCATCAATATTTGTACCAAATCGAACATCAAGAGCAATTTGCTTTTTAACTCCTTATTCTACTTCTTAGGGCACGAGATTCTTGGAGTGTTTGCTCCAATTTAAGCTTCCCAGTTTGAATATATGTGGTTCAGCCAAAGAAATTTGTGCTCCTGCAAGTTTTTGTGATGTGTAATAGCAGACTCCTTCTTCCATTTGTTCATTATTACCTGCTCATTCCATGGTTGAGTTTGTGTTCCAACATTGCGAGTGGTAAGCTAAGGTAGAGTCTGAGTAGAAGTACTAGTAAAAATAGGAGCTTCAGATTGGACAATTGTATCAAGAGGTAGAGTTTGAACATCTTTACTAATAAGAACATGAGCTTCAGATTTAACCATTGTTGTAGGCTAGGGTTCTTTGCTTTTTGGAATTCTTGAAGGTCCTACTGGTTCTTGTGTAACAATAGGGCATTCCTTTTCTTTAACTAAAAAATACGTAGGTGCAGGGGAAGCTCCAGGCATTGGGATTTGAACCACTTTATAGCCTACTTGATCATAAATATCCCTGCATTGGATGAACATATACTCTCTATACTGATCATCTTTTGTGTTTTGCTCTGCCATGGCCACTGCGTGAGCTAAGGTATACAAATTAAGTTCCCTGTCATGGGCTTCCTTTGCCATTACCAACTCTTGCTTGTAAGCTTCTAGTTCTTATCTTAGAAACTCATTCTCTTGTAAGAGAGAAGCCATTGTTGGTTCTGGTTGTTGATATGTCATAGGTGTATCAAGAGGGGTGACTGGTTTTTGTGTAACAGCCACAACTTCAGTAGCTGGTTCTTGTGGAGCAGCTACAAAATCAGCATTTGATTCTACTTGATGTAAAGAAAATAATGTTGTCGCACCTTGGGCATCTGATTCTTGTATTTCCAAAACAAACTCAGTAGTTGGTTCTTGTGTTTCCACTGTAGTTGGTTCTTATGTGACATCTATAGCTGGTTCTTGTGTTTCAGCTACTAAAAATGATGTCGCAACACCTTGGGCATCTAGTTCTTTTGTTTCCAAAACAAAATCAACAGTTGGTTCTTGTGTTTCAGCTATAGTTGGTTCTTGTGTAACAACTATAGCTAGTTCTTGTGTAACAACTACTAAATGAGTAGCTGGTTCTTGTGTTTCAGCTACTGAATGTAAGGAAAATGATCTTGCAATACCCTGGGCATCCAATTCTTGTGTTTTAGTGCCCGTGGATGGAACAGGTAAAAATTTGGAGATTTGGGAGGGTGGAGGTGTACGGTGTTTTAGCAATATGGTTTGGGGATTTAGGGTAGTGGTGGTAGTTGGTGCTATGGTTGAAGTCCTCATTCTTCTTCTAGGTAAAAAGGAAGAAAAATTATCAATTTGCTCCTTTCTTTTTCGAGTAAATTTTTCCTCAATAGTGGAATGGGGAAGTCTATCAGAAGTGGTTGCTGCTTTGATTGAACCCCTCATTTGCTTTCTAGATAAAGAAATAGTAGTAGTTTGCTTCCTTCTTTTTCAAGTGGGTGTTTCCTCAGTGATGGAGCAGGGAGGGTTATCTTGAGAATCACTACTAGGGACATCAATAGTATGAATATATGATTCTGGTAAATTGTGAGGTGGACTTGGTATGGTAGGAGGGTCAATTGGATCAATTGGGTCTGTAGGCGGGTTAATGGGTATTTCCGAAAGGTCAGGAAGGTTTTGTGGTTTCTCTTCATGAGGTTTTTTAGGGTGTTCAGCAGCTTCCTAAAGGTTTATGGGTGGATTGTTTAGGGGAGGGTTTTGTTGGGCAAAACCCTTTTGAATGAGTAATTGAACAAGACGGTGATGGATGAGGGAAAGGAGGGGGTTTTTTACCCGTCTACAATAATGCAACATATTTCTAAGACATCCGAGCAGAAATTAAGGAATATTCATCAGTCTACCATGTCGTAAATGAGATAACAAGACAAAGTCGTACTGGTAGACTACTTGGTATCGGCGTTCATAGGTAAGGTAGTGCTTGACAAACTCTACAACTTTCGGCCAAGGAGGCAACAACGAGCTAAGTCAAACACCCCGGGCTTTAGGCTCAACTTGTTCTCATGGCAAGAGAAAATCCAGCTAGACATTAAGAATAATGTGTTTTCGGCTGAACCAGCGAATACCGGTGACGGGAAGACCCGAAACTTGTGCTATATCATCCTCTATGACTAAAATCCGAACCCCTTGAACAATAGAATGATCTTCTTGAAGATTTCGAGCAAATTGAAGAACCTGTTGTTGATCAAATCCCTGGAGCCTCTGAAAATAACCCAGCCAGCCCGCCTGCTGAAAGATTTGGTAGACTTCTGGATACAATTCTAGCAGGGTTGTTGTGGCGGGTTCATATCATATAGCAGGACCTCCCATAACTATTCAGCTCAGTAAAATGCACAGTCACAGAGCCAAGTAACCACACCCAAATAAAGTAAATTTTGCAGATGAGGACATGTAAATGATGGTGAAACGGAAAAATAATGGGTAAAACAAAGTGACCGTAGTCAATTCGTGTGAAATGATGGCATAAAGTTTCGATACTCCCCCAACTACGGCTGAAATAATGACTTAAAGTGTACGAGGATCATGGTAACAATGAGTCAACATCTTCTCATTAACTACAGTTTAATTACATATAAATTTTACATACCTCACCTTTACCTTTAATTCGTACTTCGAAAAAAATACAGTGCCCGTTCATAATAGATTTGGAGTAATCATGGAAGAACTTTGGAATTATGAGAGAAGTTGTACCCAGGATTTGTTTAATCATGGGAGAAGGTAGTGAAAGGACAGAATGTAGCATGAAAAATAGGAGAAGTAAGAGCGAAAGAACTGAAGAAGATGTTTGTATGATAGGAAATGCTGAAAAAGTGGTGTTTCAGCAACAGGAAATGAATGGAGAAAATGTTGCTGCAGAATGATGTTTTAGAAATGGAAAAGATAGGGAAAATGTTGCTACAAAGTGGTGTTTCAGCAATGGGAAAATGGGGAGAAGTTGCTGCAAAGTGGTGTTTCAACAATGGGAAAATGGGGAGAAATGTTTCTACAAAGTTGTGTTTCAGCAATGGGCAAAATGTTGCTGAATAAATGGTGTTTTGGCAATGGGAAAATGTTGTTGAGGAAATGGTGTTTCAGCAACGAGAAAATGTTGCTGAAGAAATGGTGTTTCAGCAACGGGAAAAATGTTGCTGAAGAAATGGTGTTTCACCAATGGGAAAATGTTGCTGAAGAAATGGTGTTTCAGCAACGAAAAAGATGCGGAAATAGGGACAGGGAAAGAAATGAGAGGGAATGAATGATGGGGATGTTGAAGATGAATGGATTGAAGAGAGTGGGAGCAATGCTTCTGAAGATGAAGCTTGGATCTTCTTGTAGTAAGATTGTCCTTTCTTGGCAGGGTTTTTTTGGATCGAGAATCTACAAAAGAATCAATTGTAACATGCCATCCCTTGGCAGGGATTATTAGTAAAAGAAATTTTAATCTAATACTAAAAATAAAATTCAGAAAAATTAAATGCAATGAGGGGCAGGAGGCTCCTCCAAAAAGAGATAATGTGAATCTGCCATGCATGTGGCCTTAAAATCTTCTTTGGAAATGGAGCACTGGTATAGACGGAGCCGATGACCATTTACTAATAATGGTGTTTTAGAGTCATCAATTCTTAGGAGCATTACTGTTCCATTGGGGAAAACAGTATCCACTTCGTAAGGTCCTAGCCATCTTGTATGTAGTTTCCCTTGAAATTCTTTAAACCGAGAATCATATAATAAAACCCATTTACCTTTTTGGAATTGCTTGTGCTTAATGACTTTATCATGCCATTTTGTTCTTTGTTGTTGAATCATAGTTGTCTAATGAATGACATCTAATCTTTTTCATCCAATTCATTAAGCTGCTACAACCTGGTTGTCTGTACATCAGTCAAATCAAGGTTAACAACTAAAGAAGTCCTTAAGTTTTTGATTTCAAATTCCACAGGAAAAACAACACTTTTACCATATACTAATTCATAGCGAGAGAATCCTGTATTATTTCTCCAGGTAGTTATGTAAGCCCATAATGCTTCAGGGAGCCTTTGAGACCAATCCTTCCGGTTTTCCTTCACTATTTTTGTTAAAATGGCTTCTATTACTTTGTTTGTGTTTTCCACCTGTCCATTGGCTTGGGGGTGGTATGGTGTAGTCATTCTATGATGAATATGATATTTTTAAAGGGTGGCTTTAAAAGCATGAGAGGTGAAAGGAGGTCCTCCATGTGTGACTAATTCTCTAGGCACTCCAAATCTGACAAATATTTCTTCAAATAAGAAAGCTAGAACAACTTCTTCAGTAGCTCTAAGGAGTGCTTTAGCCTCCACCCATTTGGTCATATAATATGTGTAGACTAATATATAAACTCTTTGATTGGATGGAGGGTTAATGTGTCCTAAAAAATCTAAGGCCCATCTCTCAAGTGGTTCCAGTACTACCTGGGGGTTTAATGGCATTTCATCTCTATGATTAGGCCGACCCATTCTTTGACAGTTGTCACAGGTCCGAACATATTTCTTTGCATCCTTAAAAAGTGAGGGCCAATAATACCCCATCCTGAGAATTTTATGTGCCGTTCTTTTGTCAGCAAAATTCCCTCCACAAGGGCCATCATGACAAGCTTTTAGTATATCATAAACTTCATCTTCTCTAATGCAACTTCGGATTTCTTGATCAAGTCTTGTGTAGAAAAGGCACCCATTTATCTAGCTATACCTAGCACTTTGTAGAATGATTTTTATTTTCTCACAACGTGATAGGTGTGGTGGTAACTTCCCTGCAACCAAATAATTGGCAATGTCTGCATACCATGGTGAGTGAGCAAATACTGCAAATAAATATTCATCAAGAAAGGAATCATCTACTGGAGTATTATCATCAAGTGTTAACCGAGAAAGAAAATCAACAACTACATTTTCTTTTCCTGGTCGATCTACAATTGTAATATAAAATTCTTGTAATAATAATAACCATCTGGTGACTCGAGCATTTGTGACAGATTTGTTCATTAAATATTTAATAGCTGAGTGATCAGTATGGACAAAAGTAGAATAACCAGTGATGTAATGTCGAAATTTATTAATAGCATAGATAACTGCTAAAAATTCCTTTTCGGTAACTGTGTAGCTAAATTCAACAAGAGTCATATTCTTACTAATGAAATAGATAACATAGGGAAGATGATTTTCCTCTTGTCCCAAGACAGCTTCAATTGCAGTATCTGAAGCATCAGTTGATATATGAAAGGGAAGTGCCTAATCAGGTCCCCTTAGAATAGGAGTTGTAGATAACTGATGTTTAAGTGCATCAAATGCTTCTTGGCAAAGATTAGTCCACTTGAATTCAACATTTTTCAAAAGTACCACAAACAAAGGAGAAGCTATTTTGGAATTTTTTTTTATAAATCTTCTGTAGTATCCAGCATGTCCTAAGAAGCTTCTCACTTCTGTTTGGGTTTTCGGAATAGGAAGGTTCTCAATGACTTGTATCTTGGAAGGATCTACCTGAATTCCTTGAGATGAAATAAAATGTCCAAGTACCACTCCTTCAGTCATTATCATATGACATTTTTCGGTTCTTAAGGAGAGGTTGGCTTGTATACATCGGTTAAGTACTTTCTCAAGATTTTGTAGTGCCTCCTCAAAAGAGACACCATAAGGGGTAAAATCATCCATTAAAATTTTCATAGAGTCATTAATCATATCAGAAAATATTCCTATAACCGCTCTTTGAAAGGTTTTTGGTGCATTACATAGCCCAAATGGGAGGACTCTATAAGAAAAGGTTCCCCAGGGGCTAGTAAAAATGGTCTTATCTTGGTCTTGGGGTGCAATTCTAATCTGGTTATACCCACTGAAACCATCTAAGAAAGAGAAGAATTTCTTCCCTGAAAAATTATCTAACACCTGATCAATGAATGGTAATGGTGTCACACGGAATGAGTCGATCTTGCGGACAAGATAGACCTTCCTAGAATCTAAAGAAGACCTAGTGACAAGCAAGCCAATCACAAACTATCTTTCTCTAAATATGCATTTATAAACAAAGGCAAACAAGTGTTTTAGGCCTACCTTGGGTCCAATGCAAGTTTGTGGAAGCCTCGCTCCTTTGATCCAAGTGAGCTCCCTTGTCGCGAATCTGCAAACACAAACAAGCAAACAAATTAAATAGCACCTGAAAAGCCAATATCATAAAACATATTTAACATGAAAGTCAAGGAATTCATGAAACAAATGACATAAGACAATTTGTTGAGAAAAATGAATCTGATTGTATTAATTCAAATCAAAGAAGAACTTTACAACCTGTGCCTTGACGTTGTACAAGCTCTTCCCAGGGTCCAGCAAGAAGTCTCCTCTACTTTGACAAGTTTCACTCTCTTCCCAATGAAGCCAAAAAGGTATGTGATCTCTCCTCTCAAGCTTAACTAGGAAGTCTTAATTCCACCAACATTTACCCTCAAAAATGTTCAGCTTCTAACCTCCCTAGCAACCAGCTCAATGCCTTAATTTATAGTGCAATGGAGGGAAGTTACTAGGTCCTCCTTCAAAGGGATAAAGCCCTACTTCAAAGGGATAGCTCCTCTCATCAAGGGATTAGCTCCTTCTCTTTTGGGATGCATGAACCACCTAAGAGCGGCCAATCCACGTCAAAATTCCTTCTAGAATCATCTAAAATTAACCCAAAGTGAGTTTTTTAGAATAAACTTGCGCCTTTTTGACTTTCACAGGGGTCCACACCCACACCTTTAAGGATAGAGCCGGCAGGTCCGCAGTTTTTGTAAACAGGAGGTGCGGGACCGCAGGCAACAGTGAGAGAAAGTGCAGAACCAGAGCTTTGTTGATTTTCAATGTATTTCTCTCATTTTCAAAGCTTGACTTGAAGAGCTGAGGTCTGAGACTTGCTTAGGAGGACAGTACAAGTGATGATAGACCCATACTGACTGCAAATAATCATGGTGACGATATTTTTGTGTAACAAATGGAAAGTGATCTTTTTTAGTGGCTTTATTTAAGTCTCTATAATCTACGCACACTCTCCATTTCCCATTTTTTTTAGGAACTATTACCAACGGGGAAACCCATTCACTGTCATATATAGGATATATAAACCCTGCATTAAGCATTTTTTGAAGTTCCTCTTTAATAATTTCCCTTAAATTAGGGTGCATTCATCGTTGAGGTTGATAGATTGATCGACAATCTTCCTCGATATAGATACAGTGAGTACATAATTCAAGAGAGATTCCCTTCATATCTGTATAGTCCCACATGAATGCTTCCTTGTTTTCAAGAAGTAACTTCATTAATTGATGTTTTTTAGCAACTGTCATGTTGGGGTTTATATTCAGTGTTTTTCCAGGTTCAATTTCTACAGGTATACTTTTAGAGGAGATGGTAGCTGATGTTTGAGGTATGTCTTCAGAATTAAGCTTTTCTTGGGTATCTGACTCAAAAAGTGCAGCTAGCTGATTAAGTGTTCCTAGAGTCACAGAGGAGGTTCGCAAATAAAATTATTAATTACTTCGCCCTCAGTGGCATCTTTAAGGCTTAAGTGTTGTATGATAGTCAAGATAGATTGAGTAGTTTGATCATCATAGTCCACCCATAAGGAATTATCATTATTAATCAAGGGTGTAGCATGAAGGTAGAGAGTAAGCTGTTTGGTCTCATATCCATTGGAAATTGTCATTGAACCAGATATGCAGCTGATAAAGGCATCTGTTGTGGCTAGCCAAGGCCTACCCAGAATTAGAGGATGACCCCCCAACTTTTTTTTAGGTTGCAATACCACAAAATCAACTGGATAATTCCATGACTCAACTGAGATGATTAGGTCTTCAATAACTCCTTCTGGTTTGATTGTAGAATGGTCAGCTAATTCTAGAATGGTTGGGGTATCTCTGGTTCCATTATTCAGATGTAATAGTTGTGAACTTTCAAGAGTCATAATATTGATAGGAGTGCCTAAGTCTACCAGAACTCGAGGAATTACTATTTTCCAATTTTCACCGTGATAGTAGGATGTTCGGGATCACCATATTTAACTGGAGGGGCCTTACCCAACATTAGTGCAAACAGATCACCCATGACATGAACTGTGAGGGGATCTTTAGTTTTCCTACCGGGTTTCTTAACACAAATGTCTCGCATAGTTCTGGCATAAATTGGTACATCTCTTAGTGCTTGTAATAGTGGAATTTTGACATAGAGATTTTGTAATTCCCCTAGAAGATTAAAAGCACGTGGCTCGAGTGTTTTAGTCAAAGCTAAATGCTCAGGGAATGGTGGTTTTGCTACTTCAACAACAGTATTAGAGAGTGTTTGTACCTCTTCAGGTGAATTGTGCTTTTTTATTTCTTCTTTATCAGAATCAGAAGAGGTAACATCATCAATGATCGGTTCTATTATTTTCCTAGATCATAAATGAATATCATTGCATTTTGCAAGGAAAACAGAAAGTATAGGCTGGTTTTGAATATCAATAAACTGCACAGCCTTATTATTGGGGTTGGGGTTAGGTTGTACAGGTATTTGGAGCTGCATCATTTGATTATTTGGTGGAGCACCTGATGGTAAAGGGAGTGGTTGCTGAAATTGTGATTGAAATTGATTTGGAAATGGGGGTTGTTGACCTCTCCAATTTGGATTCCACTGGTTAAAATGAGGTTGTTGTTGTGGACACCAAGGAGTCCACATTGTTGGGTCTACAAAGGGAGGGTTTGTTTGTTGCATGGGTGGGTAACTCATTTGATTGAAGGGTGGGTATTGCATTTGGTTAAAGGGAGGGTAATTTGCTTGACTAAAAGAAGGATAATTGTTCCAACGATTGGAAGATGTAAATGGAATATTAGGATTCATACCTTGTCCTCGCGGTTGCCATTGCCTTCTCTGTGTCAACAGATAGACAACTTCAGCTTCTTCTTCGGTTGGTTGTAATGCTGCTTTAATTCCTGGTAAAGAAGGGCATTGTTGTGTTTCATGATCCTTATCACAAAGGGTGTAGATTGGCATTTTGTCCAATGGGCATTCCCTTAGTGGGTGCTTTTCTCTGCATTTGGGACAAAAGATGCACAGAGTGGCTTCTGCTTCAGCTTGTTTTTTTAATCTGCAAGGTGCCAATTTGTGAAGAAAAAGAAGTTAACATTTCAGTTTTAAACTCCTCAAGTAAATTACCTATTTCGACTCTTGTTTCTCCTCCACTAGCTGATTTTTTAACTCTTGAAAATGTGGTATCCCTGTTGTTTGATCTATTCCCTGCAGCTCCTCTTGAACATCTTTTACAGAGGTTAATAATTTCATCATATGATTCTTTAGATATGTCCCCTTTACCAAGCATATTTAGCATATCTAGACAGTCATCCCTTACTCCTTTTAATAATATTGTTTTAAGAATATCTTTACTTACATCGGGGTGACTGAATCTTTGTAGATTATACTGTAGCCTTTCCACAAAGTCCTCCAGATTTTCATCCTCTTTCTGTATCATCTTGAATAGTTCCTCTCTTTTTTCTCTCATTCGGCAATAGTATTGATATTTGTTCAGAAATTTTTGTTTCATCTGATCCCATGTTGTGATTACATGACCTCCAAGACTCATGAACCATCTTAATGCATTTCCCTTTAGTGTTGCTATAAATAGTAATTTTTGAGCATTGGTAATGTAATCATAACTTCTGCATAATATATCAAACTCGAAAGGAATTCATCAGGATCTTCAGAAGATAAACCATGAAAGTTAGGTAAAGCTGAAAGTGGAATATTCTTCATAGGAGTTTCTCCTATAGGAAGATCACCAATGGGAAATCCTAAGGTAGGAATAGAGTTTTCATCGTTTACCTTTCCTTCTACCTGTTCTTCATGGAGCAGTTCTTCATCATACCCCTCCATGGTTTCTTCTGGTTGTTCCCCTACTACACTTGCTCGATCCTCAATGTTTCTTTTTGGTTTATCAACTGTTTCAGGGCTCCAAATCTCTTTCTCCATTTCAAAGTTCGCTTGGAAGGAAGGTTGAGGCTTTGGTTTTCAAGAGCTTGATTGTTGAGGAACAGAAAATTCATATTTTGATATAATATCATCGATAAAAGTCTTTCTTCATCATCCTCTTCCTCTGCCCTTGCCACTTGTAGGGTTAGTTTTCTTAGGGGATAAGCATCCTCTCATGCAATCTGTACATCTGAAAGAAAAACATAAATGCTTTTGAAATCTATAATTGCCTTCCCCGACAACGGCACCAAAATGTTGGTCACTATAATTGCTTATTTAATTAAACAATCAAGTGCTACATGAATTTTCAACCCAGGGAAGTCTGTTTATTTCAAAGGAAATCACACACTGTATATGCTCAATCTCGAAAGCAATCTAGAGTTGTAGTAAAAGTTACACTAATCACACCTTTCTTAAATCAGACCGAAGCTCTACTTTGAATTATAGTAAAGCAATCTTTCTATTGCAGAATTCAAGATTCAAAGGAAAATAATTATCAGAATAATCCTGGATTGTATTAAGAAACGGCAACCTAGGAAAAGGAAACCTTCAACAATCTGCAAAAGAGAAGACTAACTATGCTATAATAGAGAACAGGACCCTATTCCCCGAAGTAGGAATCTTCAGCACCTATCTTTGACTATCACACTTTCATAAACTCATTTTGCAAGAAGAATTAACAATCGAAATGATCAACAATTACCTAGGAATGAATTGTATGAAAACGATGCAACAATCAGTTGAAACAGAGTTTAAGCAATAGATAGAAGAGTTCTAATCAATGCGTAAATAATGCATAACAGAGTTTCAGCAAACAAAGTTTTAACAGGGCATGAAAAAAAACAGTAATTAACACACTACAGAACTAATGGGTGAATCTTGTGAGGAAGGTGGGCCCTCTCCTTCTCACAAGGTTCCCTAGAAATGAACGGGAACTAAGAAGAAATGCTCAGAGTGATCTTTTATTCATTTGTCAAATGTAACATGTTACAATAATAATAAACACGCTCTTCTCTGTGATTCCGTATTCTATCGTCCCCCTCTAATGCTGATTTGTACTCTATTTAAAGAGGAGAAATCCTCTTAATACAATGATTACATGTGTACATACAAATCTTATTCTTAGTTTGATCTAATATTCTATGCTGGAATAGGATATTCTGATCTTCCATAGCAAAATGTTGTTACAGTGGTTGTAATGGTGTTGGATTTGAGTTACAGCTATTGTGGCTAGTGTAACAGCTCCTTTAATTATCCTTTCTTGTTACTGTTGTATATGAAATATTGTTTCAGCATCATAAATCACTTACTATTTTAGCATCGTAAATCATGCACTGTTTCAACATCGCAGATCACAGGTTGTTTCAGCATCACAGATCACGGACTGTTTCAGCATCGTAAATCATGCATTGTTTCAACATCGCAGATCACAGGTTGTTTCAGCATCGCAGATCACAGACTGTTTCAGCATCGAGATTTGCGTACTGTTTACTGTTTCAACAGTGTGGTCTTCAAGCAGCAACAATATATTAAGTGTAGTCTTCAAACTATTTTAGCAACTATATATTTCCGATTAGTGGCTAAGTATGAAAGTAATGTAAATTTACATGTAAAACAAGTTAAACATATAACAAAGAGAGGAAACGTTTTATACCTTTGGAAAAATAGATTAATGTGATAATGTAGGCTTAAATGTGAGTAGGAAAAGGATGTAGTGATAGCAAAAAATATGAGCAAAAAGGTACATTATAGGGTCTTATCAGTGGTTTTCTCAAATTTTATGTGATTAGCCTCCCTAGGTGACAAGTAGCATGGGGAAACCACCCATTTCACGTGCTCTCAGGTGGATAATGGTCAGACAGAAATCCACGTGATATGGGGCAATGGCTATTGGATCAGGTAGGGCTGATCAACGGTGGAGATCGGCCAAGCTAGTTGGCGATCGGGTGAAGCGACAATTGTCCAATCAAGCAAGGCAGATCGATGGTGGGGACTTAAAGTTCACAAAGTGAATGGTGGTCTCCACGCAAGGCAGCAGTTGAAGAAAATAGTGAATCAGATGGTGATTGTGAATGTTTGTTGGTGATCGGATGACGAGGAAGCGATGGAGGGAGAACGTGTTGGAGGCAGTTTCAAAGAAAAATAACAGAGAAAACTAGTGAGGGTATATAGCTAACTGCATTCAAACAATGAACTCCATAGCCTATGCGAGAACCAAAAACTGTATTTTTGGGGTTGTTGGCAGGTCTCTACCTCAAGTCATGGTCCCAAAGGGAGGAGATGAGGCCGAGACACCTACGCACAACCTGATAGTAATATTTTCCTCTAATCTGACCTGTGAATTAAAAAACCACAAATGACAGTAAACTACAACAAATGCAACTACTGAAACAGATGAACAGAAATAGGAAGCTATTCAAATAAATGAACAGAACCAGAAAGTTGCTTAACCAAATGAATCAGAACCAAAACTTCTTGAGCAAATGCATCAGCAAACCATGAAACTACTTAACAAATAAACAGAATAGAATTCTATGCTAGAATAACAGAACAATAAAGAGGAGTTGTGGCTACTTGGGTCGGGCCCTAACCCAAGAGCTTCAACCCTCAAAGTTTAACTTAGAGCTGGCTTAAACAGAACTCATCTTTATTACAGAAACCATGGATTATAGAGCAAATTCACATGTCTTTGCAGTTTAGAAATAAAACAGAGTTTTACAAATGAATTCTGAATCCTAGTGAGGTCCTCAACCTCTCTATTTGTACATTTTGAAATCTCTAACAACTTCCTTCCCATTAGGGAGGCTTGGCCTCTAATGAAAAAAGACTGCTTGCCATCCCTTTCACTTGCTTGGTTGTCTTCTTTAGTCCTCATGATGTGGTTGTTTGCACTCCGAGTTGATGGAGGAATATTCGAATGGAACGGTAGTATATGAGGAGGATTAACCTCCTATAATTCCTCTACCTTTTCCCATTTGAGTCTTGACCAAGGTCTTTGCTATAGTTCTTTGCTTTTATCCTTTATACCTACATTTCTCCTTGCTTTTATCCTTTATTCCCGCATTATATGCCCATTAGACCACAAAGCAAAATATCCAACTCTAACTCATTTCATAAACAAAATATAATCAAAAGTATGCAATAAGTTGTTAGAATAGTTGGCTTGATGAAGCTAGGAGGTGAATTAAAGCCAATTAAGGCCCATATAATTACTCAATAATGAGGCTCATCATCATCCCCCTACTAAAAGTGTTGCTCATCCTCTAAGCAACTTAGTGGCTCTGGTAGCCTTTCTAACATCCCATGCTTCCGTTATGGTCTCTTCTTCTTGTTCATAGAAGCTTTCTTTCCTTTATGCCTCTTCCCACTACCTCTTTTCCTCTTCTTCCTTTGTCTGATCTTCAAACTATGTGGCAGTGTGTTCTATTTTAGCAGGCATGTATATTATCATCTCTTAGCAGCTTAAATATATCCTTAAAATTTGAAATTGCTTGCCCTTGGGCAACAAGATATCTAAGTGTCATCTGAGGCTCATTTGCAATTAGATTATGGGTGCTGAGTAGGGCCATGGGATTTGATTGTTCAGCTCTGATGAAAAGAGGTTCATTTTTCTCTCTGGCCAATATTCCTTCATCTCTGCAACCCTTGACTTCTCATGGTTTAGCCATGATGCCAAAGCCATTAATTGTAGATCTCCTAGATTGGCATTAGGATCCCAATTATTCTTGTATTTGAGGGCCATGTTATGCAAGTAAAACTCAGCCATTTTGGCCCCATCCTTTAGTGCACTTTGATCACAAAGATCAATAAAATGTCTGCAGTCCTAAAATGTCATGGTGCTCCTTTGTGCTAGTGTTTTAAGCTGAAATTGAAGCCATTATTCTCTGAGGTAAATAGCATAGGATTTAGCTGGCATCCTACACTGGATGGCCTCCAAGGAGAGGCTGGCCATACATGCTAGCTGGTTTTCCTTTTCCTGCAGTTGTCCTCTCTGTTTTTCTTATCTTCTTCCTTTTGTTGTTCTTTCGCATCTCCATCAGTTTCTTCCTTTGTTTCCTCCTCTTGTTTCAGCATCATCTTCCTTGTCTTCTTTCAGCATGTTCCTCTGTATTAGTTTCTTCTTCACCCATCTCATCCCCATCTAGCTCTGTATCTTCTTCTTCTTGTTTTTCCCCCTCCTTACTGACAGAAGGACTAACATCATAGGTGAGGGTTTTGATTTCATCTTCTGCTGGTAAGTTTCTGAAGACTGACCATGTTATGGGGATCCTAAGGCTTTGGAGGGCATCCTTAATGAGGATCCTGATCAACCCATGGTGAACCAACTGCTGGGAATTTCCTTCCTTTACTTTGCTGCTGGAGTCTATGAGTGATTGCATCAAGAAATAGGGTATGTTGAGTCTTTGGTGAACTGGTGTTTCTACCCCAAATCTTAATTCTTCAAGCATTCTCAAATGGTTTCCATAACAACATTGTGTCTATGGACTCTTGCATTTTCTTTTGACTTATTAAAGAACTTCCTTTTTGTCTCCTTTTCACTTATAAACCAACTACCTCTTAGCCTTTACAACTTTTGATCAAATGATGCATATGAGTGAGTGAGTAGGATACTTACCTGTGGTATTGATGCCATGTTTTAGTTGTCAAAGATCAGAGGTGTTGCTGATGGTCATTCTTGTTCCTCCTTTGATATCTGCTGATGGTTTATTAGCTTTTGTAGGTGTCTGTGACTGAAGATATGATGTTGTTGCTGCTACTGTTGAGCTCTTGGATTTGATGTTGCTGCTGCTGTGGAGCTCTTGGATTTGATGTTGCTACTATTGTGGAGCTCATAGATTTGATGTTGTTGCTGTTGTGGAGCTCCTGGATTACCACTTGGCAATGTTTGGTGTCTTCCTTAGAATTATTGATCATGTTGCTGGATGGTGATGTGAGCATGCTGTAATGAATGGAGAGAGGGAGTAGGAGTGTATGTGGATGTAGGGATGATGGTAATGGTTGAGGTGATTCTATTAGAAAACACAATATTCACTTGAATGGAGGTAATGAAGTGAAAAAACAATAGAATTGATGGAGGGATGCATTGGTAAGGAGTGGAGGAGATGAAATATATGTGAGGCAAGGTTCCCTTTGGATCTTCTCTTTCCCCCTTAGTTGTCTTTCTCACCCACCTGCACATAACAATTATGTTCTATATATATATATATATATATATAACAAAACACCTAGGCTGCCTCAGAGAGGTTTTCACCCTAGATATCTTCCCTGGGTGCCTCAGGAAGGTTTTAACCCAGGGATCTTCTTTTCATTTTTCTCATCCTTGGGCCGCCTCATGAGGTTTTCAACGCAAGGATGGGACTCAGGCACCTCATAGAGGTTTTCACCTGAATCCTTATTATTTTTTCCTTTTCAATGACCAGATGAGCGAGGAGCTGGAACTTGCTCCACCATAATCACTGCCTTATCAATGTTGTCAATGAACTCTTGTCTTGATAAAGGCCTCTTGTACATTTTCAGTATGTGTCCATTAACTAGCAATGGAATGGCTTCTTCATCAATAGTCCTGATTTGCGCTAAACCATTGTCATGGCATCTTTCCACCACATAAAGTCTGAGCCATCTTGTTCTTAACTTGACCTTAAAATCTTTAAACCTAGAATCATATAACAATGCCCAGTCTCCTTGAAATTGCTTCTCTTTGATGTGCCTGTCATGCCAGACCTTCCTTTGAAGTTGAACTACCTCTGTTTGTAGGAGGGCCTGCATTCTGAATTCGTCCAAGCCATTCAAATGCAACAACCTTTCTTTTTGTGCATGACTGAGATCTAAATCTAGTTGGGATACCATCCTCAATGTGTTATATTCAAATTCAATGGACATCATAGACTTTTTACCATAGACTAGCTCATAGGGTGTAAATCTAGTGGTGGTCTTTCATGTTGTATTATAGGCCCAGGTGGCCTCAACTAGACTTTCTGCCCAATCCTTTCTATTGTTGTTCACTACCTTGGTTAGGATGTTCTCCATTGCTCTTTTGGATTATCTTGTGGATGATAAGGAGTGGAGTTCCTATGCTTGATTTTGTGATGCTCGAGCAGTTCTTCAATCATGCTGGAGGTAAACTGGCTGCCTTCGTCTGTGACTAGCTCTCTAAGGTACCCAAATTTGTAGAATATATTCTCCCTTAAGAATTTAGCCACCTTCTCTTCTGTTGCTGCCTTAATTGCCTTGTTTTCAACCCACTTAGTTAAGTAATCAGTGAACACAATAATGTGTTTTTTTTTCTTTGAAGGAGGATTGATAGGCCCAATGAAGTCCATGCCCCACTTGTCAAATGGCTCGAAAGTCAGTTGAGGTTGTAGGGGAATTTCATCTCTTGGAGTAGGCTTTCCCATCCTCTGGCACTGATCACACTGACTAATGTACTTCCTCACATCTTGATGAAGAGTAGACCAATAATAGACTGCTTGCAACACTTTGAATGTTGTACTCTTTGCTGCAAAGTGACCTCCACAAGGCCCATCATGACAAGTCAGAAGGATGTCAAAGACTTCCTTTTCCCTTACACATCTTCTCAATATTTGATCTGGGTCAAGTTTGAACACATTGCCCCAATCCAAGTGAAGGGGGCACTTTTCCTAATTATCTTTCTCTTTTCTCTCGAGGGTAGGTTTGGTGGGAACTGTGCTGATACCAAATAGTTTGCTATATCAGCAAACCATGGGGAGAGTACTGAGATAGCAAACAAATGCTCATCTGGTAACTGATCATCCACCATTCCTTCTTCACCTATAGGCAGATTCATCCTAGATAGAAAGTCAACAACAACATTCTCCTTAACATGCTTATCAACAATAGTTAGATCAAACTGCTACAATAAAGGTAACCATCTAATGATTCTAGCATTTACATCTGGCTTGTTCATTAAATATTTAATTGCAGCATGATCAGTATGCACAAATGTTTGATAGCCTATAATATAATGCCTAAACTTGTTCAGTGAATGCACAATAGCCAGGAGTTCTTTTTCAGTCACAGTATAATTTAATTCAACCTTTGACAGGTTTTTACTAGTAAAATAGATAGCATAAGGAAATTTATCCTCTACCTGACCTAAGGCTACTCCTATGGCTTTATGTTAGCCATCATCATGGATATGAAAAGGGAGGGCCTAGTTTGGGCCTCTTAGGATTGGTGCAATGATTAATTTACCTTTTAGAATGTCTAAGGCCTCTTGATAGCTTTTTGACAATATAAATTCATAATCTTTGGCCAATAATCCGAACAAAGCAGAGGCCAATTTGTTGAAGTCCTCTGTGAACCTTTTGTAGTATCCAACTAACCCTAAGAAACTCCTAACATATCTCTGCTTTTGTGGAGGTGGGACCCTTTGGATGATGGTTGTTTTATTTAGGTCCACTTGCAGTCCTTGTTGAGATATGGAATGACCTAGCACAGTCCCTTCAGTCATTAAGAATTCACATTTTTCTGGACTGAGAGACAGGTTTATTTCAATGCACTTGCATAATATTTTGCCTAGGTTAGTTAGGGCCTCTTGAAAATCACAACCGTAAGGTGTAAAGTAATCCATATAGATTTCCACAACATCATGTACTAGTTTAGCAAATATAATCAAGACTGCTCTCTGGAAAGTGGCAGGAGAATTTCATAGGCCGAAAGGAAGGACCCTATAGGAAAAAGTACCCCAAGGATAGGTGAATGTGGTCTTGTCCTAGTCTTCTGGGCAGATTTGGATTTGGTTATACCCACTAAATCCATCTAGGAAAGAAAAGAATTTCTTCCCTGCCAGGCCATCTAGCACTTGGTCAATGAAGGGTAGGGGAAAATGATCCTTCTTGGTGGCTTTGTTCAACTCCCTATAATCCACACAAATCCTCCACTTACCATTTTTCTTGGGTACTAATACTAAAGGAGAGACCCACTCACTGTCTGAGATAGGGTAAATAAATCCTGCATCTAGCAGTTTTTGTAGTTCTTCCTTGACTATCTCTTTAAAATCTGGATTCATCCTCCTTTGTGGTTGCCTGACTGTCTTGCAACCTTCTTGGATGTAGATGTGGTGAGTACACACTGAGGGGTGTACTCCCTTCATTTCCTTATATCTCCAAGCGAAGGCTTCTAGGTTCTCCCTCAGCAGGTTGCACAAGTTTTCCTCTTCCAAAGCAGAAAGAGATGGATTAATTTGCAAAGCTTTCTCTTGGCCAAATTCTATGGTTTTGACTCTGAGTGGGTTGGAATCGGCCAAGCTTAAGTCAATTTGATGATTCTTCAGTGTTTCCTTTACTTCTTCTTCTAAGGATAATAAAATAGGAGTTGGAATTTGGAGCAGGTGTTCAATTAAGTCATCCTCCTCTTGTTGTCCTCCTCCTATGATTGCTTCCATAACATAAATTTTGGCAGAATAAAGCTCATCCTCTTCCTCCTCCTCTAACCATAAAGATAAATCATGCTCTAGAGAAGGTTGAGCAGGAGGGTATAGAACTAATTGTTTGGACATATACCCATTCTTGATGGTCATATTCCCAACTCTGCAGCTAATTCAAGCATCAAATGTGGCTAGCCATGTCCTCCCAAGGATGAGAGGGTAACCAGTAAGCTTAGCCTTAGGCTGGAGAACTAGGAAATCTGGAGGGTATTCCCAAGAATCAATGGAGACCATCACATCCTCCACAATTCCCTCAGGGGTGACTGTGGAACGATCTACAAGTTGCAACACTGTTGTGGTCTTTCTCAATGACCCTTGGAGGTTGAGTTTGAGCATGGTGTCCTTAGTCATCACTTTAATGGCAGCCCCAAGATAAATCAGAGTGTGTGGGACAAGTCTTTCAATATTCTTTCACATCCTAAAGATGAACCACCGTTGCTGGTTCGAAACGTCGATGAAAAGAATCCTTATGCGATGTATCCGGAAGATAATCTAAATAATAAATCAGAGTGTGTGGGACAATGGTGCCATTGATGTGCACATCTACTGCAGGGTTTCCAGGGTCCAAATATTTTGGACATATTACTTGCCCCAGCATTAAGTCAGATAATTGCCCAATGACATTAATGGTAGGGGCATCCCATTTTCTTCTTCCTGGATTCTTGAAGCACTTCTCCTTAATTAATTTATTATAAATAGGAACATCTTTGATTTCCTGGAGAAGGGGAATCTTTACACATAAATTTTTCAATTCTCCCTGAATTTCAGTTTCTTCTGGGGTAGGCTGGAGTGGTTGGGTTTAGCTTTGAGGAAAGGGTGGATTTACTTTCAGGTTGCTTTCCTCTATTTCTTTCTCAATCTCCCTATGTGGAGAGGGAGGTTGGTTATCAGGGATAATTCTCCCAGATCTTAGATTAATCTCCTGGATTTCTACAGCATAAGCTGGGTATGATGTCTCTCCATTGTATGCTTGTTGAGCCTGCCTATTGTTTGGGTTCTGATTTAGTTGGGCAGGCATCTAGGGTTGCTTGGGTGGAGTAGAGTGCAGGAGTTGTGGTTGTGCAGGTGGTGGAGGCAATAGGGTTGGAACATTGTTGAATTGGGGCCTCCACCCGTGGGGTGGGGCATTCCACTGATGTTGTGGTTGACCATAAGGTTAGAATGACTGGTTGGCTGGCTGAGATTGATATTGAGATGTATAGGACTAAGGAGGGGGTGTAAACCAGGAAGGATGAACAGGGGATCCCAAGAAGGTATAGTTGTGGCTTGGTTGGGGTTGTAGTATGCATGGGATGGCCCTTGCATACCCTGCTAGTATGGCCTAGGCCCAGGAGGTCTCCTTTGGTTGATGTAGCAATGCTACTTAGTTACCCCTTCAGCTCCTTGATACACAACTTTGAGTCTAGGTAAAGAAGGGAACTTGTCTGTGGAGTGGTTTTCTTCATAGACTGAGCAAATCTGAATGCAATTTAATGGACATTCGTTCCTAGGATTCCTCCTAGTGCATCTAGGAAAAAAAATGGCCAAGGCTCTCTCTGCTTCCTCTTGCTTCCTTTAGATGTTCATGGTGTCCAATTGTAAGGCAAGGTTTGCATCATGTCACTTTTGAAATCTTCCAGCATATTTCCAATTTCACCTTTGATGGATAAGCTAGAGGATGATGTACTGACCATAGGTTGACTACCCCTACCCTTTTTCCTGGCTGTCCTAGAATGGTTTCTAAAGACTGCCTTAATTTCCTCATAGGGTAATTGGTCAACATCTCCTCCTGCTATCATATGTAAGGTGTCCATAAGATCTTCCCTTACTCCTCTAAGCAAGACCAACTTTAGTGACTCAGGGTCAAGTGTGCACCTGGCCCTTTTGTAACTAAGCCGGAATCTTTCTTCATAGTCTTCTAGCGATTCATAATGGCCTATGGGCATCCTGAAAATCTCGTCTTTAGTGTATTTTGACCTACAATAGTCCCTATATTTGTTGTTAAAATCTTGCTGCATCTGATCCCAAGTTGTGATGCTATCTCCAGGTAAACCCATGAACCAGCGTAGTGTTGCATCCTTGAGGGTATATGGGAATAGTTTTAACTTTTTCTCATCATTTGTGTAGTCATAGCTTCGACATATAATAAACAAATTCAAATAGGAAAGTGTTAGGGTCCTTTGTGGTCAGGCCATGGAAATGAGGTAGAGAAGAGGGGCTTATATTCTTCATCTTAGTGTCCCCATTGGTTTCCCTAATGGGGAAGGCACTCTCAATTCTCTCTCTATATCTCCTGTTATTTTGGTTTCCAGCCATTGGTTCAGTAGGAATGGGTTCATCCTCTTCTTATTCTTCTATAGGTTCACCAAAAAGGTAAGTTTGCTCACCTAAAGGGTCTTCCAATTCACTGTCACTGAAGAAGAGAGAAGCTTGCATGTTGGATGCAGTGGGGGTATTTGACAAGAATTTTCCTAAATTGTCCCTAATCCTACGAGGCATGAAAGGAAATGTTTTTGGGTTGGTTTTTGTAATATTTTGTTTTAAAGCTAGAAAGTACTTGCAGAATGGAAAGGAAAGCAACTAATGATAACTGAAAGAAAGAAAGAAACTAGATTACTTTTGCATAAATAAACTAATGGAAGAAAGTTTGAAGACTAGAAGTAGAAGTAAAGAAAGTAGGAAACTAGAAATAGAAGAAAGCAGTAATTACTTCTACTTAGACACCTTCCTGGAAATGATGCCAAAAAGTGATGAGCCAAGGTATTGCAACAATAATGTTGCAACTCCCAGGGCTACCAACTTTACTTATCAACCTAGGGTTCGTACAAACTTGGAGGTGACAGTGCTATATGCACAAGTAGAAGTGAAGGTCCTGCCTATTGTCACTGTTTATAGATTCAGAAGAAATTCAATTCTCTTATGGAAGGAGAGAAAACCTTATTCTAAGAGAGAGCTACTTCTATTGTAGTAATGAAGAAAACAACATGAAAGGCTAAACTTGCATCATAACCTAACTTAATCAACCAAATAGCTATGCTAAGCAGAATTGCTAATTTAACATTATCCTAAGGCTAATTATCTATGTTTGCAGAAGTAAAAACATAGAAACTAGACTAAGGAGTAACAAAGAAACTTAGGCTAAGTCAGGTTTCAGGCGGAAAAAGCGATTCGAGGTCGAAATTAGTGAAAGGAGGGCATGAGGGAGCAACAACGCACGAGAACCATTGGATCAGTCTGGTGAAAGGAAATGAACGATAGAGATTTGATCGCGGAGGGTTACATAGATAGATGGGTGAAAAAGGGAGAAAAGTAGATGAATGGGTGAGATTTAATCATGCGGGTGACGCCAAGAGATGGACGAGCGAAGCTGATAGGAGCGATGAATGGCTAAGATCTTATCGTGTTGGTGAAGGCAAGAGATGGACGAATGAGGCTAGTTGGCAGATGGATGATGAATATTAGATCGCAGGTAAAAGAATGTGTAGAAATGGTGGAGTGGATTTAGAGGGTAGTAAGCTGTTTATCACGTGCCCTCAAAGCTATAAGTGGTTTTCTCAAATTTTACACGATTAGCCTCCCTAGGCGACACGTAGCATGGGGAAACCACCCATTTTGCATGCTCTTGGGAGGATAACAGTCGAACAAAAATCCACACGATAGTCATTGGATCAGGCGGGGTTGATCAACGGTGGAGATCGACCAAGCTAGTTGGTGATTGGGTGAAGCGACAACCGTCAGATTAGGCAAGGCAGATCGACGGTGGGGATTTAAAGTTCATAAAGTGAATGGTGGTCTCCACTCAAGGCGACAGTTGAAGAAAATAGTGAATCATATAGTGATTGTGAATGTTTATTGGTGATCGGACGACGATGAAGCGATGGAGGGAGAATGTGATGGAGGCGATTTCAAAGAAAAATAACGGAGAAAACAAGTGAGGGTATACAGCTAACTGCATTCACACAATGAACTCCATAGCTTATGTGAGAACCAGAAACTATGTTTTTGGGGTTGCTGGTGGGTCTCTGCCTCAAGTCATGGTCCCAGAGGGAGGAGATGAGGCTGAGACACCTGCGAACAACCTGATAGTAATATTTTCCTCTAATTTGACCTGCGAATTAAAAAACCACAAATGACAATAAACTACTGAAACAGATGAACATAAACATGAAGCTATTCAAATAAATGAACAAAACAAGAAAGTTGTTGAACCAAATGAATCAAAACCAAAACTTCTTGATCAAATGCATCAACAAACCATGAAACTACTTAACAAATAAATAGAACATAATTCTATTCTAGAATAACATAACAGTGAAGAGGAGTTGTGGCTGCTTGGGTCGGGCCCTAACCCAAGAAATTCAACCCTCAATGTTTAACTCAGAGATGGCTTAAACAGAACTCATCTTTATTACAGAAACCATGGATTACAGAGAAAATTCACTAGTCTTTGCAGTTCAGAAATAAAACAGAGTTTTACAAATGAAGTCTGAATCCTAGTGAGGTCCTAAGCCTATCTATTTATACATTTTGAAATCTCTAACAACTTCCTTCCCATTAGGGAGGCTTGGCCTCTAATGACAGAAAACTGCTTGTTGTCCCTTTCACTTGCTTGGTTGTCTTCTTTAGTCCTCATGATGTGGCTGTTTGCACTCCGAGATGATGGAGGAATATTCGAATGGAAGGGTAGTATATGAGGAGGATTAACCTCCTATAATTCCTCTACCTCTTCCCATTCGAGTCTTGACCAAGGTATTTTCTATAGTTATGTGCTTTTATCCTTTAGACCTGCATTTCTCCTTGCTTTTATCCTTTATTCCTACATTATATGCACATTAGACCACAAAGCCAAATATCCAACTCTAACTCATTTCATAAACAAAATATAATCAAAAGTATGAAATAAGTTGCGATAATAGTTTGTTTGACTAAGCTAGGAGGTGAATTAAGGCCAATTAAGGCCCATACAATTACTCAATAATGAGGCTTATCACTACCCTTGCTAGACTCGACCAACACCTTCCATTTTTCTCTACCCCCTTTGCTTCAACATCATAACTGAATCAGGGTTGAACTTCCAATAATTTATAAGAGTGCCTCTACTTGCAAAATAACATAAGAACAAATGAGACCCAATACCAACATGACCAGGGAACCAAAAAACTAAATCATCGCAAAAACTCTAATCACTAGACCTAGACTCCAAAGATGACACACTAATTGAGACAAAGGGAGAAATTACCTCCTCCCACAACCTTTCACCGGTGATATCCCCTATTTAATAGTTCTCTGATTGTAAATAATTGTAGCTATTAAATGGTTGAGAGAGGGACACAAATTTCATTATTTGAGGAAGGAAAATTCTTGAGGGAATGGTTGTTTTAAATTCCAGTCCTCGTTAGTTGAAATGGTCTTAATGGGATGATTTTGTAATAAGTGTAACCGACAAGAAAAAGTACAGGCCCAAGTGCCTTTAGCCTCTAAAAAAAAGCAAGAAAGGACAAAACATTCAATATGGGAATGGATTACATTGTCCAAGGGAGGGACTACATGAAAACTTGGGAGAAGGAAAAGTAGTTGGTCTATTAGGGGCATGAAAATAGGTCAACGATAAGGAGAACACACGGGGGGTGGGGGGGACTCTCTCGCACTCTCATTCACTCATTTGGGCATGCATACATAGTGGAAGAGAACCAAAAAAAGGTAAACTGAAGAATCCTCTAAGAGAGGCTTGTTGGTGAAATATTATAGAGAACGAAGGCTTGGCAAAGGGTTGAAGAAAACACTAGGAAAATATTAGATTGATCGATCTACCTGATGGCAGAAGAGGGAATTTTGGGTGCTTGTGGGGCTAGTGAAACCACTGCCATATGTTGCCTTAGGGGCTAAATAGCATTATTGATTTCTTCATTGGTGAACCACCAATGAGAGGATGCCCTTGTACTCCTTGTTAGCTTAACCAACTAATGAAATTTCCATTTTAAGTGGAAATTATTCTCCTGAAGTCGTGTTACACTCTATGTGTTAGGATCTCTACTATTACGTTGTGATTTATACTCTACTTGAATAACTAGTGGACAAAGGAAGTGTATCCTTAGGACACCATGTTTCAGCTATGATACTGGTTAAAATGTATGATTGGCATTGGCAATGCACAAGTGAAGGTTCAATGGTTCATTAACTGTTAGAATAATTGGTGGGTGAAGGCAGTGTGGCTTTGTGACACCTTCTTTTAGTTGAAGAGTCAATTATTCCTTTGAAATCACTCCACCTCAAGCTTTGGAATCTGGCTCGGGGTGACAATTGCATGTAAGACTTGGTTGTAGTTGTCTATGGTTAGCATGGAAAATTTTAGGGGCTAATGTTCGCCCAGTGGGCTAATTTTCCATGATTTTTCCACAAAAAAGATTCGCCAATTTCCAATTTTATAAAAGAAGATTCGCCCAAATTTTAGAATATAAAATTATTTTACCTTAAAAATCGCCAACATTATATAGAGACTATATATAAAATAATTATAAATTTGAATAATTTTACAAATATATCAATAAACATTTATAATTTGCATATTAGGGATTAGTGAGATTCGCCAATGTTTTAAACTTCAAGAAAATTTTCCATCCTTAAAATTTTCCTTGATGGTTAGGTGGAGAGTTGGAGATCTAATCTCAATTTCCAAAACTCGTATAAGATAAGTATAACATTATGTTGTGCTTGTGACTATTATATTTTTTCTATTATTTGCATCAACACAATGGCATCATAATGCTAAGGAGCATTGGTTATTATATATGCCATCTATACAAGTGTTGTGTGGGCTATAGGCCTGTAGCAATGTTAATTTTAATGCTCGAATGTGTGATTCCTGCTTATGAATTGAGATGGGACTAAGATCTGTTGTCTATCTACAGAATGTGTTTTCCTGTAAGAATTTGGGCACTGGATGCTTTCTATTCATTTTAATGAGTTTTTGTATGTCTATTAATGGCCCTAGAGACCAACAGATCTTTGAGACAATATGGCCTTAATTTATATTTATTAATACTGATCTAAGAGGCTCATAGGCCTATGGGTACTATGAGCATGCAAATTGACTAATGGGCCTTATTGATTATAAATGGGAAAATCCTTGTTCTATTTATTGTCTTTCTTACAAAATTGGTTATTATGCCTTGTTCATTATCCAAACCCAAGAGGGATAGCACTGGAACGTGCTTCAAAAAGGGCCTTAATGGCTACGGTCAAGATCTGGCACAATCCCATACATTTGTATAACCACCATGGTCAAGCCATGGCTGATCTCTTAATAAATGGCTCTATGTGGGTTCTATACAACCTGTGTAATGGACAAAACTACCATGGCCTTGACCAAGTATTTGTAACTATGCACATAGGAAAATTTTCCTCGGCCTCTCTTAGTTCAAACACATTCCATTTTAGTGGAAGATAACACATAGGAGGAGCCTTTATATAGAGCCATTTTGATAATAATCTCTCTCACTCTAGTCCCCATGTGTAGGCATATAACCATGGGTTATGACCTAGAACGAACACCTGCATAATGAATGGCCAAGATTGAGCTAGAGAGATCAATGGCCAAAGAAGAAACTCAGGATGACATAAGACCGAAGGTTATGCCCCAAAAGCTCGCAAGTGGTCACGCGATAGAAATTTTTGGCTGATAAGGATTGGGCTAGTGTGGCAGGGCTTGCCCTAGTATAGACATTAAAGCAATTTGGAGGTCAAAAATGGGCCTCAAAACAAAACTGTACTACCAAAATCAACTTTATAAGAACCAATAAGATTCAAAATGATGATGTCAACCATAGGGGATGATTCACCATTTTTGAAGTAAAAATATTAAAAAATACAAAAAATATAAAACTACTTTTCAACTCATACTTTAATCTTATATCCCTATGGTTTTACTCAAATTTCGAGTGGGATCACTCATTGGATGTGGAATTTAATTCCTCGTCCAAGGAGTACCCATGTTGCCTACTTGCGATGGAACCTGCTACACAAAAAATGAGAAATACATTAAAAACATTATCACAACCATGCTTTTTCATATATTTCTCATTTTGCATGTAGCAGGGTCCATAGAAAGTATGCAACATGGGTACTTCTTGGATGAGGAATTAAATTTCTCATCCAACGAGTGCTCCCACTCGAAATCTAAGTAAAACCATAGGGAGATAAGTTGAAAATGCGATTTGAAAAATTAGTTTTTACTTTCTTCCCTCTAAAATTTGATGATGTAATCTAATCTTATTTTATTATTTCCTGAATTATTTTATAATATTCCTTAGTAGGCCCATTTTAGATCTCAAATTTCTCTAATGGTTGGTCGGGATGATTTGGAGGTCGTGCATTAGCCGATGAGAGAACCAATTTCATTGCAACAAGAGTTCATCGCGAGTTTGAGAAGTGGTAAGTGGGACCTGACTATACAGGAAACATTGTGGCAGTCAACAAGAATATCTATGTCCCAGAGTCCATCTCCTGGAGGTAATGAGATGCAACGTTCACGAGAGAGCCAAAATAACTCATCATCCGGTTGTCATGGAAGAAGCAAGGGTTTCAAAGCTAACAAATGGGAGCATTAACGAAGTGGAGGTGTGGACCTTCTAGGAAACATAATCCCAGAGGTCAAACCTTAGCAATTCAATAATGGAAAGAATTTAAAAGGGAACAGGACGACATAACAAATAATTTCTCGGCCTACACATTAGCCCAGACAGTTGTTTATTGGTGCAAGGGTAGACCCACTGACAACTCAGCCCAGAAGGCCCACCCAGAGATATTTGTGGAGGTGAAAATTATTAAGGGCTCAGGTAACAAGCCCGGGTAACTAATGGTTTTCCGACTATTAACGTTCGTCAATTGTTATATATGTATTTTTATATTAACATGTTGCTGGTGGTATGGGCATAATTTGTATAAATATAATTGTAAGCATCGATTATGAAGACCACTGCAATGAATGGGTTGGTAGTGAATATATCTTTGTTAGGTGTCACAGTCAAGTCAAGTAAGGTAACCACCTAGGTGCCATCTCGCAAGGTTAAGGACGTGATGCTTTTTGATTTGTCAGAAATTCAAATGGTCATACCTTTTAATCCAAAGGTCGAATTAAGGTAAAATTTTATATCATTGGAATTGTCTTGATGAGATGGACACAATGGTGATGTCCATCTAAGGCTTTAAGCTAGTTGAAAATACCCCATTTCCATGACAACACAACACTTCGATATTGGGTGAGCATGGTAACTACCATATTCTTCTAACCATTGCTTTGGTGGGGCTTAAGATAGGGTGTGTTACAACACCATTGACCATTGAACCTAAGAAAACCAACAAAAGAAAAAATAGACTATGAAACACAAAGAATTACATCCACCCTCCAACTTTCATTGCCCAAAGCTTGTCCAAACTACACCAAACCCTACAAAGCCATTGTATTTCACTTTGAACTAGACTCACATCTTGAGTGATGACCACAGACCAACATTCGAAAGTAAATTGACAACAAAGAACGAATCAAAAATATAAACCAGACTTGGGAGAGACATAAAGCTTCCAAACCTAGGCCTATAAGCCCAGAGAGCCCAAAAAAATGAATATACCAAGAATAATAGGGATATAACATGAGAATTCACTTTGCGAAGAAAATTCAAAATCCTACCATAGCCATTTTGGAAATAAATCCTCAAATATTCGAGCCCACAACAAAAATTCTAACAAAACCTAACACATTCACTCTAAACTTCTGCATGTGTTCACGCCCTTCCCTCAAGATTTATAATCTAGACACTACTAATGGCTTGATGGGACTTACACCATTAAGCCTAGATGACCTAGAAAACCAAGAAGTCAAGGACCAACCCTTGGCTCCTCTCCATTCACCATAGACTATCACCTCAAACATCAAGCTACTTAATAGAAAAGTTGCACAAACTATTAGACTACATGTGCATGCATGAGAGGGAAAGCCATGCCTTGCTCTGATTAATGACATGATGAGAACTGTGAGATGATAGGCACAACCTCTGTGGGCCCCATTGAAACTTAATTAACACCCCATCAGAGATCATTCGGGTAAAAGCTAATTGATATAAAAATTTCAAAATGTTTAATAAAATAGTATTGAAAATGATCAACATAATATTATTTCTAAAAAACATTATGAAAAAATAAAAAGAAAAATCATAAAAATAAATGCTTAAAAATAAATAAATAAATAAACTTCTTTCATATATATTTTCCTTCCTTAGGTATTTTATAAATGGATAAGTATTTGAAAAACAAGCTTAGATACTCTTTCAATATAACAAATCTCTCTCTCTCTCTCTCTCTCTCTCTCTCTCTCTCTCTCTCTCTCTCTCTCTCGATATATATATATATATATTCTTTCGTGATGTATTCTATTTGTGAATAATTATTTTACAAATTCCTCAAGTATTAGTCCCTACCAAGGCAAGACTCTAGTAATGGATTCGTTTGTTTCCCACTATTGATTTAGCATTGACCAATGCAAGTTATAATGTTTAACTTGGAAAACAAATATTTATTTTTTAATATTATTGAAAATTATAATTTTCAAACATTTGATTGGATGACCTTCGTGCAATTTGAATAATTACCATTATTTGTGTTTTCTCAACGCTTTATCATGTAGGAGTAAAAGTGTCAACGTGCAAACTTAATAGTGGTAACTATCCATCAAAAATTTATGCAAACCCTTATCCTTAGTAGGAAATTAAAGGATGGAAGCTTTTCATGTTTGAACATAAACAATTTTGTTTATTTTATATAATGTTTTTTAAGGATATAAAAAATGCTAAATTTTTTTCATATATTTAAAACAACATGACAAGCAAAAGAAGCTTCCCCCAAATAAGTAAATTCAACACATATACAAGATGGTTGGTTGAGGCAGTTAAGTCCAACAACCCTCACCTTACAATTTTAGAATCTGAACGGTTGACCTAACCGTTTGGACTTTTGGTTTTGTCCTTCTGTTTTTGACTTATAAATTGCAGTTAATGTCATTATCACTACAAAACATCAAATTCTTAGTTGATAGTAAGTATTGATATGAGTATGCCATTATGCATTTTTTATTTTTCTTCTGAAAAGTCTTATAAACATCTTGGGTTCTTTCATTCATCATGAAATATATGTACAAAGTGTTTTATAGCATTTCTTGTATTGTTTTAATTTGTCAATCTTTCTCTTTATCATAGTAAGTTTTCATCTTTTATATTCCTTCATATATGATTTAGGTTTTTTTTGTTTATGTACTCGGTTTGATATTTTACATTGCAAGTAACCTTTTATTTGGGTATTTTGTGAATTTTAGTCTTATGGTGTTTGTGACTTCAAGAGATCTAGAATATTGCAACAACTATAGTTCTTGTAATTCTATCATGTTCCATAGAAGAATTTTGAATCACTTAGGCTATTGAATAGAGGTTTTAGTTAGCCTAGAAGAAGGTAAAATATTTTAGGGTTTGATATTGCCTTGTACGCATATATCATAATGTACTCCTATGAACAATATGAAAATAATTTTTATTAGAAGGGAAAATTTTTCATTATCTTGCTCTATAATGTGTATGCAAAGAGCAGTGTTGTTCCTAGTGAATTGGTATCCATACTTTTTCATTTGTTACATCTCTAATAGATTTATAAATAAATTTCTTAACCTTTTTAACAAACAATGAAGACAGTTGTTAAATATTAGGTTCCAAATGATTTAATGCCATGACTATTTACAAGAATTTCCTCTATCTCAATATATTCCATTCCAAATTAATTGGAGTGATGCTTCCCTGTTGACAATTGCTCATACTTGGTGTCTGGACACTTTGGTGTTGAAAATACTTTATGTCATGTACAAATATTTTGTTTTTGGTCTCATATGAAAAACATTGTGATTCGATATTTTTGTTTTGGGTCTAACTTAGAACGTTGATTCGGGGGGATTGAGAAGGAGAAGCTATGGTTGGAGTTGAAGTCAGGGTTTTGGATTTAGGGTACCATGGCAGGGAGCATAGGGGGGAGTGCTACTCCCTCCTACAACCGAGCAGTCTCAGGAGGGAGTTAGGACACGGGAAAGAAACATTTCAAAAAAACACTGGACAAGATCTCAGAAACACGAAGTCAGGGGACATCTGGAAGAAGCAGAGATCAGGATCAGGAAGGGAATCAACAGGAAACGAGAAAAGAAAAGGGGAATGGAGGCAATCGTGATAGACCGGCTTCGAGTAAGACCACTGGAGTCTGCAAGCCCAAGTTAGGCATTATTCCACGGGTCGTATTGAGCGACCCAACGATACAAGCTCATAGAGATCATATGACGGAGCATGCAATCATATGAATGTTCATGGGGTTATGGCTGACGGAGAGGGCGCTACATGCCTGGATAAGGAGCCATTGGAAGCCAAAGGGAGAAATACATTTACATCTAGGTTCTAAGGGATTTTTCATAGTAGTGTTCACAAGCCTAGAGGACAAAGATAGAGTGTTTGAAGGGGGGCCCTATTTCTATGTTGTAGCAGGGCTTTACATGCGGCCATGGATGATGAAATTTGTCCCGGAACGTGAAACATTCACAACAGTACCTGTTTGGATTAGACTATATTCCCTTCCTCTGGATTATTGGCTGCCATAATCTTTGAAAACCATAGGCAACAAGCTAGGACATTTTGTAAAGGTCTCAGAACTCTAAAAGGAAGATATACCTCATTTGCCCGAATATGTGTGGAAATGGATCTATTTGAAGCCCTTCCAAAAGTGATCATTTTAGAAGTATATGATGAAGAATCGGTGTAGACAGTGGACTATGAGCACATACCATTTAGATGCTGCAAATGCCATGAACATGGGCATCTATATAGAGACTGCCCCACAATTAATAGGGAAGATAACCAGAAAACCACTTTGGAGAGAGATCATGAGGGTTTCACCAAATTCTGAAGTAAAGGAAAAGGGGGTAAGCATCCATACAAGAAGAAAAATGAGGACAGACATACAATACAAAATAGCTTCAAGATCCTGGAGGAAGAAGAGGGGAATAAGGAGACAGTCCAGGACATGGAGAATGCAACAAAGGAATAGGATAAGGTAGCTGACATGGAGGATATCACAGTAGAAAACCAGCAAAAGTATGATCTACCAAGCCTAATGGAGATCAGTAGGGACCAGGAAATGACTCCAAGTGAAGCAAGAATAGAGGACCATGAGTTATAGGAGATCCTGGATAGGGAAAATCTGGATCTAGAGAAATTTCTGGAACAAGGAAAAAACATAGGGGTGGACTCCTTGCCAAAAGAGGACTATGATAGAGTACAACAACTCTTTCTCTGGAGGTCACAAGCGAAGGGAGTTGGAGTCAAAATAAATCATGAAAACTAGGAGCCAAGCGGGGTCAAGATGATGGAGAATTCTCAAGAACAATCTCTAAAGAACTCAGGTAGGAAAAGAGGAAGAAAGAGACAGAATGAACTACTGAACGTATGTGGAAAACTGTTGATAAACTTAGGTAAGATGAAAGATCTTACCAATTATTCCTTTACTAACCTTTCTTAATGAATTTCACAACCTGGAACATTAGAGGAATAGGGAATAGGAGGAAACAAAGAAATCTTAGTAACAGAATGAAAGAAGAAAAGCTAGACATGGTTTTCATTCAGGAGACAAAATGTTTGATGGAAAAGATAAGAGACATTCATAATAAGTGGTTATTTAAATATAAGTATTTATAGGTTAAGGCAAATCACTCGGCGGGGGGGATTATCACCTTGTGGGACCCAGAGAAATTTGGAATTCAAGATGCTGAAGCATCCAGGAACTACCTCTCCCTGATATGTCAACCTGTAGGGGACAAGGAGATATACATGGTTACAAATGTTTATGGACCTCAAAAGCAAGCAGACAAACTCAAGCTTCTCACTTCCCTGGAGGAACTAAGAGCAAGAAATCCCATCTTGCCCTGGATCATTGTAGGAGATTTCAATATGATAAGATCTCTTTCAGAAAAAAAAGGAGGTACTAGACAGCTAGGCAATGACTCCATGGCCTTCCAGAACTTCATTATGAACATGAGGCTAGTGGACACTGAAACAATTAATGGAACCTTCACTTGGAACAACAAAAGGGGAGGGGCTCATCAAGTTGCTTCCAAACTCGATAGGTTCATGATTTCAGAGGACCTCTTTCTCTCAGGACCTGCCATGACAGCCTCCATTCTTCCCTTTGGAGGATTAGATCATTGGCCTATACCGCTGGAAGCTACCTTTATGGGCACTCCGAGAAACAGACCTTTTAGGTTTGAAAATGTCTGGCTCTCACACCCTAATTTCATTAATTATGTTGATAATGGTGGAGAGAGGAGTTGAATATTCACGGCACAAAAATGTATATGCTCCAGCAGAAACTTAAGCATATAAAATCCTGTCTTAAATTTTGGAACAAAAATGAATTTGGAGACATCTTCAAAGCCAAAAGAGAAACTGAACTGAAGCTCGAGGAGATCAATCAGATCAACATCACAGATGGCTTCATCGAAGAGTGGCAAAAATTAACTAACTCTTTGCAAGAAGAATGGGAGGATCGATGCTTACAAGAAGAAATTTTCTGGAGGCAGAAATCAAGGATACAATGGATCAAAGAGGGAGAAAGAAACACAAAATTCTTCCACAAAACCACTATGGCTCATAGGGCACACAACAGAATCACAAAAATCAAAGATTCTCAAGGCATTGAGCTTGTTTCTCACAATGATATGGAATCGGTCCTTGTGCAACACTTCTGCAAAATTGCAAAGGAGCCACTAGAGGACAGATCTAGGTTCATTGATCATTTCACTTGGTACATCCCTCAGTTGGTTACCAAAGAGGACAACCACAATCTCAACAAGCCAGTATCGAAAGAGGAGGTCAATGAAGTGATAAATGAAATGCAGAGTGGAAAAGCACTAGGCTCAGATTGATTCAATGTAGACTTCTTCAAAGCCTATTGGGAAACTGTCAAACATGACATCCTCGAGGTTGTGGAAGACTCAAGAAGATCCAAAAAAGTTTTGAAGGCTCTAAATGCATCATTCATAACTCTGATTCCAAAGAAGGAAAATTCCATGACTCCGGATGGGTTTCAGCCCATAGCCTTATGTAATGTGGTGTATAAAATTATCTCCAAAGTTATAGCCAATCGACTCAAACCACTTCTACCCTCTCTCATATCGAAGAAGCAAGCATGCTATGTGGAGGGAAGACAAATACTCAACAATATCATCCAAGCTCATGAGGTAGTACACTCTCTCAAAAACAACAAACAAGTTGGTATGATCATTGAATTGGACCTCGCGAAAGCCTATGAAAAATTGAGCTAGGCATACATAAGAGCAATTCTAAAAGCCTATGATTTTGATCGGAATTGGATAAGATGGGTCATGGCTTTAGTTACCACAACCAGTTTTTCCATACTGCTTAATGGAGCTCCATCAAGGACCTTCACTCCCTCCAGAGGGCTCAAACAAGGAAACCATCTTTCATCGTTCCTCTTCATCCTCATGATGGAAGGGCTAGGTAGAGTGATTAAAATGGCTAATGCTGAAGGAATAATTCAGGGTATGAAACTCACTGCGGATGGAGAGGCAAACACTCATCAACAATTTATCAATGACACAATGTTGCAAGGCATACCTACAATTAGGGAGGCCAGAGCAATCAAAAGCATCTTAAATGACTTTTCTATGGCAGCAGGCACTGAGGTAAGCCTTCACAAGTCCAAAGTTTTTTTCTTTAACACTAATATTGCTATTTAGAGAAATATTACCAGAATTCTTGGATTTCAAAGAGAACAGTTGCCTTCCAAATATCTTGGCATTCCCCTTACTGAAAAACCGCTAAGAAAGAGAGTGTGGGAACCAATTTTAAATAAACTTCAGGACAAGATCAGAAAATGGACATGTAGATCACTAAATCTAGCGGGGCACCTTGTGCTCACACAAGCAGTCTTGGAGGCCATTCCCATTTTTGTGTTTTCAGCTCTTTCGACTCCTCAAGTTATTAAGCAACAAATAAGAAGCATACAAAGGGAATTTTTGTGGGGCAGAGGGGAAGAGAAAAAGAAGTGGGTTTTAGTAGCCTAGGACAAGCTTTGCAAGCCCAAGAGCCATGGTGGATTGGGGCTTCATGATCATGAGACCGTCAGCAGAGTCTCGGGAACCAAGCTTTGGTGGAGATGGATTAAGGAACCGAATGCCCCCTAGGCTAAGCTTTGGAAACAAAAATATGCCAAGCACTGGCAGGAGAAGGATCACATTAGAATGCTAGGGAAAATCAGTGGCTCCCATATTTGGAACCTTGCCTGGGATAATAAAAGCATTGTTCAGCACCAATATATTTGGGAAATTCGAGCAGGGGATCTTGCTCAATTTTGGGAGGACAATTGGAAACAAGAACCCAACCTTTATAGGGATGAATTTTCAGATCTCAAAAGTGACATAGACAGCAAAGGTATGGTTCTGGTAAAAGACTTCTGGGATCAGGGAAGGTTTAATGGAAAATGGAGGGAGTGGAAGGATCTTGGATACAGTGATGAAATCTAGCAGAAGACCAAGGTAGAAGTCCTCACCCAGGAGCTAGAGCATAGAAGGATTCTTGTATCTTCCTCAACAGATCAATTAAGATGGGGTAAGAACACTGAAGGCAACTTTAACCTCAAAGGGGCCAAACAAGAAGTCACAGGATTTAACTTTGTGAATCCTTATCAGATCTGGAAGAAACTTTGGCAAAGTCTGCATTGGATGAAGATAAAGCTTTTCATTTGGCTAGTGCATCAAAGGAAGATCTTAACTTGGGAGAATCTCCTCAAGAAAGGATTCATTGGTCCTTCTAGGTGTTACCTTTGTGGCGCTCATGAGGAGACGATTGAACACCTTCTCAACCTCTATCCTTTCACTTCAAAGGTGTGGGACTGGGTGGCTGTTATTTTTAAACAAACTGATAAGGATAGTCTCAGCATATCCAACACTATAAATGGAGGAAGAACTTCTCAGGGAATGAGATAGTTAATAAAGCCTGGATTCTAGTTCCAGGTTTTATCATCTGGAATGTGTGGAAAGAACACAACAGTCGAATCTTCAAAAACAAATCAAACAGACCCCAACATATAATTGAACAAATTCTAAGGCAGCTCAAAAGACACAGTAAGAAGCTTGCTGAGGACCCTTCCTAAAGATCCTCCCCCGCCCCATGAGGAGAGAATTTTACTTCACTTGCATCTCCAGTCTATCAATCCTCTGGGAATAATGAAGGCATCAAGCCTTATAAACAAGTGTGCTACCATTTGGAAGCCTCCTCCTTATGGTTTCTTAAAGGTTAACATTGATGGAGCAGCTAAGGGCAACCCAGGTTTAGCGGGCTTTGGGGGTGCCATAAGAGATGATCAGGGACAAATACAGATAATCTTCCATGGCCACTTGGGGAAGGCCACAAACAACATGGTTGATCTCATGACATTAGAGCAATGCTTGGAAATTGTGGTGAATTCAAGTTTACACAATGTTATAATTGAAGCGGATTCAGAATTAATTATTAGAGCTACTAAGAAAATTAGCAATGGAACCTCTCCAGATAAAGTGTCGAAGAACTAGAAGCTCTTGCAGGTTGTTTACTGTATCTATTCTCACCTGCGAACCCTTAAAATTGTCAGATTTTCTCATGTGAAAAGGAAGGCTAACATGTTAGCAGATCGTTTGGTGAATGAAGGAGTCACAAGTAGGGACAGGGATTCTAGGTATTCTTTGGATTCACTTCCCCCAGGCAAATTGCGGGAGGACTGTCTCTGTCAGGCTACCCAAGATATGGAACAATGGACTAACAGGTTGGATCAAAGGGACCCTGAAGAACAGCGGGAGGTTGGAGAACTCCACACAATCTAACCTGCCTTGGTTCGAATTTTTTCCAAAGTCCAGATTCCCTTTGTTTGAATGATGAAAGGTTTGACTTGGACAGCTCCACAGGATGGGGTAGCCCTCATCATTTGGCTTAGGTGGTGGTTGATAGAGAATCCAGGTGAATGGGATTGGCTCAAGTACTACCCGCTGGACGGAATTAAGGGACAACACGTGGCGAAAGGACGTGTTTGGTTTTTCCACGAGTCAACCGGTCCTATAACACAAGTGGTATATCGGGTGTGGTCTGAATGGTATCTGGTTTTTCTATGTTTGGCTCCGATTCCACTCTTTGAGCGACGCGTGGCAGAGCAAGGTGAGAGAAAACCGCCCCCATCGGGCAGTTAACTCATACGCTTCTCGTCCTTCCGATATCCACGATGACCATTGGATCTTTGTCTGTGGATCAATGGTGGTGATTGTTTGTGCATTTTGGTCGGACCCGAAATATGTTTAGAGTGTTATGCTTTTAACTTCCGTCAGGTCTGTTTGTCAGTTTTCAGGTTGGCCTGTGGTGGGACCTCTTGTGAACCCACGACAAGTTATGGGCTTTCCCTCCATGGTTTTCTAGGCTCATTTGATGCACGACAACATTGCCAGATGACCTTGTGCTCTATTTGACGATTCTCCCCGGATTTTTGGTTTAGGTTTCTCTTAGTTTTGGGTGATTGGTTTGGCTTGGCCTGCCTGGCTGACTATTGAATGTTCGCAGAGCGGGTGTGTGGCTCCTTGTAAATTATGTATATTTGGCTTAGTTTAATAGAAGGTCCTACTCTTACCTGATAAAAAAAAAAAGGCAATTGCTCACTTGACGGTTGTTAGTATAAGAGATAAGTTTGAAGCTTCGACACTATTGTCTATTGTTTCTATCTCTAATGCTCATGAACTTTACAATTTGGAAACTAGTAAGATTACATTCTTCCCTTCATTGTTGTCATACATTTGTAGTCGATCGACAATATGCTCAATTTGATCAGCTTTGGGAGTGCAGATGCCTTCATTGTACACGCGTGCAATCAAATTTATCAATATAATGGAAATTTCCTTGACATCATATATATATTATTGTTTGTTTTTTAATATTGTATGACTTTGAATATTGTGGGAAGTGTAGATAAAAATCATAAACGGTTGTGATGCATTTCCTCTTACTTTATCAACTAGTCAGATCAATGGTGACTCTCATGTAACAATGAATATTATAGTTGACGATATATATATCATCGTCTTTTTTTGCATTGTTGTGACTGAATATTTTTAGAGAAAATGTATATATCGGTTACAATTGAGTAGAGTAGATCCTGATGTTTTGGTAGCAAAAAGAGTTAACATATTGTGGTTTCATAAGACTTGAGGTTAGTAGACAAAGATACCATGGCCTTGTTCACAATGTTTTTCCTTGACATTCTTTGTAACATGTAAGATGAACATGGCTTTTTGTGTAGTAATTATATTATTATTCTAAATGTAAATAATTATTTAAAATAAATTGATAATAATGTTATAATTTAAAAGACTATTTTATTTAAAAAAGTCCTTCGGATATGACATTATTGTTTGTTTTAAAGATATGTGCATTTTGTAAAATACTTTATATTATATTTCATTGCTTCAAAAATATACAAATTTTTAATGATACATATCTTGCATCTTGTATTAATGCTTTAAAAATATAATTTTTTCTGAAAACACCTGACATTTTGATCAAAAAGATTCCTTATAAATTATAGATTCGAAGCTTTTAAGATTTATTATTTTCAATTTATTTTCTCAAACATGACATTATTTCTTTAAAGGTATTTTTTTCCGAAATTGGTTCATATGACAGTCATCATTTTAAGTTTAAAGAGAACACGCGGTTTGGAAAACGCCTTATGCATTGCATTTGAACTGCTTCAAATATCATTTTAAATGATAAAAATATAAATTATTTTTAAAGTTGTTTAATGCACAGAAGTTTATTACAATATATAAGTTTTACTATATTAAAAATTATGATTTCTATGATTTCTATTCTCATGAAAGTAATCACAAAAAAAGTTTCCTATTAATATAATAATTTATTTTATTAGTTGAGATATGAGTGTGTTTATTGCACAATTTTCTCGCTAAAAAAAATCGCACAGAAGTTTATTACAATATATAAGTTTTACTATATTAAAAATTATGATTTCTATGATTTCTATTCTCATGAAAGTAATCACAAAAAAAGTTTCCTATTAATATAATAATTTATTTTATTAGTTGAGATATGAGTGTGTTTATTGCACAATTTTCTCGCTAAAAAAAAATCTTTGTAGAAATAATTCACAATATTCTTTTTCACATACATTTTATAAAATACTAGTTACTAAGTTCCATACTCCTATATATATTGAGGATATAAACACCTCTCTATTAAAAATATAACTAGATAGATATCAACTCTTTTTTTTTGATAAATGAATCATATATTGCGTTACTAATTGTTATGTTGTGGAGTCAAAAAGCACTCAATGAAAGCCCTTGGAGAAACAAGGGAGCAAGAATATCCATATTGGCTTGAAGTTACGGCCAATCTAATTTCCTGAAAATGACACTCGTGAGACCAATCTAATTTCCTGAAAATGACACTCCTGAGAGATAACTTGATGACCAGATCTAACATAAATAAAGGCATAACATACATAAAGCCATTAATTCTGAAAGGATTTATATTATCCATTGATTCTGAAAGGATTTATATTATCCAGTATGCAATGGAGACTTGTTCTAATTAATCTCCATGGAGTCATACATCACCATCTAAATTGTAAGTAATGAAACGATTGGTTCATAGGTTAAATATTATTATAAGAACAAGAAAAAATATTTCAAATGGTTTATATAAATAGGCATTTGCTGAGTTAAAGGGTATCAATGACACAAAATCTTCTTCAATGTACTATGAAGTTTAGAAAGAATAATGGTGTCTTTGTGTATATGTTGTCAAAATAAATTAAATAAGATTTGATTACCATTAAAGTATAAATAAATAATAATAAGATAATTAAATAACCACACTTATGATATATTAAAATTTTTTTATACATTAAGACTATACATGTGTTTAATTAGTAATGTTAAATTTAAATGCAATTTTTCCTTTTTATATCAATTTGCAATTTTTTCTAAAAATATAATTTCTACTTAAAAGTAAAGGCTATACTAACTTGCCACATTTATTTTTTAAAATACATTTGACAATATTTTTTTACAATTTTTTTATAATAAATTTAAATCATAATATTAAACTACAAGTTACCAACGTTAAATTATTATATATATATATATATATATATATATATATATATATATTATCATACCTAAATGTTAAGGGTATTTATAAAAAAAAAAACACAAAACATATATATATCACCATTCCCAGAGATGGTAGGAGGGCATCACAAGTTCTCAATAACCAAGATAATTGGAATTGCAAAAACTTTATGGTCCAACCTGGCATGATGTGGCATTGCCTCGCCTTGGGATTGTGGACCCCAAGCCATCCTGTCCCCCGTTGTAGAAGTAAACAATGGTCGGGATGTTAGTGCCAAAAAAGAGAGGCAATGCCACATCATGCCAGGGTGGACCATAAAGTTTGATACCGTTTGATTAAAAGTCAAAGCCCTTTGAATCTTCTTGTTCACCTGGACATTAAGTGCATAATTTTAGAGCGTGGGTATATTTAAATGGAGTTGTTTTTAGTGTAATTTTTTTTTTAATTTTCTTGTTCGCTGGACATTAAGTGCATAATTTGAAGTTGTTTTTAGTGTAATTTTTTGGAACTTTATACGGTTGGTTTTTCAGTGTAATTTCTCTAAAATTTTGTAGAAATTTATTGGAATCACAAGTTTGATAGGTAATTCTGTGCAATCAAACTGTTCTAGGGGTTTTCCAGGGTGCTAAATCTATATATACACTCAAAAAACTAGTTTAAATAACACAAATCAAGATTTCACCTTAATTTTTTACCCAATATAGATACCAAAAAGTATAAAAAATCACACTAAAAACAATTCCTATTTAAATTCTTGTCATCAATAATAATTTATTTATTTATTCTTAAATTCTATAATAATTATTATAATTATCACAAATAATTACAAATATTTCATAAAAAAGTGTAATTTTATCTTATTATGTATGAGTTTTCGAAACATGGCATATTGAGAATATGGATAGAGAGTTTGGAACTACTAAAAATGTGAAAACCTTAAATTGGAAATCTCAATATTATATATTTAAAATATAAAATACATTTTAGATTTGAATGTATTTAAAATATATTTTAATATTATTTCTAATTTAGAAATTGCTTCATATACTTTTTATCATTTAATATATTAAAATTTATTATATTAATATATTAAATTTTATTTTCAATATTAATAAATATTAATATTTATTATACTAAAATATGGAAAACTAAATTTTATATTTTCAAAATAATTACAATATTAAAATCATTGATTTCTCCAATAGATAGTTGTCCAAAAAATTGACCATCAAAAAAATTTGACCATCATTATCAAATTATAAATTGAAGAAATTTACAATTCCTATTTATATTCAATTTAATAATAATAACAAATCATTTAACATAAAATTAAAATTTTAATATTTATTATTAATTAATAAATAAATAATTAAAACAAATGAATTGATAAAGAATTAGAGAGTTTGGAACTACTAAAAATGTGAAAACCTTAAATTGGAAATCTCAATATTATATATTTAAAATATAAAATACATTTTAGATTAGTATGTATTTAAAATATATTTTAACATTTATTTCTAATTTAGAAATGGCTTCATATAACTTTTATCAATTAATATATTAAAATTTACCATATTAATATATTAAATTTTATTTTCAATACCAATAAATATTAATATTTATTATATTAAAATATGGAAAACTAAATTTTATATTTTCAAAGTTATTATAATATTAAAATCATTGATTCCGAGAATAGGCAGTTGTCCAAAAAATTTGACTATCATTATCAAATTATAAATTGAGGAAATTTACAATTATTGTTTTTATTCAATTTAATAATAATAACAAATTATTTAACATAAAATTAAAATTTTAATAATTTTAAATATTCAATTAATTAATAAATAAATAATTAAAACAAATGAATTGATAAAGAATTGAGTTATTAAATTTTTTAAAAACAAACCTATATACATTAAAATTACTCATATCCACAACTCTAAAGTAAGAATTATTAAATTATTATTATTTATATAATTTATAAAATACCATTTATATGAATTGATATTTTGCTATTTATTATCCTTATTTAGTATTTGTTTATAGTGATATTTTGTATAAAGATAATAAAAATATTTGTAATATATTTAGTGTTTCTAATAAATAAATAAAATTATTTACCTTTAAATTTAATGATATTTAAAATTGATATTTATTAACTTCCATTTTTTTTTAGCTTTTTAAAAAAAAAATTACTTTTAATTTTTTTTTTTCCAAAATAAAATTTAAAAAAAAATCTCAAATTCCTAAAATCATTTGTCTAAACAGATGCTTTGTTCTTGTTCCCAAGTTCCCAAAATCATTGAAAATGTGTCATAATTGTCTTATACTCAAGTGTAATTCTCTGCCACATATACTCAAGTGTAATGATTTTTAACAAAATACAATATTTAAAATTGAATTTTCAACAATTAAAAACATTAAAAATAGGTAGACGTTATAGAGGAAGAGGTTTATATATTTTTTAAATCAAGAGAATTAATAGCGTAGGTTTTAGTTTGGAGAGGCGCTCTTGTACTGTTAATCCTGGTGCCCTGTGCTCTTAAGCTTAATGCAAGTACCACCAAAACACTACACTAGTGCCCTGTACTCTTAAGCTTAATGCAAGTACCACCAAAACACTCTTTAGCCAATTTCAAATCCAGGTGGGGTCCCAATATTCATGGAGAAGTGCTAGCTCCAGGAGTTGTTATATTACAGGGGCAATATCTCCGTAGGAGGGTTTATAGGGAGTAGTAACTCCTTGCACAGGGTTTGCGGTAGGGCGTTGAAAAAAAATTAGGCGAACCCAAGGATAGTGGACAGACCTACCCATGGTTAGGCGAATTCAAGGATGGTGGGTAGACTTATCCATGGTTTTGTGGGTAGGTTTTTGCACATAGTTTTGGGCATGATGGTTTGCCCATGTATTTTGTAGATCTAGTTAAGGAAACTACAATTATGTTCTAATTCAGTGTTAATGCATCGAGGGTTTATGAATGCTTCTGCATGTATATAGTGTATTGTAACAATCAAAAGAATATAATGAAAAATCAATCAAATTTTCTTGGTTTTAAGTTCCTAAATAAAAATCTGTGTATTTTTTGTTATGGCCATTGAATTGTAGTGGGATATTTATCTTATAATTTGAGATTATAAAGAATTTATTTTTAATTATATACATTATCAAATCCATATAATGCTAATAAATTGATTTTAGGACTTATTTTGAACAATATATGCCCATTTGAATGAGAAAGGATTTGAGCCTCACACAACATTTCATTTTCATTGCTATGGTTAATTGAGCTACCCCAAGGACTAATAAAGTTTGACATAATTATTAAAATGAATCTCTTTATTTATAACTTACCTAATTAAAAAAACAAACCTAATTGCAAAAAATAAATATATGAAAATTATTCATTTGAATTTTTATAAAAAAAATATGTGAAATATTATCTTAATTTAAAATACAAAAAAATAATTACCATTTTATAATATATTTATATTTTTATAATAATAAAATAATTTGTAAAATTTTAAGCTTTTGTAACTCTTTAGAAAATTATAAATCAACAAGAATTTTTACAATAATAATATAACTTTCCTTATAACTAGGAATCGATTCATCTATCTTAAAAATTGATTTATTGACCTTATACCTATAATTAGTATTGAGATAAGAGTTATTTATATAATAATTTTTACAATAATAATATAACTTTCCTTATAACTAGGAATCGATTCATCTATCTTAAAAATTGATTTCTTGACCTTATACCTATAATTAGTATTGAGATAAGAGTTATTTATATAATATTGAAAACTTCTGGAGTTTTGATATTTAGAATCTATTTGCAAGTAATGCCCACTAATATTATTGTATACTAATCTCCCCCAAATTTTGATCTCCTTGTCTCCTCTCAAATAACTATAAAGAAAAAGAAAAGAGGCTCTCGCGGAATTCCATCTCCAGAAAAGACCAACCCCAACGATATGAAGCTTTATTACCGGCCCAAGGCATCACAAAATCAAAATGGCACAAGAGATGGAAGGAAGTCACAGAAAGGGGGTAACCCTAACCGAGAAAGAGAAACAAATTCATTAGGTTAATATATTTTATAAATAATAATTATAATAAATATTATAAATAATTTTATTTAAATAATAGTTATCAGTGGTAAGGCAATTTTATCTTTACCAAAAATATTTTAAATTTTGAAAGTTGATGTTATGCTTGCTAACATCATTGTGCCTTATTATTAGAGTGATTACTAAATCCACATGGGTTTTCCTTTTTCGAAAAAAATTAGTTGATTATTGTGTAATTCTTCGCTCTTTTCGGTTTCACTAAAGACAAAATGTTTGATTATTTTTTTTGGATTAGTTTTGGAAAATTTTCATTATCATGTTCTGTCTCACTTCACACATTAATTAAGGGAAAGGGGGTCTGCCCCCATTATTATTCATTTCTTAGCTTGGAGATGGTAATGGATTGTAAATTTAATTTGTGGTTTTTAGGGTGATCTTTCATATCAGAGTTTTGTGATTTTTTGATATTAAATTGTTATTGTGTAACGAAAGAAATTATAAAATTTAGTTAGATATAAAAGATATGTAATAGATGTGTAATATAATTTTGGAAAATAAAAATAATTAATTTAGATTAGTCGAAGAATATTATCATTTATAATTTAAAATTAAATTAAATTTTTAAGTAGGGGATATATTTTATAATTTAATAGGTAGATGTTATATTATTTTTTTTGAATTGATATTTTGTATTATTAAAAAAATAGTTTTATATGGATATTAAATTTGATCATAGAGGATGAAGAACACCTTATCATATTTTTATTGATGTTTATAAACACAAAAGACGCTCATGATCAGATTACATAACTATGAGGGTCAACGATGACTTACTTTTCTACCCAACTATTCTAGAAATAGATACGAACAATATGTCCATGGATTGAAATCGACTACAACTACCAAGCAATGAAAAGCCCATAAAAAATTCATATGCGGTCTTACAAAAGCAATGCGACTGGTGCACTGATGGACAATTGGTGACTAAAAAGTCGTGACCGTCCCTATCACAACACCAAACATAGCCAAAAGAAATGACAAGAACCCAATGAAGGAATCCCAAAACCACCATAGACATCCACAAAACACAAATGTGTCGCATCCAACCATTACTAGATAACAAAAGTTGTAAAAGAAATAAAACAAAGTCCAACAAAGTGGGTCAAAGCCATCATGTAAAATGTATTGTAGTGAACAACCTATGACGCCATAGTTTGTAAACCAAAAGGATAGTAAGTACCCTGCATAAAAAAAACCTAGAAGCACTAGGAAATCACCATATTGCACCACCCACCATCCATGCTCACTAATCATTTTCAAAGATGAGATATTTGTTGGAACCCTTGCACTAGAGCCAGGAGGATCCATCAAGTCCCCACCATCTGAATCATAGGCAATATGCGACTCTCCACATGTGTTAGATGGGAGTCAATCCTATCCAGGAAGAAACTCTAATTCCTTAGTATCCTCTTGACATCCTCCAATGAAGAAAAAATATTATATTGTCCATTTTCTTGTCCCTCAATACTAAGCCCAACAAGTTCTTCATTTTCCAATGAAGAGGCACTGAGTTTAGATATTGCTTCCTCCTTTCCTTGGTGTGCTTAGGTCTGGAACCCAAACTGACATATCCTCTAAAGCTCAACATCTGAAAGGGGTTTCCTTTCCTCCCTTGCTTTGGACTCGAGCTAGCAAATTTCCTTACAAGTATCAGCAAGAATTGTGTTGAATTATGTGGGTGTTGAGTCATGGGCAAAGAGTCTTGCTCCTCGTTGCCTTGGTTGAGCCCTACCACCTCCTCCCCTTCTACACCTCATTATTTGTCTTGGCGACATCACCGAGACTCGAGGAGGAGACTTATTTTCACTGCAATACCTACAAAAGAACAAAAAGATAGACTCGACCCACCAACTGCAATACCAAGGTACCATCAAACCAACTCATCACAATAACACCAGACAAAAGAATTAGCCTTAATAGAGGACCCACCAGAAGGGGAAAAGGACAAGTCTTCCTCAACCAAGGCCCCTTCACCCTTGACCATTGAATAGGAAAAGAACAACATCAAGACTAGAAGAACTTGACACCTAAGAGAACATAACCGTACACCAAATTTTGTCAACCAACACTTATCTTGCTAAGAAAATAAACCAACATAGGCAAAACCTCACAATTCACTTCAGATATGACTTGCAAACCCCACCTTAAACCAAGAGAAGAGGTCTAAGACAAACCTCAATGCCAAATTAAACATGCACTCTAGACAAAATCCCCAAACCAAAGAAGAAGATGCACACACAAAGAATTAGACTCAAAACACTTATACCTAAACCCTCTAAGATGCCTAAAGAGGGGAGCCAAGAAAAGCAAATATATGACATGAAAAATCACATTGCACTTGAAATTCGACGACCCCTACAAGCTCTCTCATGTGGAATATTCCAATAACCATGAACGGTACCAAGCTTCTAGGATGCCCCAAACAACCACACATCAATTACACTGGTCACCATGAATTCCTTGCCAATTGTCCAAGACCACCACTACCCATAGCACGAGGATTCTCATGCACACCAATTGCACAAAGGAATCGCCCTAGGATATCAAGGACCTTACCTATACTTCTTTCCAATCATTGAAAATTAACTTGTCGCCCATCTAAAAACCTTATGTAAACCAAAAGACAATTGTAATAATGCATGCTCATACATGATAGGGAAGTCTGCATCCTCACTCTTAAATTTTTGTTATGTATTAAAGGGTGGTGGACACATCGCCCAAGACCCCTATTCCATGTGTCATTACACCCCCATCAGGGAGTTGTCACATTAATGTTATACTGGCGCAACCATATAAATTAAATCATTGGTAAATGTGCATAGACACACACTTCACCATACATCTAAAATTGCTAAAATTAAAAAATCATAAAATTAACTAAATTACAAATTTATTATAAATTATTATTATTATTAATGATAAAAAGAATTAATATATAAGTTAACCATATATGCATCCTAAAAATAGATAACTTCACTTTATTATGGAGATTCTTAATATGTAAATAGACTTTGTTACAATAGCATGGGCCAATACCATTGCTTACCAATACCAAATGTCCAGAAAATTAGAACTCATTTCATATGACACTTGTTCGTATGATATTTTTTTAATAGTGAATTTAAATAAAAGGGCAAAAAAGTAATAATTACTTTGAAAATAAATATCAACCTTTTATTTACATATACTACTAAAAATATTCTATGGGAGTTAAATTCCTACCATCCATGTAACATACCCCCTACTATTCCCCACCCAAATAAAGGTTAGCAAGATGCACTTACTATGATGACCTGACTCCAAAAGCCACATCATGGAAATGGGGTCTAAATTTTTCACTTTCTTCTACCCTTTTGAGACTCAAAACAAACGATGCAATCACATTCGTCTTATCAGGACGATTTCGACAATATAAAACCTAATCGGACTCTTGAATTAACCAATATGGCCATTCAAAGTCATAGCCAATTAAAGGGTGCAAAGATATCAGGATGCCATGTGGCACCCATGTGGAGCACTTCTAGCTATCGAAATCATAAGCCAATTTTCAATTGTCGACTTGTTTATACTCTAGGTCATGGAATGACCCTTCTCGGCTACTCACAAGGCTAAATGGGGAAATTTCAACACACACACACACACACACACACACATATGTATATGTTTGATTATTACGCATGGGCATGGGCCACCCTTGCCACCTCACCCCAATACTTCAATCTCCGACAATACATTCATTCTTGTCATCCAAACCAAGTAAGATGATGAGGATCGATACAACATGGACTTACAAAGGGTGTATCGAGCGTCAAACAAACATCGAGGTGATGGTACTTTATAGGATGTTGTCGATCACTAAGAGATGAAGATGGCAACTTTCTCATTCCCAAAAGTTCATATCCCAAAAGGTTTAGCAACATGCAACATAGAGAAAAACTGGGATGATTCAGCATTGGGAGGACATGGCATGAGGGCCCATCTGAGTATGGGAAGGTGAGATAAAAGTAGGCAAGTGCAAATGGGTCCACACAACCCAATCATAATTATTACATGTTCCTCGAAGGAATAAATGGCATGCTCCAAAGAATGGTCTAGGTTGATGAGGCTTTGGGATTATGTGGAGGTGAAACATGCACATCCAATAGAATCCTATAGAGGGTGGCCATGAGACTGTTGATCTATCCCGGTGCTTGAAGAAGTAGTTAGGGCAGGGTGACATTTCCCAGAGGACCATAACCATGAACCTTGGCCGCATTGGGTGCCATGTTTGCATTAACGTTGAGATTAAATGTCACCATATATATATGTATGTATGTATTTATATACCACGGTCAAAGTGCCATAAAAGGGATCATTGTTAGGGGAAAGGGTGATAATATAATACATAAGCTATGAATAGTTATCATATACATGAAATCATTTCTCCAATCTCTTATAAGTGAGCCTTCCTCATCCCACGGTCATGATTTGTTGTAGGCATGAACAGGTTCAATCTTTCCATTGGGTGAAGGAAGCACTCGAGTATATATGTGTGTCTATATATATATATATATCTATATATATATATATATATATATATATATATATATATATATATATATATATATATATATGTATGTATGTATATATGTATGTATATATGTGTCTATATATATATATATATATATATATATATATATATATATATATATATATATATATATATGTATGTATGTATGTATGTATGTATGTATGTATGTATATGAATCCACATGCCCGTAGTGTTATCCTTTCTGATCTTGAAACTAGAGGAATAAGGCTTAGTATCCTATTGTATAAGTGATACAATAAATAGGAAAGCGTTTTCCATTCATAACCACTAAGGTCCATTAGAAAAATTTCAATCTCATAGCAACATAGAGGCCTACAAACCTCTTAGGATGATATTAATAAATCAAGCCCATCTTATCTTAGAGATTCACTGATCTCTTGGGCTATTAATAAACATACAATAAACTCATGAAAGAAAAAAGGAAGATTACAATGCCCAAATTCCTATAGAAAATCCCATTCCATAAGTAGAGAGGAAATCTCAATCCCCTTTCGATTCATAGGTATAAGCCACACATTCGAGAATTAAATTAACAAAATTACAGGCCTGCATCCAACACATCATTTGTATAGTTGATGTGTGCAAGAACCAACACTCCTCAATATTAGGATGCCATTATTCAGATGCAAATAACATAGACAATATAGTACTCACAAGCATAAACATAAGGTTATACTTATCTTATAAAAGTTTTGGAAACTGAGAGTGGGACTTCAACTCTCCACCCAACCATAGACATGTGTAGCTAAGTCTTTCTTGCAACTATGAGTCAGATTCCAAATATTGAGGTAGATTGCTTTTAGAGGAGGTTTAAACCAATATTATTAGCTAAAATAGGGTGTCTCGAGGTTTCCTCACCTCCATCCACTGGTTATCAAAAACAAGATAAAATGGTGAACCACTTCATCGGCATACAACCTCCTTCTTCTCGGAATATTAAATTGGTATCATCAACTACAATAGAGTGTCTCAACACCACACTGCCTTCAACCACCATACATTGAAAGATTTCACACCAAATAGGGAATTCTTTCTTTTATACAAAGGGAATTATATTACAACATCACAATACATTTGGGGATTTAGTCACAGAGAGTCTCAATTCATATATGGAGAAAGAGATAAATAGTTAATGAGATGGAGGATTTATCAACCGTGTTACCTTTTAAGGAATAAGATTGCACATCCCAGCAACTTAGTGGAATATTCCACCTATGTTTTCAACCCAAATCCCATGAAAATACCATTAGGTGTTATAATCTGTGCCTCCACATTTCGAAGGTTATCAACTAGGAAGGTCTCTAGTGGATTTATTAGTTGATGGGCCTCTAAATTAGACATAAATTAAGGCTCGTGCCTATAAATTAAACATAAATTAAGGCCTATGACCATCCTTCAACACATTAAACCTCTCTTTTTTCATTAGATAATGTATTTTTAACTTTAATATATTCATTAGGAAGGTTTATGAATAATTGCATATTTGTGCCTAATATTATTTATTTTTGTGGAATATTATGAGAATATTGGGCATATTATGAAGAATTGGAGGAGGAGATAATTTAGGGACTTTCTCCCAACTACAAGAGGATCACTATTAAATAATAAATCAACAAGATATTATGGAATTATGGCACAGATTGTGGAACTCCAATGATTGAGAAAATATAGGAACATATTCCCTGCCATTTAATGCAGATTCCTAGTATTGGGAACCAGATCCACTAATCAAGGGATTTTGGTGGGGAAAGCTTCGTCCATTCATGGGGAATGATTCCTAATCATTTTTTATACGTACCAAGTCAAATTTTCCTCTAGATAGATTTTGATTAGTGTTCTTGTGGAGAGAACTCGTATTTCTGCAGCTCCATTGTATTTTCTTGCAGGGATGTAATTGTATTGATGAAAATAATGAATATTGGTGTCATGTTCAACTTATAAATCTTGTTCTCCTCCATAGGTCTCTAAGTTTCCTTAGGCTTGGCCATCCCAAGAGCCTTAGAGCCCTTTTGTATCATTTTATTTCCTTCTTTTCACTTCTTATTCACATGCATCTATTGTTTTTATTTCTTTCTATTTCCGCAGTTAGTATTAATGATTTCTTGTTGTACGATTGAATTAAATGGTTAATCTAAGTTATTTTGTAGGATAACAAGCATCATTTAAACCTTGGAAAATATTTGGAAGATCATATTAATCATTGAGCTACTTGGATTGTTTTTCTTATGCCCAAATCTAGATTTCTGGAACTCCTTTGTGGCAAAGAACAATAAATTTATGATATTTTTAAGAGCATGCTAATGAGCTTCAACCGATTTGGTTCCACTTGAATTAGATCACAAAAACATTCTAGTTCATAAAAAAAATTACACAATTGCATTTGTACTTTATTAGGTTAGACATTTTATAGATTTACTAGCTCACTAGTTCTGGAATTTCTAGATTTTCAACTAGTAATTTTTTGCTATATTTTAGCATGGGCCAGCAGAGGTATTTTTGAGTGATTCCACTTAGAATGGGGATATAAGACATCCTAGTCAATACAATTTTTTTTCCCATCCAATTTGGATTTTATTTTATTGGTCATTCGATGAATTATAATTTCGTATGGTAAATATATCATGTAGTAAAATAAAGGATCCTGTAGGAGAACTAGGGGATCCTATAGGAGAACTAGTACATCCTGTAGGAAATCCTGTACCGACCTGCTTTGAGCCCAAATTGAGAAAATCATCATTGAAGCTGGGATTAGGCCCCTACTTGACCTCCAAGCCATCAAAATCATTGTACCTCTCTTCCTCCACACCTGTCTTCCTTGCCAAAGATCAAGGAAAGATTAGCATTTTCATTCATAAAGAAAAAAGATTAAAAAATGAGTTCTTTTATATTTACACATGCACACAACATTTAGTACTCTCTAGATCAGATTTCATGCTTAGATTATTTAAAAACTCACATGTGACAAATAGGGTTAAAATAGGGTTCCTTTGCAAGCAAAGTGTGTTAATAAGTAGATAGAGGATTTCATGTTACTTTACAAGTATTTTAAAATTCAGTCTTTCATTCTTGCAAATAGGCAACATTTCTTTTCTCTCGTGATAACCAAGGAAGGACACATTGTATGCTGCACATATAGTGTTGATACCTCTTAAGTTTGTACGAACCTCGGGTTGATAATTAAAGTCGGTAGCCTTGCGAGTTGTAGTATTCTTGTTGCAATACTGACGCTCATCACTTTTTGGCGCCGTTGCTAGGGAGGTGTCAAAGTATGTATTGTTTTCTTCCCTAGTTGATTCATTTCTTTTTACTTTTGCAAAAACAAAAAAATAATTGCATTAGGCATATTTCATTTTTAAAAATATAAAAGTGCATTGCATTAGTGTTTTCATTCAATAAAAACAAAAAAAAATCTCCAACACCAACCCACCCCCCCATTTGATCATGTGGTGCAGTAAGAGGCACATCACCATTCACTTTTGCAGGTAGAAGAAGAAGATAACAAAGAATGTAGAAGAAATGGATGGACATGATGACAATGAGGAAGATCCTCTTAGATTTCCCATTCAAGATACTGATGGTAATGTGCACATGAAGAACATCCATCCATATTTTCTTCCAAAATTTCATGGTCTAAGGTCAGAGGATCCAAAAGCATTTCTATTTGAATTTGAAATTGTTTGTAGATCTTATGGTTACTTATTAAAACCTCAAAAAATGAGATTGTTTCTGGCAACATCGAAGGATAGATCTCTTAAATGATTCATGATTTTAGGGACTAATTCAATAAGATCATGGAATGATATGCAAAAGATATTTCTAGAAAAATATAAAGATCATGATCTTAAGGAAGAAATCTTTAGAATGAATCAAAGAGAAGATGAGAGTCTAAAGGATCTAATAGAGAGGTTCATGTATAATGTTAAGAGGGAAAAACTACATCACTTAGGATCCGACACACTAAAAACCCTCTTACTTAGAATAATTAGGGATGAGTGGATTGATATTCTTGATCTCATGAGTAGAGGTGATGTATATCAATTATCATTTGAAGAAATTTGTGAAACATGAAAATACATATCAAGAGAAGGGAAAAGTAAGTCAATCAACATCAAGATTGGTAAGTCAAGTTAAACTTGGAAATTTGTTTGATGCCTTTAAAAAAGAAATTGTTAGCAATCTAACCGAACAAGTAGAAATGTTAAGAATACAAAATGAGCAAAAAGAAGATGCTGATATTTGTGTTTTCCATGCAGAATCACATGATGTTAAATGTTTCTCCTCATTACCAAGATTGAAGGAAGTTCATGCAGAGGACAATGGAACAATTCAATTGCCAATACAGCTATGTTATGTAGCTCCAAGAGGACCATGGAAGCCTAGTCAACCTAGTGTGATGTAAGAGCTTAATTCGCAATTTCAAGGTTATGCATGTACACCTCAAAGTAATTGGAACACACCCTTTCCTTGGCAACATTGGCCATCTCAACCCCAAAACCAATCTTGATCCAGGTGGATATTGGTGGCCACCTGCCAAGTCCACCTGGACCCCCACCATTGTCTTTCTCAGCATTTTCAGTTTCCTTAGTTGTAGCACAACTTACTATTTTTAGCAGTTTTTCGGGTCCTGAACTTCCGGAGCCGTTTTGAGGCCCTAAACGACGTTTTTTGGGGAATCCGAGGGCAACATGGGTCCATGGAATGGACCGATGTTGCTCATTCCAACAATGATAGTGCTCGGATAGATCTTTCTAATGAGCTATTGTACGCGTCAAACGGAGATCATATGCCAAAGTTACGACCCCGGGAAGTTGATGTACCAACTTACCCCCAAACGGGGCCCACAGTTTGGCGTTTCATCTCCTAGGGTTAGGTTTTGGAATGTTAAGGGTTTTCCATTGTTTCTCAACAATAAATAGGCCTTCGAGCCTCATTGTAACACAGTTCAGAGGCATGTAGCCATCACATCTCTTCTCAGAGATAAGCTACCATCGCCCTAGCTGGTTTATTTCCATTTCTGGTTGTAAGCATATTTCAGTATTTTCCATTAATGAAATGAAGTATTATTTCCGCTGCATCTTTGTGTATATGGTTATCTCTGTAATTTGTTGCGTTCCTGTTTAAATCCGGATCAGTGGTATCAGAGCGGTATGCTTTTTCTCTGTTTTTCTTTGCATGTCCCCAACAAGGTCGGGATATAAGGAGTTAGGGCTTGAACTGGTTGAACCTTTGCAAGACCAGCCTCGCAAATCCCGACGGCCTCCCATGGCGGACGAGAAGAAAGACGAGGGGGCAGGAGATCCCATCAAAATCTTGCTCGAAGAAGCCCTCGAGCGACAACGGAACGCGATGATGGACAGCTTTGCCCAGATCCTTCAGCGGCTACCCAGAAGCAACGCATCGGATTCCAGCAGCTACTCTGGAAACGCCACACCCTTTAAGGTACAAGTTAATTTTGAAATCCCCATATTCGAGGGTCAGATAGATGCAGATGCCGTAGATAAATGGTTAAATCTGCTAGAGGGTTATTTTTCTGTTCATGAATTTTCGAGTCGGGAAAAGATTGTTTTTGCTCTCCTCAAAGCAGCCCCCCACATCAAGGACTGGTGGGAAACCTACTGCGAGCAGAAGGATGAAAGTACTGGCTCACTATTTTTAGCCGCACCCACCTGGGATTCGTTCCGGGATGCCATCAAGGAGCAGTACTACCCTGTCGGGAGCTATGAGGATGAATACATAAAGTGGACCACGCTGCGGCAGGGAAGGGACCAAGACGTGCCAGAGTTCACCAATCTTTTCCATACCCTTCGCACAAAGTTGGGTATCAAGGATTCGGAGCAACATTTGATACTCAAATACCATGGCTACCTGCACAAGTACATCCAGGAAGAAATACAATTCCTAAACATCCCCTCGCTTGGCGCAGCATACCGGTATGCCGTCAAGGTCGAGCAGAAGTTTAAACAAAAGAAGCGAGACTTTGGATCTGCGAATCCAAAGCAGGGGAAAGGTGCCCCTAAACCACAGAACAAAGGACAAAGCCAAGGCGGGACAGCCCAAGACAACCAGCCGAAGCTGCAAGAAAAGAACAACGCCACGAAGTCGAGAAAGGACACTGGAAAATGGTGCGAGTTCCATAAGAGCTCCACTCACAACACCAGTGAGTGTCGGGCCAAGCAGTCACTGGTGGCTGAGCTAAAGGTCTCAGAATCAGATGCATGTTCCGACTCTGAGTCAGAACCCGATAAGGGGTATGAAAAAGGGAAGCAGATCATTGATGCGGACCCCAGTGCCACTGTTGCTACCGCAAAGATCCAGAAAAATGAACCCGAAGATCCAGAGGAGGAGGAGCGTCTCTTCCACTCCCAGATGTGGGTAAAGGGCTCCCCGATACAGTTCATTGTTGATAGCGGGAGTCAAAAGAACCTCATTTCGGCAGAGGTCGTGAAGCGGTTGGGCTTACCGACCACAGCACATCCACAACCATACACCATTGGGTGGCTTCACCAAGGACGAGATCTTCGCGTGAGCCAGCAGTGTCGCCTTCCATACAACATCAAGCCCTTCACGGATGAGGTATTGTGTGACATTGCTCCCCTTGAAGTTTGTGATGTATTACTAGGACAACCATACTTGTGGAAGCGACATGCTGTGTATGAATCAAGGCCCCATGCTGTTATTATTACATTGGGAAATAAGTTGTTCAGGATACCAGAGGTAGCACCACCTGCCGCCCTCTCTTTGATTACTGCAAAACAATGCAGTAAGATCATTTCCAAAACTAGGAAATTTGTTTTCCTGATGATACGCCCTCAAGGAAAGAAGAAGACAGTGGCCGCGGCCTCCAAACGGGGCCCCTCTGCAAGACAACTACAGATGGACAAGATTATGGAGGAGTACGAGGACATCTTCACCTCCCCGGCAGGGGTTCCTCTGCACTGTCAAGTCAAGCACTCCATCGATCTGACCCCAGGTGCGCCGCTACCCAATGGACCAATTTATCGGCGCTCCGTTCTGGAGAACGATGAAATCAAGAGGAAGATTCAGGAGCTCCTGCAGAAAGGTCACATCCGTCTGAGTTCATCGCCCTGTGGGAGCCCGATCGTGTTGGTACAGAAGAAGGATGGGACGTGGAGACTCTGTATTGACTATCGGGCGCTGAACAAGATCACTGTCCGTAATAGGTACCCGATCCCGCGGATTGATGACCTCCTAGACCAACTAAAGGGGGCGAAATATTTCAGCAAGATCGACCTGAAGTCGGGATATCACCAGGTACCAATCGAACCCTCCGATGTGTGGAAGACTTCCTTCAAATCCAAGGAGGGCCTCTTCGAATGGTTGGTCATGCCTTTCGGATTGACGAATGCTCCTGCAACCTTTATGAGGCTAATGGATGACATCTTGCGGCCATTCACCAACTCCTTTGTAGTAGTATACTTCGATGACATTCTGATCTTCAGCCAGAGTTGGGAAGAGCACCTCCACCACATCCGACAGGTTTTCCAAACACTGCGGCAACACAAGCTATGTGCCAATTTGGAGAAATGCACTTTTGGCATGACCCAGGTTCAGTATCTGGGATACATCATTGATGAACAGGGGGTGCATGTCGATCCAGCCAAGATCCAAGTCATTCGGGATTGGCCCTCTCCAACCACTCTAACAGAGCTCCGCAGCTTTCTAGGTCTTGCCAACTTCTACCGCAGGTTTGTGTTGGGGTTTTCTCATATTTCTTGGCCCTTGAGTCAAGTCACCAAGGGCGGGGCGAAAGCAAAATTCTTTTGGTCTGAATCTCAACAGAAGGCATTCCGGGAGTTGAAGGATCGCCTCTGCACGGCACCAGTGCTCGCGTTACCAGATTTACAACAACCATTTGAGGTCGAGACAGATGCCTCTGACTATGTTATTGGGGCAGTCCTTACTCAACATGGACATCCAGTGGCATATCACAGTGAAACACTTTCAGACACAGTCCGGAAGTACCCCACTTATGATAAAGAGATGTATTCCATTGTACAGGCCTGCCGACAATGGAAGCATTACATTTTGGGGAAGGAAACAGTCATCCACACAGACCACCGACCTCTGAAGTTCATACAGACCCAAGGGAAATTGCAGAATGATCGCCATCAGAAGTGGTCTACATACCTGCAACAGTTTCACTTGAATATGAAGTATAAAAAGGGCAGCACCAATAATGTTGCAGATTGCCTCAGTCGACCACCGATCATGGTGCTAACCACCGTGCTCAACTCTTGTGGGCACGAGACTTCTGATTGGCCACTTCTCTACAAAAGCGACCCAGAATTCGGCCACACATACCAGACACTCTTGGAGGGTCGGCAGGTTGCAGATTTTCACCTCCAGGATGCCCTATTATGCCACCTCGGTCACCTTTGTGCTCCTTCAAGCGAGCGTGCCAAGATGATTTGGGAAGCACACTACAGTCGGGCTGCTGGGCATTTCGGGGTCGAGAAAACAGTGGCAGTACTGCAAAATTATTTCTATTGGCCGAATCTTCGACAGGATGTTGGGAAGTACATCCGATCATGTACTGCCTGTGCCATTGCCAAACCGGCCATTAAGAAGCACGACCTTTATACCCCGTTGCCTTCCCCTAGTCGACCTTGGGAATCCATCTCCATGGATTACATGTCAGGCCTTCCTTCCACTAAGCATGAAAATGACTGTGTTTTTGTGGTCGTCGACAGGTTCTCGAAGATGGCCATTATGGTGGCCTGCAAGAAGAATATCACAGCAGAAGCGACTGCTAAACTCTTCTTTGAATGAGTGGGGGTGCACTTTGGGATCCCACAGTCTATCATCTCAGATCGGGACAGTCGGTTTCTCAACACATTTTGGTCCAGTCTCTGGTCAATGCTGGACACCAAACTCACGAAGTCCACAGCCTTCCATCCTCAAACTGATGGCCAGACAGAGGTTGTCAATAGGATGATTGTGCACATTCTGTGCATGTATAACTCAAAGCATCCACGCACATGGGACGAGAGCCTCCCCTATGTTCAGCACAGCTACAACTGAGCTCTTCACAGCTCCACTGGCCATAGCCCTTTTCAAGTGGGTTTGGGATTCCAGCCACTATGCCCCATTGATGTGGCCATGCCACTTGCAGCTACTCACATGAATTCAGCTCATGTCCAGTCCGAAACAGATAAGGCCACCAGCTTCATTGAGCGCATCCAACATATTCGCCAGCCGGTCCATGACATTCTTGAGAAATCAAATGCCAAGTACAAGCAGCGACATGATCAACATCGGGTGCCACACAAGTTTCAGGTGGGCGACAAAGTCTGGTTGCATTTGCAAAAGGAACACCTTACTAGAGCCTATTGGAAATTGAGACCACTCCGATATGGTCCTTACACCATTACTAAGGCGATGGGAGACAATGCATTTGAGCTCAACATTCCCCCATTCCTTGGCCTGCACCCAGTGTTCAATGTGGACCGCCTTCGGCCATACTTTCCACCATTGCTAGACACATCTGACATTGCAGAACAGCTCAAACCCACAGAATTAAATCCAGATTGCATGGAACAAGCTGCACCTGATCGGATCATGGACACACAGATCAAGAACACTCGCCAACAGAATATCCAACTGTATCGAGTTGTCAAAGCAGGCCAACTCCTTCAGCAGGGCAAGTGTCTCACCAGGGAACAAGTTCAGCAGAAGTTTCCTCATCTCATGGAGGAGCTCAACGCAATGGGGACCATTTCTTCCTAAGGGGGGAGGAATGATCCAGGTGGATATTGGTGGCCACCTGCCAAGTCCACCTGGACCCCCACCATTGTCTTTCTCAGCATTTTCAGTTTCCTTAATTGTAGCACAACTTACTATTTTTAGCAGTTTTTCGGGTCGTGAACTTCCGGAGGCGTTTTGAGGTCCTAAACGACGTTTTTTTGGGAATCCGGGGGCAACATGGGTCCATTGAATGGACCAATGTTTCCCGTTCCAACAATGATAGTGCTCGGATAGATCTTTCTAATGAGCTATTGTACGCGTCAAACGGAGATCATATGCCAAAGTTACGACCCCGAGAAGTTGATGTACCAACTTACCCCCAAACGGGGCCCACAGTTTGGCGTTTCATCTCCTAGGGTTAGGTTTTGGAATGTTAAGGGTTTTCCATTGTTTCTCAACAATAAATAGGCCTTCGAGCCTCATTGTAACACAATTCAGAGGCATGTAGCCATCACATCTCTTCTCAGAGATAAGCTACCATCGCCCTAGCTGGTTTATTTCCATTTCTGGTTGTAAGCATATTTCAGTATTTTCCATTAATGAAATGAAGTATTATTTCCGCTGCATCTTTGTGTATATGGTTATCTATGTAATTTGTTGCATTCCTGTTTAAATCTGGATCAAATCTTGGCAACAAAGTTGGCAAGGAACTTATGAGAACCATCCACAATATCCCTAGTATTTTCCTCAATATCATCCATACCCAACTCCATGTTATCCTTACCATTCATCTCCACCACAAACCCAACCCAAACCACATCCATCTCAAATATCCACTCCCAGTCAACTGCCTGTACCACCATTTCCAAACCCACACATTGAAGTAGCTCAACCCACTTACAATGCTGATGTACAACACTTCCAAACATCTCCTCTTGAGATCAATGGTATTCACCATAGCTCAGAAAGAGTATTGCAAAAAAGACAGTATCTTGATATCATTGAAGGACCACATCTAGAAGAAGAAGATTCAAATGAGAATACCACCGAATCATGGGCTACACTTGATGAAGAGCAGACATCAAAATCATAGATCGAGAGAGCTCCCTCATGGTTACCATCAAATCCTCCATGTGTTCAAGAGAACAATCAACAAAAAGAGGAAGATTTGAAGGTCATGGAAGAAGAAGACATCCAAGATGATCCAAATCAGCAAGTGGACCAAGGGCATCATAACTATATTGAAATATGGTTCTAGATAGTCATTAAGTTGCAATAACACTCTCTTCTTCAACTGTGCTTGATCCTTTCAAAGTCAAATCATTTGGTCTCTGAAATCCGGGTATATGTCAAATCATATATTGCAAGCCCACACATCAGTTTATTTGTCATCTTGATGTGCACATGGATCTATTGGAAGTATTCTTATACTTGAAAGTGATTTTGTTTTTCAAGTAGGGTAGGGTTAATTTTTTTTTTGAAAAATAAGAGGAAAAAAAGCTCAGGTGAAAACCTCCTTTAAGGCACCTCAGGTTGGCTCATTGATTGAAAACATCTATGAGGTGGTCAATGGGTTGGGAAAAAAGGAAAAAGAAAAAGAAAAGATCCTAGGTGAAAACCTCCTTTGATGTGCCTAGGCAGACCTACTAGTTGAAAAACTCCTTGTGTGGCTAGTAGGCCTAGAAGAAGAAAAAAAGAAAAAATAAAAAAACTCGTTGCTCCATGTATCTCTTTGATGAATGTAGGTGTTCTCCAACATCTACAAGGAACAAAAACAAGTTGCCACCAAAGAAAGAAAAAAATAAGTCAAACCTAGTCAAAAGAATTCCACTTTTGACATCTCCTCCTTTGCTCAAATGATCCAACAAGACCAACGCCATGCCAAGCCATCACCCTCATCTATTTCCACCATCCACCCATCATTCTCAAGCTTTTCCCATTCAGTTTGCCTGTTGTCCTAAAAAACTATAGGAAGGCTCTGTTTTACTACAGGAAACAAAAATACATAGAGCAGAAATTTGTTTTTGCCATAACTTGAAAACCATGCATCCATTTTCCAAGATGTTTCAGGGGGGATGCATATGGATGATGGTAACATGCTCAAGAAATTTCAACAAATTCCAGTGCACAGTTTTCGAGAAATCAACCTCCATCACCTACAACCATTTTTTCATTTTCTTGATATCTATGCATCCATTTAAACATTTGTTTCATGGGGAGATGCATATGGATGATGGTAACATTCCCAAGAAATTTAAGAAAATTTCAGTGCACCATTTCCAAGAAATCTACCTCCATCACCTTCAGCCATTTTTAGTTTTTCTTGAGATCTGTGCACCCATTGACCATTTTTTTTATGGGGAGGTGCATAATGATGATGGCAGCATGCTCAGAAAGTTTCAGGCCAATCCATTCTACTATTTGTGAGATATGGACAAAACAAGTCTACTATAAGAGGTTGTCATGAATTACTATAGGAGTTTCCTGTAGTACTACATGAAGTTTTGAAAATCTACAAGAAAGGCAGCCTGATGGAAAAATTATGATGCAGGCCTGTTTTGGGTAGGAAAAAAGGATATTTACTTCAACACATCTCAACCAACACCCATCATGACCATGTCACTCTATGGCCACATCTTCCAGTCATTCTAATACCTATTTACCCTCCAACAGAGAAAGGACACAAACTTTAAGAAAAAGGGCAGCTACAACAACCTATATGGAAGTAACAACAGGCTCCAGGCCTAACCTTCAGCACCATGATTGAAAGAGGAGAAGCATAACTACAGGCATAATGAAACTCCTCCAAAACCCAGTAGCAACAAAGGAATCCATCACCTGCACATCAACAAGAAGACAACCCATTAGCAAAATAAGATCAAAAAAAAAAAAAAAAAGTTAGTCAACAAGATGTACCTGAGTCATGAGAAGCACAAAAACATCAACTCAGCAACAACGCATGTCTCTCCAACAACCATCAGGTAGGTACAGGTATGCAATATTCATGACCTCTTCTCTTGATTATATTATAGTTAGAAATTTGTTGTCAATGCATGAGAGATGAGGTCTTACAAGCTAAGGATGGGTCAACAATCTCAACTGCCTTCAACTAGTTAAATGCAGCTCACTCCTTCATTCATGCAATGTTGAAAAGTCAAATTACGAAAGGTGGTGATTTCAAGGAATGAGGACAACAGTTAAAATAAGAAATTTTTGTAAAGGCAAAGTCACCACATCACTCCAAGCCCTCCATCCACTTCATATTCACTATCTATCCATCATTCATCCATCCAATTTCATAATTTCAAGAACAAACCCTATCTCACCCTGAAAATTTCTTGACAAAGAAAACAGAGCATCCTCTCCATTTTCACAAACCTACACCATTTCTCATCACTCCCATACATTAGAAGACTCTAAAGGAAGAAGGAATGACTACTACAGGAAGGCATAATGTTGCTGCAAGAAGGAAGAAAGAAAAAATTGTGCTAAAACCCAAAATGACAGTGCCTAAGAGAGACCTAATCAAAACAAAGAACTCCAAGTTCATCAAGAAACCATCTAGGCCACAAGAGAGAAGAAGAAGACAACAAAAGGAAATGAGGCATCCACCGTCAAAACAGAACTCAAAATGCAGTGATGAAAAGAGACTTTCCAAGAGGTCTCTAATCTCTTTCTAGCTTTTGTCCAAGGCCTAAAAGATGTTATAGAAATGAGAGAAAGACATGGGAGTCAAGTTGAGGGCATGTACTAGGCTCAAACTATCATTTATGTTCAAAAAGGGTTTCCTATAGTTTTAACATGGTTTCTTGTAGTTTTGACAGGAATTACTACAGGATGTCCTAGTTCTCATCAAAAGACATTTTCAAGGTTTCAGAGGTTTCCAAATGGTTGAACAAGGTAGCAGAAGGTTGATAAGGATGTGTAAGACCATGCCAAACTAAAAAATATTCAAGAACCATCTTGAAAAATTGGAAGAAGGAAAATTAATGGTCTTAAGAAACAAGGATTTTTCTTTGCACAAATATGTTTTTGGGCTTTTCCTTGCAGAACTTACAACCAAGATTCTTAATGCACAAGAGAGAGGCCACCAGGGCCATGAATGAGGCACAATGAGGTCACTAAGTTTCTCAAAGGATGAGCAACACTTTCAGCAGGGGGTATGATGGGCCTCTAAATTAGACATAAATTAAGGCCCATGCCTCTAAATTAGACATAAATTAAGGCCTATCACCATCCTTCAGCACATTAAACCTCCCTTTTTGCATTAGATAATGTATTTTTAACTTTAATATATTCATTAGGAAGGTTTATGAATATTTGCATATTTGTGCCTAATATTATTTAATTTTGTGGAATATTATGAGAATATTGGGCAGATTATGAAGATTTGGAGGAGGAGATAATTTAGGGAAATTCTCCCTACTACAGGAGGATCACTATTAAATAATAAATCAACAAGATATTATGGAATATGGCACAGATTGTGGAACTCCAATGATTGAGAAAATCTAGGAACGTGTTCCCTGCCATTTAATGCAGGTTCCTAGTATTGGGAACCAGATCCACTAATCAAGGGATTTTGGTGGGGAAAGCTTCATCCATTCATGGGGAATTATTATTAATAATTTTTTATAAGTACCAAGTCAAATTTTCCTTCGGATAGATTTTGATTAGTGATCTTGTGGAGAGAACTCGTATTTCTGCAGCTCCATTGTATTTTCTTGCAGGGATGTAATTGTATTAATGAAAATAATGAAGATTGGTGTCATGTTCAACTTATAAATCTTGTTCTCCTCCATAGGTCTTTGAGTTTCCTTGGGCTTGGCCACCCCAAGAGCCCTAGAGCCCTTTTGTATCATTTTATTTCCTTCTTTTCACTTCTTATTCACATGCATCTCCTGTTTTTATTTCTTTCTATTTCCGCAGTTAGTATTAATGATTTCTTGTTGTAGGATTGATTTAAATGGTTAATGTAAGTTATTTTGCAGGATAACAAGCATCATTTCAACCTTGGAAAATATTTGGAAGATCATAGTAATCATTAAGCTACTTGGATTAGTTTTCTTATCCCCAAATCTAGACTTCTGGAACTCCTTTGCGGCAAAGAACAGTAAATTTATGATATTTTTTAGAGCATGCTAATGAGCTTCAATCAAGTTGGTTCCAATTGAATTAGATCACAAAAAAATTATAGTTCATAAAAAAATTACCCCGTTGCATTTTCACTTGATTAGGTTAGGCATTTTATAGATTTAGTAGCTCACTAGTTCTCGAAATTCTAGATTTTCGACTTGTAATTTTTTGCTAATTTTTTAGCATGGGTCAATAGAGATATTTTTGAGTGATTCCACTTGGAATGGGGACCTAAGACATCCTAGTCAATAAAAAATTTGTCCCATCCAATTTGGATTTTATTTTCTTGGTCATTCGATGAATTATATTTTCATATAGTAAATCTGTAACATCTCGTAGTAAAACAGGGGATCCTGTAGGAGAACTAGGGGATCCCATAGGAGAACTAGTACATCCTGTAGGAAATCTTGTATTGGCCTGTTTTGAGCCCCAATTGAGAAAAATCATCATTTAAGCTGGGATTAGGCCCCTACTTTACCTCCAAGCCATCTGTTAACACCCAGGTTGTTCCCTTTGACTGCCAAGGGAATACGACCGGGGTAACCACTAACCAATCTTTGGATTACAACTTCTAGCCAAACTGTAATCAGAGAGGGCTCTCTCTTTATGGTTTGTCTCTGTTTTGAGAAGGATTTTAGGCTAGCTATGATGCTCAAGGTTTGTTTTTGGACTTGGTTGGGTGATGGTTTCAATCAAGATATATATGTGTTCATTAATATGTTCTAGGCCATTGGGCATGGAGTCAGTGGTCCTTTAGTAGTTTGGTGTGCTGTGTTGATACAATAGTGATGCTGCAGAGCTGGATAAGTGTCTGAGAAACAATGCTTTGAAATTGTGATTGAGTGTGATGGATACAGTTCATGAAAGCCAGTTAAGAATGCTCCAGTAAACTGATATGCAAAGGAAGTGAGAATATTATTTAGAAGCAGTGAAGAATTTCTAGACAAAATTCATATTTATAGAATTAATGAAACATGAGCATTTAAGAATTCATGTCCATAGTTAATTCTGAAGAAAACATTTACAGCAATAGAAGATTGAGCACAGAGTGTAATCAAACATATCCTGCACTATCCCTTTTCCCTATTGCTAGATTTAGTGAAACAGGAGCATGAGTCAATAACATAAGAAGACAAACAGAGATTAAGGAAAACTTATTATTTCATCAGACAGCACAAGAATTCTGCAACAGCACGTAGGTCATCAACAAGACATCAAAGTTCCAGGAAATCACTGAGCTAGCCCAGCCCTTTGTATTAGATAATCTGAAAGTGTACAATAGATTTTCCTGAGAGTGAAAACCACCAACCCCTTATGCGTTTCTAAGGGGGGTATATATACAAAATTTACATAAGAAAAATATCAAAGCAATGAGTTAATGGCTCATTAATGTTATGCCAACTCCTGGAGCCTTGTAGCTGAGAAATTGAATGCTGTAATAACTCTTTAGTGCTTTAGCTGTCCAAAATAGTCAGAAACTGTTGACTTGGTGGTTGTTGGAGTCGGTTGAGGGTACGCTGTCCAAAAATCCGCGTATCTTCTTATCCTTTGGGCTAGCTGTCGTTCTCCATGTGCTTAGTCACCTTTCAGCTGCCTTAAATGCTAACTTTTTCTGCTGTTTGTCTTCTAGTTAATTGGAGCTAGCAATGACAGAGCAACTGGAGCTATCGTGGCAGAATTTGAAGCATTGCCTGCCACCAATCCTCCTTGGGCAGCTGATGTCTTCTAATTTTTATCAAAGTTTCATCAGCCTCTGTATATCTGTAAAAGTTTGGAGGAGTTTTCAAAAAGGTGATTTACCTCATTTTCAATAAAAAACAGGCCTTCAAGTTTATCGTATAGGCTCTATCCTGTTGGAGGCCCTGTTTCCTCAGATGTACTGCCAGATGCAGTGATTTTATTTTCAATATAAGTTGCCATCCTGTTGGTAAATTGATCTCGGGAGATCAGTCTCCCTGCACCGCTTAGTAGGCTGGGCAGTCCCTTTGCTTGCAGCACTGCCATCTTGACTTTATACTCCTCCACATCAGCCTGTATTTCATAGCACTTCCTCTCCACAGTTTGTACATAATTTCTGAGAGTTAGCACCTTTTTGGCTGTGAGGACAGCCTCTGTTCTGTTGACAATGCCGATGGCTGCCAGTTCCTCCTTTTCTTGCCTGTTCAAAAAATCTATCATTCTGTTTTCCTGTTCAGGTTTGTCTCCCAGTACTGCTTTGGCCCTCTGAATTTCTGTCTGTGCTTGGCCAATTAAATCCATCTGCTCATGTATAGTTTTGATTGACCTCCATTGTTGAGTGATGGATTGGCCAATTTTGGCCCATAGAATTATTTTTATCTCAGCCATGGCACTCTCCAGATTTAGCTCTTTCTCTAAGGCCTTTATCTTTTCTTTTAGGGCCTTTATTTCTCTGCCTTGCTCTGCTACAGTCACTTTTGATTTATCATACTTGGCATCCAGTTCTGCCAATTTTTCCTTGGCCTTTTTTATCTCATTTGCCTGGAGCTCCATTTCTTTGATGGCCTTAGTCAATTCTTCTACGCTTGTGCTGGAATCTGGAGCTTTTGTTGTTGTTGCTGCTTCTGTTGTGGGGGCCACTGCTGCCTCTGTAGTTGTTGCTGTTGTTGAAGTAGTTGGAGGAGCTTGGGATGTAGATTCTCCTTGCTTATCTTGTAATTCTCCCTCAAGCTCTTTCTCCAAATCGAGGACCTTTTGGTTTAGCTGCATTATGAGGTCCAGTTGCTCATCGACCTGCTTTTCCTTTTGTAGCTCTGCTGTTTGAGGGTGCTCTGTGGGCAGCAGCTTCAACCTCTTCTTTAATGCATTGAGGTCATCTTCTTTTTTCTTCATAAGGGCCTTTACACCCTTTGGATCCTTAGGATCATGTCCTAGGTCGATAATAATGTCCTCAAGTGATTTTATTCTGTTATCTTTGGCTAGGGAGGACATTCTCTCAAAATCCAACTGAGTGTTGGTATTCTTCAGTGACTCTTTCAGCTCATGGGCCATGGTTGCCCTGTCTACCAAGGTTGCATAGACCATTTATCCTGCCTGCTTGTGGAGTTCAATTTGGTCCATGGGATGGATGTCTTTGGCTAGGACCTCCACCCTTGTCTTCACATAATCTGCCGTTGATTTTGGATTGGGCACTGTAGGTTTGAAATGGCTGAGGAGAAATTTCTCCTCTTGAATGTCATATACAGACATTAGCCTTTCTTTCTGGGCTAGTGTGGCATTTAAAAATTGTTTGTAGACTTCCACCCTCAGCAAGTCATTCTGTGCCTTAATTTGCTTGAAAGAAGCCTTAGTGCTTTTGGGCTTCTTGCTCTGCTGAGAGGAGGAGGACACCTCCAAACCAAGTTGTAATCCTTGCTCCTGCTGAAAGGAGCTTGTACCTGTATGCTGGCTGCCCTCCCTGTCTTTCCTTGAACTATCAAGGATTTCTTCAGTGATGTCTTCTACCTCTGGGGAGTCAGCTCTTTGCCTTTTGGTCTGGGGTTGTTGGGAGGATCCACTAGCAGGAGTGGACTCTTCTCTGTCTCTTTTTGTACCCCTCTCCTCCTGTGATGGGGTCTGCATAATTGGAGCTATTTGTGGCTCAGTTTGTGGAGGGGGAGTCTACTCTTGTTGCTGCTCTGGTTGCTGCCCTTGTTGCTGCCCTTGTTGCTGCTCTGGTTGCTGCCCTTGTTGCTGCCCTTGTTGCTGCTCTGGTTGCTGCTCACTTGAAGGGGCCGGTTTTTCTTTCACGGTTTCCTTTTCAGCACCCATTATCCCTTTCCCTTTGTCTGTACTTGGTGCTACTGCAGAAGGTGCCTGGGTGACTGGTGCAGTTCTTGAGGCCGAGGTCCCTTCTCCTGCTGAGTGCAGTCGTTTGAAGGGTACCTGCTACACAGAATCTAGGTCAAGAGTCTTTTCCAGTTCTCTGACATTCTTTAACATTGTCTCTTCTTCAGTTAATTTTTCAATTAAAGTATCCTGCTGCCATTCTTGCTGGTTGGCATATTTTTCAATGTGTGGATATTTGCAATGCTTATAACCTAGTAGCTTGTACTTGACTCTTCTAGCAGTAATGAAGCCTTCAGGGTCATAAGGGACCCACTGGAAACTATGTGATAGCTTGTATTTGTTTCTGAGGATTAGGTCAGCATCTTCCCATCCTTCTTTTTTATTCATGATGAAGGGGCCCACCTGGTGCTTGAACTTGAGATGGGCTTTCTTTTTGGAGCTGTGAAAGTGAGTGAGGTCAGATTGAATTAACTGCCTATAATACTCCAAGGCAAATATCCTCATAGGCACATATTTTGGGAGCCTGTATGGACAGAGCTCACAGCCATAGACTCTGATGACTGTATGCTCCTCATATAGGTACCAATCACCTATTTTGTAATTCTTGGAGAGCTGCAGGACTTTCTGAATTTCAGTTGATATTCTAGGAGGAGGGGACCTCATCAATAAGCAAGAGACAGGGTATAAAAATTGGTCAATAAATTCACAATAGGAATAGGGTGAATTTTGGACTTTGTGATAGACAGATGTCCAAAAGATAACAGATCTTCTTTCCTCTTTATAATCCAGCTTTTTGATGTAGCATGGAAAAACCTTGGACTGATAGTACATAAAAAGGTGGTAGATATAGGATGAGTACTTTAAGACACCCTGTCTGTCTACTTTGCACAGCTGATCATGAATCTTGTTAGCTATGAACTTGGCAAAGTTATATGTGCAGGCAGGGGGTTGGCCTGGGCTGTAAGCAGCTAGTAATACCAACATTGTTTCATCCACATGCTCACTGGTTCTGTATCCCAACACATAAGCAATCATGTCTAGCAACAGTCTTCCCACCTCAGTAAAATAGACATCCAGATAGGGAGGTGGCCCTGTGGGCTGGCATTCAGGTCTCATAAATGTCCTGGTGACCTTCTGAATATCCTCACTGGTCATCTTGGCACCAGTGTCCAGCAGATAATTCATGGAAAATGGGAACAACAGCTCAATTTGATCAAAGTGGAGCATCTTATTGATGGTTTCAGGATTAATGTGAAAGAGGATGCTCCCAGATGGAGACTTAATAGCTCTTTGCTGCACATCATAGTTTTCAGCACATAGGCGAATAATCTCAAGAAAAACATTGATAGAGGGGAGACAGTAGTATGGAAGATTTGACTCCCATATCCCATATGTATCATGACCATTCAGGTAGTCATCTCTTAATTGCCTGAAGGTCTGCAAGAAGTCCCTGTTACCCACAAAGTCTTCAATGAGGTAGTCCCTGTCAGCAAGAGGCAAGGACTCCAGGTCTTTGTTTGGTGCATTTAAAGGAGCAACACTGAGGGCTGAGGGTGCAGGAGCAGCCATTGTGTAATCTGATTTTGATCAAGGTGAGTGCAATGGTTTGCAAGGTTGTTCAGAGCTTGAGTGACAGGCTCACTGTAGACAATTCTTGAAATCTTCTTCACAGTGGAAAAGGCAGGCTTGGCAGACTTGTTTCTGCTGTTTTTGGTAAATTCACAGGGATTGTGAATTGATGGGGATGATTACAGAGGGTGAGCTGGCTTCAATTGGGTGACATGCAACCTTGGGCCTCCACCCGGCAAAAGGGAACAATGCCGAGCAACTCGGGGCTTAATATGTAAATTCAGGCTGTGAATTATGATTAGAGTGTCAAATTCTTGGAGCTAGGGTAATGCAGGTTGTTTTAATTGTCAATTCCGTGGTGGACAGTATGCAATTTAGGATTGGACCTATGCTTATTGGAGAATTTACAAAGTAATGGCAAGCATGGGGACGAAATAAGGAACTTGCGATGAATACCTGGATAAAACAACACTGAATGTCTTCGGGCCGAGCAGGGGGAGCTCACTGCAGCTGAATTGCCAAGTTATAACGGCCGCAACTTTGAATTTGATGGCTGGAGGAAATTTCGCGGCGAACAGGTTGACAATGGCTGCGTCGTTTTCGCGTGAAAATGACAATAAACGGCTAGTTTGGGCGTTTTTAATGACAAAATTGGACAAAACGGGTCATTGGCGCTTTTTCCGCCAATGACGTCAGCATGACGTCACGGCGGGCCCCGGTACGGAGGGTGACGTGGGTGCTGAGTTGGAGGCCGGCGTGGCTGGACACGGTGGCGGGCGGATGCAGTGGCAGGGCTACGTGGAGGGCCACGGGGCGCGGGGGCGGGCGGAGGCGACACGACGTCAGGATGACGTGAGGGTGACGCGCGCCGGATGGGCGGTATCAGGGAGGCGGTAAGTGGTCTCCCCGCACCACCTTTGGTGATAGGCGGTATCGGGGAGGGGGGCTCCGAACAACCCCAGCGCATGCCACGCGTCCTGGGTACGGCCCCCAATACCACCCTTCCCCGGACGTTAAAGGGAGGCAGGTCGGGATCGGAGATTGACCGCCCACCGTTGGATCGGGGGCGGCGGACGATCAACGGCTGGCGGGTACTGCCGTCTGTCGCGCAGCTTTGAGTTGGGCCCCGCCCGACCATTTAAATATTCGATTTAATATTTGGGCGCTCGACTTTGGGTTTTTTGGTTTTTTGTGGGTTTTTTCGGGTTTTTTCGGGTTTTTGGGTTAATCTGTGGGGGAAAAGAGGTTAAAAGGGTTTAAGCAGAGGGAAAGGGGTTTTTTGATGAAACCTTTTGAAAAGAGGGGAAGTGAGGGCTTAGGGGGAGGTTATTACTCCTAACCAGAGGTTAGAGTAATCCCATGACAGGGTTGACCATAGTCCCTGGTGGACTAATGTCTCCCTTAGACAAACTTATTTAGCTATAGTGCTAACAAGGGGGATATTATACATGTTTTGGGGTTTATACACCATGGTGTTACAATAGTAGGGAAAAGTGGAACATAGGGGATTTAGATAATAAGAAGTTAGGGGTTAATATGAAGGGGGGGGAAGGGATGAGAGGGTGAAACACTAAGTTTATATGAAAACAACTTAGTTTAGAGAGTAGATCAAAATAAAAAGAATTTTTAGACAAGAAATGTGGCTCTTAAAGAACCAAGAACCAACATAAGACCTTGAATTCTTTCATGAAGGCAACTGGTGTGGGGATGTTAGTAATGAATGTGCTGGGGGGAGACAGGAAGTTAGACATGCTCCTTTGCCTTGCTGCAACATGATGGAGAAGAGAAGCTTTTCTATGCCTTGATGTTTCTTTCATGTTAGACCAGCAAGATTCAGTTGAAATGAATGATATTTTTGCAACCCCATCTACCTACCCATCTACTTGCCTAGCATTTTTTGTTTCTTCATGGAGGGTGCACTTAGGCTTGCAGACCCTTATGTGCCTTTTTCTTTTGCTTTGGCTTTTCTTTTGATTTTCTATCTAGAACTACCCTTATTGCTTCCAAGGTCCCAGATTAAGCAGTTGGGAACCTTACTTCTCTACCTAAGCTACTGGTCTCCCAAGATTAAACAGTTTGGACAGACTTCTTTCTCTATTCTACAACAGAAAATTAAAACATGGCATGATCCAGATTAGGCTGTTGAACCACCCATCAAAATTGAGTCAACATCAAGCTATGTACACATGTTTTCTCCTGGAAATATGGGATCTTTGCATCACCAAAGCAGAGCATATTTGGACCTTTCTTTGCCAATCATGAAATATGAAACCTATTGGTATAGGTAGCTAACAGTGGCTCCACATGGGGATGGTTTTTCTATTTGAAAGACCAAGAACAGCAGGTCAGAATGCCTTGGCCCCTGACATCGTTTACCAAACTTGGAATATTCCTCTTTGAAATGCCAAAATTGTGCTCTTCCCATCTTGGTAAATCTCTGAACTTATTTGCCTTTTGCTGATAACTTATAAAACTTGAGAAACTGCATTTTTACATTTTTAACAGAAAGTAATATATACACCTGGATATGTACAAGGGAAACTCAGGTTACACTTATGGATAGTAGTCAAAATAGTGCTTCAGCATCCTGCCATTCACAGGACCTTCATCCAGATCAGCTTCATCAAGACTTTTAAGGAAGTAAGTATTGTTTCCTTGTACTGCTTGAACAACAAATGGTCCTCTCCAAAGGGAATCAAATTTTCCATGTTTTCCCTTATCTTCCCTTCTTGAATCCCATTTGAGGACTTTGTCACCAACGTTAAAATCTTCTGCCTTGGTCCTTCTGTCAAAGGCTTTCTTTAACTTTTCTTGTAAAACTTGAACTCTGTTGTAAACTTGGTCTCTAGTTTGCTGCAAACATATTATTTGATTTATCCTTCTTTGCATATCATTTGGCTCAGCTTGACTTTCTTGAAGTAATTTCATAACAGGGACCCCTAGTGATGAAGGAAATTTGGCTTCTAATCCATAAACTAACTCATATGGGCTGATCCCAATTGATCTCTTGGTTGTTAGTCTATCTGCCCATAAGGCATTCACAAGCTTCTTATGCCAATTCTTCTTATTTTCTTCCAACACCTTCTTTATGATGTTTACAAGGATTTTATTTGATGATTCAGCAAGGCCATTTCCTTGGGGATAGTATGCAGTAGAATGATCCAAGGTAATGTGAAATTTGTGGCAGAAATTCACCATCTTATTAGATCTGAAGGCAGCAGCATTGTCTGTTATTATCTTATCAGGACAGCCAAATCTAGAAAGAATATTGGTCTCAAGGAACTGAATGATAGTGGAATCATTTGCTTGTCTGCATGGAACAGCTTCAATCCATTTAGTAAAGTAGTCTGTAGCTGTTAGAATCCATCTATGTTGGCCTGAAGATGAGGGATGAATTTCCCCGATGAAATCCAAGCCCCATTGTTGAAAAGGTCTCTCTGTTGCAATAGGCCTCAAAGGAAGTGGCAGTAACTTTCTCTTTCCCTCAAACACTTGACATTTATGACATGAGGTGGTGAATTTCTTGACATCAGAGAAAACAGTGGGCCAATAGTAACCAGCCCTCAGTATCTTATCCACAGTGGACTTCCAATACAAGTGTCCACCACAGTCACCTGCATGAAATTCTTTGGTGACACTGTTAGTCTCATTCTCAATCAGGCAGTTTAACAATATACCCTCATGGTTTTTCCAGAGTAAATTGCCATCCATGACACAAAATTTTGAAGCTTTCATTTTTAGGAACCTACACTTACTTCTGGACAATCCTAGTGGAGCACACAGGTTTTGTAACACATAACATATATCAGAATACCAAGGGGACTGTTCAAAGGCTACGTTGATCTCTGGAGTCGCCAGCTCCGGTTCACTGTCCAGTTGGTTAATGTCTAAGGCTTGAAAGTTTGCTTCTGTCATTAGTTTGGCCAAACCTTGCCCTTTTATCAGTTTTGTAGGTTTTATTTCAATATCAAATTCCAAAATGTTGGCAATCCACTTTCCTCTTCTGCCCTCTAAGTTCTCTTGAGTAAGTATGTCTTTCACAATGGGACTTGGTACATAAGCAATGACATGGGAATATAGGATGTAAATCCTAAAGTCTTTGATGGTTTTGACCAAAGCATAAACTTGTTTCTCCATGATTTGATATTTCAGAGGTGCATCTCTAAGAGCTCTACTAAAGAACGCAATGGGTTTCTCATTTCCTTGGTCATCTTTCTGTAATAAGACAGCAGCAATGGTATGCTGGGAGGAAAAAGAGAAAATAATGAATTCTCTATCAAATTGAGGGTTTGTTAAGACTGGTGTTTGGGTAAGGGCCAACCTTATGCCTTCAAAAGCTTGATTTGCTTCTACCGTCCATTTCACTTTTGAATCCTTTTTTAGCATGTTATTCAGTAATCTGATCAGTTCTGCTAAGTTTGGGATAAACCTCCTTAGGAAGTTGATCTTCCCCAGGAATGCTTGTAATTCTTTGATGTTTCTAGGGTGGGGCATTTGCAAGATAGCTTGTATCCCGTCTGGGTCAATTCTAATGCCATCCTTTGAAATGATGTGACCTAGCAGCTTACCTTCTTCTAAACCAAACAGGGATTTCTTGGGATTTAAAGAAATTCCATACTTCCTACAGGTTATGAATATTTGCCTTAGATGTTTCAAATGTTCTTGGTCAGATTTTGAGAAAGGTGTGAGATCATCTAAATAAATGACAAGGAAGTCATGAATCTCTTTGGCAAAAGCAATATCCATTGCTCTTTGAAATGTAGCCCCTGCATTTTTCAATCCAAAAGGCATTTTTACATATTTGAAGGTTCCCCATGGGGTTGTAAATGTTGTTTTGTCTTGATCATCAGGGTGAACTAGGATCTGATTAAAGCCTGAGAATCCATCAAGTAATGAAATTCTTGAGGCCCCCACTACTCTTTGCAAGATGTGATCCATCTTGGGTAAGGGGTAATTATCTTTCAGGGACACTTGATTCAAGTTCCTTAGATCAACACAAAGCCTTATTTCACCAGTTTTCTTTCTGGTAGGAACCAAGTTTGAAACCCAATCAGAAAATCTGATTGGTGCTATGATGCCAGCTTTAAACATTTTTTGTACCTCTTGCTCCATTGATGGGAGAAGCATAGGATTGATTCTCCTCAATTTTTGGTTAAAGGGTTTTTGATTTGGCTTGAGAGGGATAGTGTGTTGAATAACAGAGGTGTCATAGGATTTTAAATCCTCATAACTCCATGCAAAGACATCTTCGAATTCTTTAAAGAGGTCAATGTATTTAGGCTTCTGATCAGGTGGTAAAGATGCAGACAATTTAATTATCTTGGGTTGTTCTGCAGTTCCAATGTTACACTCTTCTATGGTAGTATTGAGGGGCTGCAATTTTGGCTTTCTGAGAATATCATTTGAGTCGAAAATGTCTTCCAAGGGAGTAAGGCCTGTTGGGAGGAAGTTGTCTTTCAGTTGTATAATTTCAGCTTCATGATCAGCTATCTCCTCACATCTGATTTGTTTAAGTTCTTGTAGATTTTCTTTGTTGAAAATGGTTGGATGCAACATTTGGTTTGTTGTTTTGGGCGAAATACTTGTTTGGTGTTGTTCACCTAGTGTTTGTGAATCACTTGCAGCCTCCATATCAATGTTTAGCCCTGAAAATTCTTGCTGCAAAGTCAAAAATTGATTTATATGGGTATCATCCTCAAACACTTGCCAGTCCTTGACGTTGTTTGGGATAGAAGGTCTGTGTTTTACCTCAGCTGTAAAGCAATGCTGGGGTTCAAAAGGAAGTTTACAAGTGCTTGCAAATGTAGCCAAGCTATGAGCATGCAGGTTATGGGTTCTAGGAATTTTGGTAATTTGAAATTCAGTGAAGGACTGCAGTAGTTCAGCAGCAGCAGATCTATAAGACCTCAGTCTTTTGTCATTGGTGACAAAATTACCCTTTACTTGTTGTATGACTAGGTCTGAGTCTCCTAGGATTGAAACTTTTATGGCTTTTAAGGATTTTACTAGCTTGAGGCCTAGCAAGAGAGCTTCATATTCTGCCATGTTGTTGGTGCACCTGAAGTTTAACATATAGGCTCGGCCTTCTGCTTGACTGTTTTGTTTATTATGTATCCAAACCCCTGCTCCTGCCCCTAATTTGTTGACTGACCCATCAAATTCAAGGAACCATAGGATATCTTGTTTTAGGGAAAAATTGTCAACTGTTATTGGAGTTAGCATCAACAATTTAAGATCTTTGCTTATATTTGGTTTTCCTTCTTGAACTGCTTTGTTAATTGATTTCTCAATCATTATGTCTTGAACAATAGTTTCTTCATTTATATGCTGATCTTGTTTGAGTGTTTGGTTTTCTTCATCATTTGTGGGACCTGTATTATTATTGAAGAGAATATAGGAGTCTATGTCAGAATGGACAGCATATATGGGAAAATTTTGAGGTTTTTCTTCGCTGCTGACCATGTATTTCATAAGTGACTCTCTATATAACCTCTTGGGTTGACCAAAGACTGAGATGGTGGCATATGACATGTCTAATTGTAGGGAACCTTGGAGTTTAGCCCCCCATGATCTTGATAATAGCATCCCATATTTAGGTGGGATATCAGCAACTACAACATCCATTAGAATTGTTTTATTTGGGTACTGAACAAGGGACACACATAAGTCTTTTATCAAGCCTAAACACTTAACTTGGCTGGAGTCAAATGAGAATAGGTCCTTATATGGTCTTGTAATATCTAGATTCAATCTCTCCATGACTGATTTAGGCATCAGGTTGTGAGAGGCCCCTGAGTCAAACATTGCATTGTGTAGTATCTTATCATGAACATGTAAACTGACATAAAAAGGTAAGATCCCTGTGACTGCTGTTTTTCCATCAACTTCTGGACCAAACATCAATTCTGGGGTGTCATCCAACACATTGACATTATCTTTATTGCGAGTAAGTTGTAGGGACTTCTTGATTTGTTGTTTATAAATGTCATTCTTGGCTAGTTCTGAGAGAGGGATAGCTACCTTCAATTTGCCAATTTCAGTTTCTAAGTCAAAGGGTCTTTCAGATTGGATCTTGGTGTTGTGGGTGACAGCCTTTTCCTTGTTCACTAGGTTTTCTTCTTGATTCTTATCTTGATCTTGAGGCTTGTCCTTCTTACTCATCTCTTGAGAAGTTTTACTTGGATTGGGCTGCAAGGGTGATGTAGCCATAGGCCGTTGTTTTGCATGCAATGGTTCAGTGACTTCTTGAACGGTTATTTCATCTGTAACTGAATCAGTTGCGTCATTCGGTTCTGTGACTATGGCTCTTTTGGGCTGCTGGTTATCCTTTATTTTTTCAGGCTGTGTTACATTTATAGTTCTGCTTCTTAGCTTATATTGTTTATGAACTTCATAAACAGCTGTGTCATAGCCTTGTTTAAAGTCAAATGACTCACCTGACCTGGTTTGGAATTGCTGAATGTCATCATCTTTATGATCCTCTTGACTCAAGAAAACTTGCTGCTCATCATTCAGGCCCATCAGGTTAATGTGGGTGTCATCTGTTTGCTCATTCAAAGTGGATGCCTCAGTATAGTTTTCCTGGAAAGGAGGTCTTATGTCTGGATCAGAACCGGCCTTGCCAACGTTTGGGTTTTGATTTCTCCTAAAATTGGGATTTCTAATAGGGTTATTTTGTGGTGCTTCCCATGATGACTTTCTTTCAACTGATTCTACTCTATCACCCAATCTCTTCATACCAGTGAGTATTGCATCCAGTTTTTGATCAAAGGCTGAGGGTTCTTCTTTGAAAGTGGTTCTCTTTTCCAGTCTTGCCCTGTTTCTTTGGGCAATCAGGTTAGCCTCTACTGTGATAGCAACCTTTTGGGCATCTTCAAGGGTTTCAGGGGCTCTTTCCTTCAACTGATATGCCATATCAGGGTCAAAACCATCCGGAAATTTGTACAAGGCTAAATCAGGAGGAGGTCTTAAATTCTGTGGTATTGCGTTATATACGTTGTTGAATCTTGCACAATACTCCAAAACGGTCTCTTGAGGACCTCGTTTGATTGTATCATATTCACCAAGTATGTGCAGGGGATCTTTCTTTTTCTCCCATCTGTTAGTAAAGGCTTGATAAAGCTCATCAGGGTTGTGATGGTATTTACAGCCAGTGATCTAAACCAAGTTCTTACATCCCCTGTGAGGCTCTGAACAAAGATTCTCATTCTCACACTGTCATCATCTATTTCATAGTTCTCAAAATGGTCTTGCATCCTTCTGGCATGCTGAATTGCTGTGAAAGGGCCAGTGGAGTCAAAATATGAGATCTTGGATTGGTAGTCCTGGGGTAGAGCTGCAGCATTGGCAGGCAACTGCAGGGGTGCATATCTATTAGCCATATTTGCAGGATTTATAGGATTGACAGGGATAACTGGGATAGCATGAACAACTGATACAACAGGGGGATTGGGAATGGTAGAAACTAGAGTGTTGGTCAAGGGAATATGTGCAGTGGATGGAGGTGTGAAATAAGGGCTTTGAGATGTGGATGGTGAACTGGGGGAATCAAGGGTAGACCAAAATAGAACCTTGATTGGAGTTGGAACAGGGTTTGGATGAGCTGTCTCAGGACTTGAATCAGCAAGAGTTTCCTGTCCCTGCTGCTTCCTAATGATCTTAGGGATTGTATTAGGATTCTCAAAAACAGTTGGAGGATTGGGGTCAGGATTTGAACTTGTATATCGTGGATTCTTCTTGGGAGCCAGCTTCTGAACTGTGTTTCAGTATGTTTTTTGGAATATTTTTGTGTCTACAAGGGCCAGACAAGATCTTGGAGTGACTGTGTATATCTTAAAGCTAGCATGAAAACTGACTGAAGCAGCTTAAAGAAATATACATAAATTAGAAAATCCTGAGGAACTCCCCAGTGGAGTCGCCAATTATGTTAACACCCAGGTTGTTCCCTTTGACTCCTAAGGGAATACGGCCGGGGTAACCACTAACCAATCTTTGGATTACAGCTTCTAGCCAAACTGTAATCAGAGAGGGCTCTCTCTTTATGGTTTGTCTCTGTTTTGAGAAGGATTTTAGGCTAGCTATGATGCTCAAGGTTTGTTTTTGGACTTGGTTGGGTGATGGTTTCAATCAAGATATATATGTGTTCACTAATATGTTCTAGGCCATTGGGCATGGAGTCAGTGGTCCTTTAGTAGTTTGGTGTGCTGTGTTGATACAGTAGTGATGCTACAGAGCTGGATAAGTGTCTGAGAAACAATGCTTTGAAATTGTGATTGAGTGTGATGGATACAGTTCATGAAAGGCAGTTAAGAATCCTCCAGTAAACTGATATGCAAAGGAAGTGAGAATATTATTTAGAAGCAGTGAAGAATTTCTAGACAACATTCATATTTATAGAATTAATGAAACATGAGCATTTAAGAATTCATGTCCATAGTTAATTCTGAAGAAAAAATTTACAGCAATAGAAGATTGAGCACAGAGTGTAATCAAACATATCCTGCACTATACCTTTTCCCTATTGCTAGATTTAGTGAAACAAGAGCATGAGTCAATAACATAAGAAGACAAACATAGATTAAGGAAAACTTATTATTTCATCAGATAGCACAAGAATTCTGCAACAGCACGTAGGTCATCAGCAAGACATCAAAGTTCCAGGAAATCACTGAGCTAGCCCAGCCCTTTGTATTAGATAATCTGAAAGTGTACAATAGATTTGCCTCAGAGTGAAAACCACCAACCCCTTATGCGTTGCTAAGGGGGGTATATATACAAAATTTACATAAGAAAAATATCAAAGCAATGAGTTAATGGCTCATTAATGTTATGCCAACTCCTGGAGCCTTGTAGCTGAGAAATTTAATGCTGTAATAACTCTTCAGTGCTTTAGCTGTCCAAAATAGTCAGAAACTGTTGACTTGGTGGCTGTTGGAGTCGGTTGAGGGTACGCTGTCCAAAAATCCGCGTATCTTCTTATCCTTTGGGCTAGCTGTCGTTCTCCATGTGCTTAGTCACCTTTCAGCTGCCTTAAATGCTAACTTTTTCTGCTGTTTGTCTTCTAGTTAATTGGAGCTGGCAATGACCGAGCAACTGGAGCTATCGTGGCAGAATTTGAAGCATTGCCTGCCACCAATCCTCCTTGGGCAGCTGATGTCTTCTAATTTTTATCAAAGTTTCGTCGGCCTCTGTATATCTGTAAAAGTTTGGAGGAGTTTCAAAAAGGTGATTTACCTCATTTTCAATAAAAAACAGGCCTTCAAGTTTATCGTATAGGCTCTGTCCTGTTGGAGGCCCTGTTTCCTCAGATGTACTGCCAGATGCAGTGATTTGATTTTCAATATAAGTTGCCATCCTGTTGGTAAATTGATCTCGGGAGATCAGTCTTCCTGCACCGCTTAGTAGGCTGGGCAGTCCCTTTGCTTGCAGCACTGCCATCTTGACTTTATACTCCTCCACATCAGCCTGTATTTCATAGCACTTCCTCTCCACAGTTTGTACATAATTTCTGAGAGTTAGCACCTTTTTGGCTATGAGGACAACCTCTGTTCTGTTGACAATGCCGATGGCTGCCAGTTCCTCCTTTTCTTGCCTGTTCAAAAAATCTATCATTCTGTTTGCCTGTTCAAGTTTGTCTCCCAGTACTGCTTTGGCCCTCTGAATTTCTGTCTGTGTTTGGCCAATTAAATCCATCTGCTCATGTATAGTTTTGATTGACCTCCATTGTTGAGTGATGGATTGGCCAATTTTGGCCCATAGAATTCTTTTTATCTCAGCCATGGCACTCTCCAGATTTAGCTCTTTCTCTAAGGCCTTTATCTTTTCTTTTAGGGCCTTTATTTCTCTGCCTTTCTCTGCTACAGTCACTTTTGATTTATCATACTTGGCATCCAGTTCTGCCAATTTTTCCTTGGCCTTTTTTATCTCATTTGCCTGGAGCTCCATTTCTTTGATGGCCTTAGTCAATTCTTCTATGCTTGTGCTGGAATCTGGAGCTTTTGTTGTTGCTGCTGCTTCTGTTGTGGGGGCCACTGCTGCCTCTGTAGTTGTTGATGTTGTTGAAGTAGTTGGAGGAGCTTGGGATGTAGATTCTCCCTGCTTATCTTGTAATGCTCCCTCAAGCTCTTTCTCCAAATCGAGGACCTTTTGGTTTAGCTGCATTATGAGGTCCAGTTGCTCATCGACCTGCTTTTCCTTTTGTAGCTCTGCTGTTTGAGGGTGCTCTGTGGGCAGCAGCTTCAACCTCTTCTTTAATGCATTGAGGTCATCTTCTTTTTTCTTCATAAGGGCCTTTACACCCTTTGGATCCTTAGGATCATGTCCTAGGTCGATAATAATGTCCTCAAGTGATTTTATTCTGTTATCTTTGGCTAGGGAGGACATTCTCTCAAAATCCAACTGAGTGTTGGTATTCTTCAGTGACTCTTTCAGCCCGTGGGCCATGGTTGCCCTGTCTACCAATGTTGCATAGACCATTTCTCCTGCCTGCTTGTGGAGTTCAATTTGGTCCATGGGATGGATGTCTTTGGCTAGGACCTCCACCCTTGTCTTCACATAATCTGCCGCTGATTTTGGATTGGGCACTGTAGGTTTGAAATGGCTGAGGAGCAATTTCTCCTCTTGAATGTCATATACAGACATTAGCCTTTCTTTCTGGGCTGGTGTGGCATTTAAAAATTGTTTGTAGACTTCCACCCTTAGCAAGTCATTCTGTGCCTTAATTTGCTTGAAAGAAGCCTTAGTGCTTTTGGGCTTCTTGCTCTGCTGAGAGGAGGAGGACACCTCCAAACCAAGTTGTAATCCTTGCTCCTGCTGAAAGGAGCTTGTACCTGTATGCTGGCTGCCCTCCCTGTCTTTCCTTGAACTGTCAAGGATTTCTTCAGTGATGTCTTCTACCTCTGGGGAGTCAGCTCTTTGCCTTTTGGTCTGGGGTTGTTGGGAGGATCCACTAGCAGGAGTGGACTCTTCTCTGTCTCTTTTTGTACCCCTCTCCTCCTGTGCTGGGGTCTGCATAATTGGAGCTATTTGTGGCTCAGTTTGTGGAGGGGGAGTCTGCTCTTGTTGCTGCTCTGGTTGCTGCCCTTGTTGCTGCCCTTGTTGCTGCTCTGGTTGTTGCCCTTGTTGCTGCCCTTGTTGCTGCTCTTGTTGCTGCTCACTTGAAGGGGCCGGTTTTTCTTTCACGGTTTCCTTTTCAGCACCCATTATCCCTTTCCCTTTGTCTGTACTTGGTGCTGCTGCAGAAGGTGCCTGGGTGACTGGTGCAGTTCTTGAGGCCGAGGTCCCTTCTCCTGCTGAGTGCGGTCGTTTGAAGGGTACCTGCTACACAGAATCTAGGTCAAGAGTCTTTTCCAGTTCTCTGACATTCTTTAACATTGTCTCTTCTTCAGTTAATTTTTCAATTAAAGTATCCTGCTGCCATTCTTGCTGGTTGGCATATTTTTCAATGTGTGGATATTTGCAATGCTTATAACCTAGTAGCCTGTACTTGACTCTTCTAGCAGTAATGAAGCCTTCAGGGTCATAAGGGACCCACCGGAAACTATGTGATAACTTGTATTTGTTTCTGAGGATTAGGTCAGCATCTTCCCATCCTTCTTTTTTATTCATGATGAAGGGGCCCACCTGGTGCTTGAACTTGAGATGGGCTTTCTTTTTGGAGCTGTGAAAGTGAGTGAGGTCAGATTGAATTAACTGCCTATAATACTCCAAGGCAAATATCCTCATAGGCACATATTTTGGGAGCCTGTATGGACAGAGCTCACAACCATACACTCTGATGACTGTATGCTCCTCATATAGGTACCAATCACCTATTTTGTAATTCTTGGAGAGCTGAAGGACTTTCTGAATTTCAGTTGATATTTTGGGAGGAGGGGACCTCATCAATAAGCAAGAGACAGGGTATACAAATTGGTCAATAAATTCACAATAGGAATAGGGTGAATTTTGGACTTTGTGATAGACAGATGTCCAGAAGATAACAGATCTTCTTTCCCCTTTATAATCCAGCTTTTTGTTGTAGCATGGAAAAACCTCGGACTGATAGTACATAAAAAGGTGGTAGATATAGGATGAGTACTTGAAGACACCCTGTCTGTCTACTTTGCACAGCTGATCATGAATCTTGTTAGCTATGAACTTGGCAAAGTTATATTTGCGGGCAGGGGGTTGGCCTGGGCTGTAAGCAGCTAGTAATACCAGCATTGTTTCATCCACATGCTCACTGGTTCTGTATCCCAACACATAAGCAATCATGTCTAGCAACAGTCTTCCCACCTCAGTAAAATAGACATCCAGATAGGGAGGTGGCCCTGTGGGCTGGCATTCAGGTCTCATAAATGTCCTGGTGACCTTCTGAATATCCTCACTGGTCATCTTGGCACCAGTTTCCAGCAGATAATTCATGGAAAATGGGAACAACAGCTCAGTTTGATCAAAGTGGAGCATCTTATTGATGGTTTCAGGATTAATGTGAAAGAGGATGCTCCCAGATGGAGACTTAATAGCTCTTTGCTGCACATCATAGTTTTCAGCACATAGGCGAATAATCTCAGGAAAAACATTGACAGAGGGGAGACAGTAGTATGGCAGATTTGACTCCCATATCCCATATGTATCATGACCATTCAGGTAGTCATCTCTTAATTGCCTGAAGGTCTGCAAGAAGTCCCTGTTACCCACAAAGTCTTCAATGAGGTAGTCCCTGTCAGCAAGAGGCAAGGACTCCAGGTCTTTGTTTGGTGCATTTAAAGGAGCAACACTGAGGGCTGAGGGTGCAGGAGCAGCCATTGTGTAATCTGATTTTGATCAAGGTGAGTGCAATGGTTTGCAAGGTTGTTCAGAGCTTGAGTGACAGGCTCACTGTAGACAATGCTTGAAATCTTCTTCACAGTGGAAAAGGCTGGCTTGGCGGACTTGTTTCTGTTGTTTTTGGTAAATTCACAGGGATTGTGAATTGATGGGGATGATTGCAGAGGGTGAGCTGGCTTCAATTTGGTGACATGTAGCCTTGGGCCTCCACCTGGCAAAAGGGAACAATGCCGGGCAACTCGAGGCTTAATATGTAAATTCAGGCCGTGAATTATGATTAGAGTGTCAAATTCTTGGAGCTAGGGTAATGCAGGTTGTTTTAATTGTCAATTCCGTGGTGGACAGTATGCAATTTAGGATTAGACCTATGCTTATTGGAGAATTTGCAGAGTAATGGCAAGCATGGGGACGAAATAAGGAACTTGCGATGAATACCTGGATAAAACAACACTGAATGTCTTCGGACCGAGCAGGGGGAGCTCATTGCAGCTGAATTGCCAAGTTATAGCGGCCGCAACTTTGAATTTGATGGCTGGAGGCAATTTCGCGGCGAACAGGTTGACATTGGCTGCGTCGTTTTCGCGTGAAAATGACAATAAACGGCTAGTTTGGGCGTTTTTAACGACAAAATTGGACAAAACGGGTCATTGGCGCTTTTTCCGCCAATGACGTCAGCATGACGTCACGGCGGGCCCGGGTACGAAGGGTGACGTGGGCGCTGAGCTGGAGGCCAGCGTGGCTGGACACGGTGGCGAGCGGATGCAGTGGCAGGGCTACGTGGAGGGCCACGGGGCGCGGGGGTGGGCGGAGGCGAGACGACGTCAGGATGACGTGAGGGTGACGGAGGCGAGACGACGTGAGGATGACGCGAGGGTGATCTTGTGGAGAGAACTCGTATTTCTGCAGCTCCATTGTATTTTCTTGCAGGGATGTAATTGTATTGATGAAAATAATGAAGATTGGTGTCATGTTCAACTTATAAATCTTGTTCTCCTCCATAGGTCTCTGAGTTTCCTTGGGCTTGGCCATCCCAAGAGCCCTAGAGCCCTTTTGTATCATTTTATTTCCTTCTTTTCACTTCTTATTCACATGCATCTCTTGTTTTTATTTCTTTCTATTTCCGCAGTTAGTATTAATGATTTCTTGTTGTAGGATTGATTTAAATGGTTAATGTAAGTTATTTTGCAGGATAACAAGCATCATTTAAACCTTGGAAAATATTTGGAAGATCATAGTAATCATTAAGCTACTTGGATTAGTTTTCTTATCCCCAAATCTAGACTTCTGGAACTCCTTTGTGGCAAAGAACAGTAAATTTATGATATTTTTTAGAGCATGCTAATGAGATTCAATCAAGTTGGTTCCAATTGAATTAGATCACAAAGAAATTATAGTTCATAAAAAAATTACCCCGTTGCATTTTCACTTGATTAGGTTAGGCATTTTATAGATTTAGTAGCTCACTAGTTCTCGAAATTCTAGATTTTCGACTTGTAATTTTCTGCTAATTTTTTAGCATGGGTCAGTAGAGGTCTTTTTGAGTGATTCCACTTGGAATGGGGACCTAAGACATCCTAGTCAATAAAAATTTTGTCCCATCCAATTTGGATTTGATTTTCTTGGTCATTCGATGAATTATATTTTCATATAGTAAATCTGTAACATCTCGTAGTAAAACAGGGGATCCTGTAGGAGAACTAGGGGATCCCATAGGAGAACTAGTACATCCTGTAGGAAATCTTGTATTGGCCTGTTTTGAGCCCGAATTGAGAAAAATCATCATTTAAGCTGGGATTAGGCCCCTACTTTACCTCCAAGCCATCAAAATCATTGTACCCCTCTTCCTCCACACTTGTCTCCCCTGCCAAAGATCAAGGAAAGATTAGCATTTGCATTTATAAAGCAAAAAGATTTAAAAAATGAGTTATTTTATATTTACACATGCACACAACAGTTAGTACTCTCTAGATCATATTTCATGCTTATATTAGTTAAAACATCACATGTGACAAATAGGGTTAGAGTAGGGTTCTTTTGCAAGCAATGTGGGTTAATAAGTATATAGAGGATTTCATGTTACTTTACAAGAATTTTTAAATTCAATCTTTCATTCCTGCAAATAGGCATCATTTCTTTTCTCTCATGACAACAGAGGAAGGACACATTGTATGATGCACATATAGTGCCAATACCTCTTAAGTTTGTACGAACCCTGGGTTGATAATTAAAGTCGGTAGCCTTGGGAGTTGCAACATTCTTGTTGCAATACCGAGGCTCATCATCCGCTCTATAAGGCACAAATTTTATTCTGTGATTATTATTTCAAGCCCCATGGGTTTCTCAGCTTGCTATCATCATAGTTTCTCTTCTCCTTGAATTCTCTCAGTTCTCGTATCTTCTCTACCCTCTCAATGATGTGCTTGATCCCCAAGAGCCTCTCAACCTCTTATTTTCCTTGAGTGTCTCCCTTTTGACTCTGTGTTATTATACAACAAATCTAGATGTTTTGTTCACTGCAGATGACTCTTGCAAGTGTGTGAGAGAAATAAATCATGTATGAATTGATAATCAAATGTTCTCATTCCTTCCTCCAAAACAAAAATAATTTCCCTCACTTCTCCATAATTTTCACAACAGTCAACATCTTAACAACATACCCTGTGCCTATCTTTAATTTTTTTCCCTTTCTTTCTTGTTGTTTGAAACTAAAGGACACATTGACCAATCCTTCTTCTTTTAGTTAATTTATTACCTAATCATACCGCTCAACCAACTAAGACTTGGTATTAAAAAAAAAAATTCCTCAAGAAATCTCCCTCCTCAAGCAATGGAATCTATGTCCCTCTCTCTATCATTTAAAATAATTACAATTATTGAAAAGAGATAAATGTTAAACAACGGATGTCACAATCCACCTAATAATTATTAATAATCAAATTTGAGGGTGTTGAGGGAGAAGGGGATGAGGCAAATGATACCCTTGCCGCCTTGGCCCCCTAGTTTGTGCCTCCCTTTTGCTAGGGCAGAGGGTTGTTTTCCATTTTCATTGTGAATGTAGTTCTTTTGCAGGTGTTCATCTTGAGCAGATTGTTCGTTGTGTTTTGTTGCCAAATCTGCTAGGGTTTCACTCAGGTTGATTCCTTCCAGACTGTAATGCTTCTTGTTTCATGCCTTGTTTCTGTTGCGTTTCTTGTGGGGGCTTTATGGGGGCATTGTCTTTTTGTTTAGGGCATCTTGGCTTGCTCCTTTTACTGTCGTGTGTTCTCGGTGCCCTATCTTTGGGTGCTAGTCCTGGGGTTTCTTGTTGGATCCTCTTGGAGCATTTCCATGGTATCGGGGTTCATTCACAGTTTCGCCCAGTTTCTTTTGGTTCTTGTTGGCTGGCCTCGAGCTTTATTGTGTTCCATTTTTTGTTTGGGGTCTTTTAGCATGTGATGTATTGTATTAATGTCGGTTGTTGGGCCTTTCCTATGCTCTTTCCAGGGTTTTCTTTATGGGCCTACGTTCCTATTAATGTTGCTTCCTTTAGGGATTTTTCAGTGGGCCTGCATGCCTAGATTTTGTTTTTCTTCTTTGTTTTGTGGCTTAGGGTTTACAATGTTTGCATTGTTCTATGGTTAAGATGGTGAATGGTTTTTAGAATGCACTTGCCATATATGCAAAATGTAATGTTATCTTCTTTGATAAATAAAATTATGTGTATTTTTCACATATTTTTTTATTGATAATTAAATTCAAATTATGAAATCGCAATTCCAAAAGGGACATTTAAAAAGTTAAAATTATTTCATCTCTCTCTCTCTCTCTCTCTCTCTCTCTCTCTCTCTCTCTCTCTCTCTCTCTCTCTCATATATATATATATATATATATATATATATATATATATGTTACCTCAATAAATGGTTGGTAAATGTGGATAGGCATACACCTAATCATACATCTCAATTTTCTAACATTAAAAAAAATCATAAAAATTAACTTAGTTATAACTTTATTTAAAATAATTATTATTATTAATGATAAAAATAATTAATATGTAAGTTAAACATATATGAACCCCCACTTTTTTATGGAGATTCTTAATATGTAAATTTTACAATACCATAGGCCAATAGCATAGCTTATCAATACCACATGTCCAAAATATCATAACTCATTTAATATGACCCTTGTTCATATGACATTTTTTAATAATGAATTTAAATAAAAAGACCAAAAAGTCATAACTACTTTGAAAATAACTATATCCTTTGAATTGTGTATCCTACTAAAAATATTCTAAAATATTATAGGGAAGTTAAATCCATATCATCCACATGGGACAAGAGCCTCCCCTATGTTCAGCACAGCTACAACTGAGCTCTTCACAACTCCACTGGCCATAGCCCTTTTCAGGTGGGTTTGGGATTCCAGCCACTATGCCCCATTGATGTGGCCATGCCACTTGTAGCTACTCACATGAATTCAGCTCATGTCCAGTCCAAAACAGATAAGGCCACCAACTTCATTGAGCGCATCCAACATATTCGCCAGCAGGTCCATGACATTCTTGAGAAATCAAATGCTAAGTACAAGCAGCGACATGATCAACATCGGGTGTCACACAAGTTTCAGGTGGGCGACAAAGTCTGGTTGCATTTGCAAAAGGAACGCCTTACTGGAGCCTATCGGAAATTGAGACCACTCCGATATGGTCCTTACACCATTACTAAGGTGATGGGAGACAATGCATTTGAGCTCAGCATTCCCCCATTCCTTGGCCTGCACCCAATGTTCAATGTGGACCGCCTTCGGCCATACTTTCCACCATTGCTAGACACATCCGACATTGCAGAACAGCTCAAACCCACAGAATAAAATCCAGATTGCATGGAACAAGCTGCAACTGATCGGATCATGGACACACATATCAAGAACACTCGCCAACAGAATATCCAACTGTATCGAGTTGTCAAAGCAGGCCAACTCCTTCAGCAGGGCAAGTGGCTCACCAGGGAACAAGTTCAGCAGAAGTTTCCTCATCTCATGGAGGAGCTCAACGCAATGGGGACCATTTCTTCCTAAGGGGGGAGGAATGATCCAGGTGGATATTGGTGGCCACCTGCCAAGTCCACCTGGACCCCCACCATTGTCTTTCTCAGCATTTTCAGTTTCCTTAATTGTAGCACAACTTACTATTTTTAGCAGTTTTTCGGGTCCTGAACTTCCGGAGCCGTTTTGAGGCCCTAAACGACGTTTTTTGGGGAATCCGGGGGCAACATGGGTCCATTGAATGGACCATGTTGCCCGTTCCAACAATGATAGTGCTCGGATAGATCTTTCTAATGAGCTATTGTACGCGTCAAACGGAGATCATATGCCAAAGTTACGACCCCGGGAAGTTGATGTACCAACTTACCCCCAAACGGGGCCCACAGTTTGGTGTTTCATCTCCTAGGGTTAGGTTTTGGAATGTTAAGGGTTTTCCATTGTTTCTCAACAATAAATAGGCCTTCGAGCCTCATTGTAACACAGTTCAGAGGCATGTAGCCATCACATCTCTTCTCAGAGATAAGCTACCATCTCCCTAGCTGGTTTATTTCCATTTCTGGTTGTAAGCATATTTCAGTATTTTCCATTAATGAAATGAAGTATTATTTCCGCTGCATCTTTGTGTATATGGTTATCTCTGTAATTTGTTGCGTTCCTGTTTAAATCTGGATCAAATCTTGGCAAAAAGTTGGCAAGGAACTTATGAGAACCATCCACAATATCCCTAGTATTTTCCTCAATATCATCCATACCCAACTCCATGTTATCCTTACCATTCATCTCCACCACAAACCCAACCCAAACCACATCCATCTCAAATATCCACTCCCAGTCAACTGCCTGTACCACCATTTCCAAACCCACACATTGAAGTAGCTCAACCCACTTACAATGCTGAGGTACAACACTTCCAAACATCTCCTCTTGAGATTAATGGTATTCACCATAGCTCAGAAAGAGTATTGCAAAAAAGATAGTATCTTGATATCATTGAAGGACCACATCTAGAAGAAGAAGATTCAAATGAGAATACCACCGAATCATGGGCTACACTTGATGAAGAGCAGACATCAAAATAATAGATCGAGAGAGCTCCCTCATGGTTACCATCAAATCCTCCATGTGTTCAAGAGAACAATCAACAAAAAGAGGAAGATTTGAAGGTCATGGAAGAAGAAGACATCCAAGATGATCCAAATCAGCAAGTGGACCAAGGGCATCATAACTATATTGAAATATGGTTCTAGATAGTCATTAAGTTGCAATAACACTCTCTTCTTCAACTATGCTTGATCCTTTCAAAGTCAAATCATTTGGTCTCTGAAATCCGGGTATATGTCAAATCATATATTGCAAGCCCACACATCAGTTTATTTGTCATCTTGATGTGCACATGGCTCTATTGGAAGTATTCTTATACTTGAAAGTGATTTTGTTTTTCAAGTAGGGTAGGGTTAAAAAAAAAAATTGAAAAATAAGAGGAAAAAAAGCTCAGGTGAAAACCTCCTTTAAGGCACCTCAGGTTGGCTCATTGATTGAAAACATCTATGAGGTGGTCAATGGGTTGGGAAAAAAGGGAAAAAGAAAAAGAAAAGATCCTAGGTGAAAACCTCATTTGATGTGCCTAGGCAGACCTACTAGTTGAAAAACTCCTTGTGTGGCTAGTAGGCCTAGAACAAGACAAAAAGAAAAAATAAAAAAACTCCTTGCTCCATGTATCTCTTTGATGAATGTAGGTGTTCTCCAACATCTACAAGGAACAAAAACAAGTTGCCACCAAAGAAAGAAAAAAATAAGTCAAACCTAGTCAAAAGAAGTCCATTTTTGACTTCTCCTCCTTTGCTCAAATGATCCAACAAGACCAACGCCATGCCAAGCCATCACCCTCATCTATTTCCACCATCCACCCATCATTCTCAAGCTTTTCCCATTCAGTTTGCTTGTTGTCCTAAAAAACTATAGGAAGGCTCTGTTTTACTACAGGAAACAAAAATACATAGAGCAGAAATTTGTTTTTGCCATAACTTGAAAACCATGCATCCATTTTCCAAGATGTTTCAGGGGGGATGCATATGGATGATGGTAACATGCTCAAGAAATTTCAACAAATTCCAGTGCACAGTTTTCGAGAAATCAACCTCCATCACCTACAACCATTTTTTCATTTTCTTGATATCTATGCATCCATTTAAAAATTTGTTTCATGGGGAGATGCATATGGATGATGGTAACATTCCCAAGAAATTTCAGAAAATTTCAGTGCACGATTTCCAAGAAATCGACCTCCATCACCTTCAGCCATTTTTAGTTTTTCTTGAGATCTGTGCACCCATTGACCATTTTTTTATGGGGAGGTGCATAATGATGATGGCAGCATGCTCAGAAAGTTTCAGGTCAATCCATTCTACTATTTGTGAGATATGGACAAAACAAGTCTACTATAAGAGGTTGTCATGAATTACTATAGGAGTTTCCTGTAGTACTACATGAAGTTTTGAAAATCTACAGGAAAGGCAGCCTGATGGAAAAATTATGATGCAGGCCTGTTTTGGGTAGGAAAAAAGGATATTTACTTCAACACATCTCAACCAACACTCATCATGACCATGTCACTCTATGGCCACATCTTCCACTCATTCTAATACCTATTTACCCTCCAACAGAGAAAGGACACAAACTTTAAGAAAAAGGGCAGCTACAACAGCCTATATGGAAGTAACAACAGGCTCCAGGCCTAACCTTCAACACCATGATTGAAAGAGGAGAAGCATAACTACAGGCATAATGAAACTCCTCCAAAACCCAGTAGCAACAAAGGAATCCATCACCTGCACATCAACAAGAAGACAACCCATTAGCAAAATAAGATCAAAAAAAAAAAAAGTTAGTCAACAAGATGTACCTGAGTCATGAGAAGCACAAAAACATCAACTCAGCAACAACGCATGTCTCTCCAACAACCATCAGGTAGGTACAGGTATGCAATATTCATGACCTATTCTCTTGAGCATATTATAGTTAGAAATTTGTTGTCAATGCATGAGAGATGAGGTTTTACAAGCTAAGGATGGGTCAACACTCTCAACTGCCTTCAACTAGTTAAATGCGGCTCACTCCCTCATTCATGCAATGTTGAAAAGTCAAATTACGAAAGGTGGTGATTTCAAGGAATGAGGACAACAGTTAAAATAAGAAATTTTTGTAAAGGCAAAGTCACCACATCACTCCAAGCCCTCCATCCACTTCATATTCACTATCTATCCATCATTCATCCATCCCATTTCATAATTTCAAGAACAAACCCTATCTCACCCTGAAAATTTCTTGAAAAAGAAAACAGAGCATCCTCTCCATTTTCACAAACCTACATCATTTCTCATCACTCCCATACAATTAGAAGACTCTGAAGGAAGAAGGAATGACTACTACAGGAAGGCAGAATGTTGCTACAAGAAGGAAGAAAGAAAAAATTGTGCTAAAACCCAAAATGACAGTGCCTAAGAGAGACCTAATCAAAACAGAGAACTCCAAGGCCATTAGGAAACCATCTAGGCCACAAGAGAGAAGAAGAAGGCAACAAAAGGAAATGAGGCATCCACCATCAAAACAGAACTCAAACTGCAGTGATGAAAAGAGACTTTCCAAGAGGTCTCTAATCTCTTTCTAGCTTTTGTCCAAGGCCTAAAAGATGTTATAGAAATGAGAGAAAGGCATGGGAGTCAAGTTGAGGGCCTGTCCTAGGCTCAAACTATCATTTATGCTCAAAAAGGGTTTCCTATAGTTTTAACAGGGTTTCTTGTAGTTTTGACAGGAATTACTACAGGATGTCCTAGTTCTCATCTAAAGACATTTTGAAGGTTTCAGAGGTTTCCAAATGGTGGAACAAGGTAGCAGAAGGTTGATAAGGATGTGGAAGACCTTGCCAAACTGAAAAATATTCAAGAACCATCTTGAAAAAGGGGAAGAAGGAAAATTAATAGTCTTAAGAAACAAGGATTTTTCTTTGCACAAATATGTTTCTGGGCTTTTCCTTGCAGAACTTACAACCAAGATTCTTAATGCACAAGAGAGAGGCCACCAGGGCCATGAATGAGGCACAATGAGGTCACTAAGTTTCTCAAAGGATGAGCATCACTTTCAACAGGGGGTATGATGGGCCTCTAAATTAGACATAAATTAAGGCCCATGCCTCTAAATTAGACATAAATTAAGGCCTATCACCATCCTTCAGCACATTAAACCTCCCTTTTTGCATTAGATAATGTATTTTTAACTTTAATATATTCATTAGGAAGGTTTATGAATATTTGCATATTTGTGCCTAATATTATTTAATATTATGAGAATATTGGGCAGATTATGAAGATTTGGAGGAGGAGATAATTTAGGGAAATTCTCCCTACTACAGGAGGATCACTATTAAATAATAAATCAACAAGATATTATGGAATATGGCACAGATTGTGGAACTCCAATGATTGAGAAAATCTAGGAACGTGTTCCCTGCCATTTAATGCAGGTTCCTAGTATTGGGAACCAGATCCACTAATCAAGGGATTTTGGTGGGGAAAGCTTCATCCATTCATGGGGAATTATTATTAATAATTTTTTATAAGTACCAAGTCAAATTTTCCTTCGGATAGATTTTGATTAGTGATCTTGTGGAGAGAACTCGTATTTCTGCAGCTCCATTGTATTTTCTTGCAGGGATGTAATTGTATTGATGAAAATAATGAAGATTGGTGTCATGTTCAACTTATAAATCTTGTTCTCCTCCATAGGTCTCTGAGTTTCCTTGGGCTTGGCCATCCCAAGAGCCCTAGAGCCCTTTTGTATCATTTTATTTCCTTCTTTTCACTTCTTATTCACATGCATCTCTTGTTTTTATTTCTTTCTATTTCCGCAGTTAGTATTAATGATTTCTTGTTATAGGATTGATTTAAATGGTTAATGTAAGTTATTTTGCAGGATAACAAGCGTCATTTCAACCTTGGAAAATATTTGGAAGATCATAGTAATCATTAAGCTACTTGGATTAGTTTTCTTATCCCCAAATCTAGACTTCTGGAACTCCTTTGTGGCAAAGAACAATAAATTTATGATATTTTTTAGAGCATGCTAATGAGCTTCAATCAAGTTGGTTCCAACTCAATTAGATCACAAAGAAATTATAGTTCATAAAAAAATTACCCCGTTGCATTTTCACTTGATTAGGTTAGGCATTTTATAGATTTAGTAGCTCACTAGTTCTCGAAATTCTAGATTTTCGACTTGTAATTTTCTGCTAATTTTTTAGCATGGGTCAATAGAGGTCTTTTTGAGTGATTCCACTTGGAATGGGGACCTAAGACATCCTAGTCAATAAAAAATTTGTCCCATCCAATTTGGATTTGATTTTCTTGGTCATTCGATGAATTATATTTTCATATAGTAAATCTGTAACATCTCGTAGTAAAACAGGGGATCCTGTAGGAGAACTAGGGGATCCCATAGGAGAACTAGTACATCCTGTAGGAAATCTTGTATTGGCCTGTTTTGAGCCCTAATTGAGAAAAATCATCATTTAAGCTGGGATTAGGCCCCTACTTTACCTCCAAGCCATCAAAATCATTGTACCCCTCTTCCTCCACACTTGTCTCCCCTGCCAAAGATCAAGGAAAGATTAGCATTTGCATTCATAAAGCAAAAAGATTTAAAAAATGAGTTATTTTATATTTACACATGCACACAACAGTTAATACTCTCTAGATCATATTTCATGCTTATATTAGTTAAAACATCACATGTGACAAATAGGGTTAGAGTAGGGTTCTTTTGCAAGCAATGTGGGTTAATAAGTATATAGAGGATTTCATGTTACTTTACAAGAATTTTTAAATTCAATCTTTCATTCCTGCAAATAGGCATCATTTCTTTTCTCTCATGACAACAGAGGAAGGACACATTGTATGATGCACATATAGTGCCAATACCTCTTAAGTTTGTACGAACCCTGGGTTGATAATTAAAGTCGGTAGCCTTGGGAGTTGCAACATTCTTGTTGCAATACCGAGGCTCATCATCCGCTCTATAAGGCACAAATTTTATTCTGTGATTATTATTTCAAGCCCCATGGGTTTCTTAGCTTGCTATCATCATAGTTTCTCTTCTCCTTGAATTCTCTCAGTTCTCGTATCTTCTCTACCCTCTCAATGATGTGCTTGATCCCCAAGAGCCTCTCAACCTCTTATTTTCCTTGAGTGTCTCCCTTTTGACTCTGTGTTATTATACAACAAATCTAGATGTTGTGTTCACTGCAGATGACTCTTGCAAGTGTGTGAGAGAAATAAATCATGTATGAATTGATAATCAAATGTTCTCATTCCTTCCTCCAAAACAAAAATAATTTCCCTCACTTCTCCATAATTTTCACAATAGTCAACGTCTTAACAACATACCCTGTGCCTATCTTTAATTTTTTTCCCTTTCTTTCTTGTTGTTTGAAACTAAAGGACACATTGACCAATCCTTCTTCTTTTAGTTAATTTATTACCTAATCATACCGCTCAACCAACTAAGACTTGGTATTAAAAAAAAAAATTCCTCAAGAAATCTCCCTCCTCAAGCAATGGAATCTATGTCCCTCTCTTTATCATTTAAAATAATTACAATTATTGAAAAGAGATAAATGTTAACCAACGGATGTCACAATCCACCTAATAATTATTAATAATCAAATTTGAGGGTGTTGAGGGAGAAGGGGATGAGGCAAATGATACCCTTGCCGCCTTGGCCCCCTAGTTTGTGCCTCCCTTTTGCTAGGGCAGAGGGTTGTTTTCCATTTTCATTGTGGCAGATTGTTCGTTGTGTTTTGTTGCCAGATCTGCTAGGGTTTCACTCAGGTTGATTCCTTCCGGACTGTAATGCTTCTTGTTTCATGCCTTGTTTCTGTTGCGTTTCTTGTGGGGGATTTATGGGGGCATTGTCTTTTTGTTTAGGGCATCTTGGCTTGCTCCTTTTACTGTCGTGTGTTCTCGGTGCCCTATTTTTGGGTGCTAGTCCTGGGGTTTCTTGTTGGATCCTCTTGGAGCATTTCCATGGTATCGGGGTTCATTCACAGTTTCGCCAAGTTTCTTTTGGTTCTTGTTGGCTGGCCTCGAGCTTTATTTTGTTCCATTTTTTGTTTGGGGTCTTTTAGCATGTGATGTATTGTATTAATGTCGGTTGTTGGGCCTTTCCTATGCTCTTTCCATGGTTTTCTTTATGGGCCTACGTTCCTATTAATGTTGCTTCCTTTAGGGATTTTTCAGTGGGCCTGCATGCCTAGATTTTGTTTTTCTTCTTTGTTTTGTGGCTTAGGGTTTACAATGTTTGCATTGTTCTATGGTTAAGATGGGGAATGGTTTTTAGAATGCACTTGCCATATATGCAAAATGTAATGTTATCTTCTTTGATAAATAAAATTATGTGTATTTTCCACATATTTTTTTATTGATAATTAAATTAAAATTATGAAATCGCAATTCCAAAAGGGACATTTAAAAAGTTAAAATTATTTCATCTCTCTCTCTCTCTCTCTCTCTCTCTCTCTCTCTCTCTCTCTCTCTATATATATATATATATATATATATATATATATATATATATATATATATATATATGTTACCTCAATAAATGGTTGGTAAATGTGGATAGGCATACACTTAATCATACATCTCAATTTTCTAACATTAAAAAAAATCATAAAAATTAACTTAGTTATAACTTTATTTAAAATAATTATTATTATTAATGATAAAAATAATTAATATGTAAGTTAAACATATATGAACCCCCACTTTTTTATGGAGATTCTTAATATGTAAATTTTACAATACCATAGGCCAATAGCATAGCTTATCAATACCACATGTCCAAAATATCATAACTCATTTCATATGACCCTTGTTCATATGACATTTTTTAATAATGAATTTAAATAAAAAGACCAAAAAGTCATAACTACTTTGAAAATAACTATATCCTTTGAATTGTGTATCCTACTAAAAATATTCTAAAATATTATAGGGAAGTTAAATCCATACCATCCACCTAATACTTATTGATAATTGAATTAAAATTATGAAATCCCAATTCTGAAATAAACATGTCAATCGACATAATTATTAAAAAGTTATATATATATATATATATAAAATTCATGTGCAAATATTTTACCTCAATACAATTGGTAGAGCATGATATTATGGAGAATATTTATCCATATTTGGCATAAAGAAGTTGATGATACACCATTTCTAAATACTCTAACACTTCTAAGTATTTATCTTGAATCCACGTTACAAAAATTAACTTCCTTACCATTTCTTTCTAGATTATGGATTGTTGTCTTCTTTGAAATGAAGATTATGGTTGAATATGCCCCCCTAAGTTCTTATCTTACATCTATAATACATGTACCAATTCTTTTAGGGTTTATTTCAAGCTTATAGCGAGAAAAGTGAATAATGCAAATTCTAGAATTCTTGCTATTACTAAGAATATACATCTTCAAAAATTTGTTTTCCATAATTATGGGATTTTGGATTAAATAGATGAAAAAAGAGTAGTTAAAAATTCTTTTACTACCACTAAAAGAAATAGATATAATTTAACAAATAAAGTAATACTATATTATCATTTATTTATTACGAAATTATAAATTAAGAAAATAAATATTAATTGTTCAACAATGAAAGAACATTACAACAACTTATAATTTAATATAAATGTTAGAAATTGAAGCAAGAAATTCTAAATTTGACTTGTGCCTTAGTCAATTTAGTAATTCGATTTTCGAAATATGATTTGGATGGCAGTTAAATTGTGTGCCATGTCTTTGTCTACTAGTTTACTCTGTAAATTTGAGTTATAGGCTAAAAGTAGAGTTGTGCATGTAGTGATTGCTAAAATTTAGCAATCGAGTTCAATTTTTTTTTTATTTGACTCAATTAATTTAGTTCAAGTACCTAGTTGAGTCACTTGAAAGTCATTTGAGTAGTAGAACTATTGTTAAGTCAATGATTTCTCAGTTAAACTATTCAATCAGCTAAAAATAGCCCAGACATGCATGGAATTCGAATTGCCTAGTCGGAGTGGAGGAAAAGGCACACTGTAATTATCAATTGTATACTAGTTGAGTGTACACGCTTGATAGTTAAGCACATGAATCATTCATTTGGAATTTCACAAGAAAACAAGAGAAAATTCCTATCTTTTAGGAGTTAATCTCCCAGGATTTTGCAAGGAAATAGGAGAAAGCTAGAGCATTGAATTGGCTAAGTGTTGGCCAGAGTAGGATAGTCAGTAGGAGAACAAGTTTATAGTGCAAGGTGTGCTTCATGATTGAGGCAAGACAATGTAATAGTTTCTCATTCTCATATGATTAATGAAAAGCAACGGAGGATTTTTTCCCAGTTGTGTTCCCCTGTAAAATCATTGTCTTCTTGTGGTGTTTCAATGACTGCATGTTATTGCATGTGTTTCTAAATTGTGATTTCCATTCCGCAGAATAGTAGAGGAAATTTGTAATCTCTTGATTTTAGTTCGATTTCATCAGTAGTAAAAAATTTCTATTAATTTCTACATGGTATCAGAGCATAAATCACACTACAAACTAGTTTATTGAGCCTCTCCTTTAGAGATTTCAATTTGCAGATTTAGTCAACTAGTTTTTCTTCCGTGCGGGAAAATATATTTCAACGATTTGAGATTGGAGTATGCCCTTGAGGGAACCTCGAATTTCATAGTCTTGAAGGACGAGATGGAAGAAGTTATAGATGATAATGGTGTGGTAGAGTACACCAAAAATAAAATTCCTAAGCCAGCAATATTAGATGCACAATAATTAGCCCCGTGGAAGAAGGAAACTGCAAAAGCTAGGGGGATCATCTTGGACGGTGTGAGAGACCACATAGTCTTGAATTTACATGAAAAATAGACTCTATTTTATATGTGGAAGACCCTAGCTAAGCTATTTAAAAATTGTAGTGATGCCAGGAAATTGACATTAAGGGACAAGCTCAGAAACATCCACATGCCGAAAGGTGAAATCATTTTTCATTACCTCTCCAGATTCACTCAGTGTCGAGATGAGCTTTGAGGAGTTGGAGAAAATATCCCATCTTTAGAATTAGTTAACCTAGCTCTTCTAGGCCTTTCAAAATCTTGGCATAGCTACAAGGACTATGTTAATAAAAGGGACAACTTTCCAAATTGGGAGAGACTTTGGTTCGACTTAGTTCATGAAGCAATTTTGTGTAACACTAGAGATGGAGTAACATCCAAATTTGAAGACAAAGAGAATTTTTCCTTGGTTGGGAAGGGTAAGAAGGGAAAGGGCATGAAGGCCCAAATCAAGCTAGAATCCAGCTAAAGCAATGGCAAAAAGAAGGACCTAAGTAAGATAAAAAGCTTTCACTGCCATGAATATGGGCACTATGCAACAAAGTTTCGACAAAAGAAATCTAACAAGAAGTCTTTAGGAGGAGTAGGAGGTGAAACACTTGCCTCAAAATTCAAATTAAGCTTCACCCTGATTGCATGCATGATGAGAATTATAATGGGGAGTGTGTGGTATCTATATTTAGGTGCCTCGTTCCATATGACGAGATGCAAAGAATTCTTCAATAGCCTAGAGGAGAAGGATCTCCAGATGCACATAGAACTTGGCAATGATAGGTGGTACAATACCAAAGGAATTGGAACCGTAACCTTTAAGAGGGAGTCAAGATCCCATATTCATATTAAAGATGTTATGTATGTACTTGGGCTGAAGAAGAACTTGATATTTGTAGTTGTATTGGAGGATAGAGGCTATGTTGTTTTTCTCAGTAAGGGGAAAGCCTTTCTGAGACATGTAGTTATCAGGAAAGTGAAACAGATTAGAGTTTGAGCGAAGAACCTATACAAACTCAAGGTGGAAGCTTGTGTTTCATTGAGTAGTAAGGAAAAAAACATGTAGTGTTGAGATGTTGGAGAACTCATGCAGAGGTGCATGGGACACTTACACCATGAGGCCTCAAAAATCATGCAGTAGATTACTACCGGTCTCCCAAAATGCACCCTTGACCAGCATGATGTCTCCAAGATATGCACAGGGGAAATATGTCAAATCCACCTTCTAGGATTGAGATAGCAAAGTTGTATCAATCTTGGAGCAAATCCACTCTAATGTATGTGGACCATTTTCTACAGCCTCTACAACAAAACACAAGTATTACGTGATTTTTGTTGATGACCTTTTCTAAAAAATGTTGGATATTTTCATGCGGAATAAGGATGAAGTTTTATCAAAAAATGTTGAGTTCAAAGCATTGGTTTAAAAGGAGACTGGTAAAAAATTGAAAGCCATGAGAAGTGACAATGGAGGATAATTTGTTTCTAGCACCTTCAAGTAATTTTGTGCCAAAGAGGGTATTAGAAGAGAGTTGATAACACCCCATAACCCACAATAAAATAGGGTGGTTGAAAGGAAGAACATAAGCATAGTCAGAGAAATAAGAGCCATGTTACATGATCAAGGGATTCCATTGCATATACGGGTAGAAGCACGCAACACTGAAATTTATTTGTAGAATAGGAGCCCTAACAGAATGCTTGGCATGATCACACTCGAAGAAGCTTTCTCTAGGGGGAAGACAGATGTATCTCATTTTTGACTTTTTGGAGATACTATGTATTGCCATGTTTCCAAGAATAAGATGAAGAAACTTGAGCCTACTTGAGATGAGAGTCTTTATAGGATAGATAGAGATGCCATATAACTACAAGGTGTATTTTCCCTCACTAAGGGTGACAATAGTGAGGTGAGATGTCAAATTTGATGAGGATAAGGATATGAGATGATCTCTAGGGTGAGATATGAGTATCACACAGGAGGAGGATCTTCTAGTTCCTAAGGAGGAGCCTCATGTATAGCTTCAGGATGTTGTGGATCAGCCATATGTGGAGGAGCAGACAGGAGGCTGAGTGGAGGCACCCACTCAACCAGAATCTTCTAGAGAGGGGTGTAAGAGAACCAGAGAAGCCAAAATATTATTACAGAATGCATGGGAGCATGTGGGAACTCCTACCTCTTAGTGCAGTCACAGGAGGTCACTAGACAAGTACACTAGATATATGGATCTCATGAAAGAACTCATTGGACAAATCCTTCTTCATTTCAGGAAGAAATTTCTCAACTAGCATGGTTTAATGCCCTTGTGGAGGAGTATGAATCCATCATGAATAATATTGTGTGGGAGGTGGTGCCAAGTCTAGAGAAAAATTTAGTGGTTGCTTTCAGATGGATCTACAAAGTTAAGTATGTAGCTTATGGGAGCATCGAGAAGTACAAGGCTAAATTTGTGGCCAAAGGCTTCTCTGAGGTAGAGGGAGTGGACTATGAGGGAAAATTCCCCCCCCCGTGGAAGGATATTCCTCAATCATAACAATTCTAGCATTAGTTGTGCAGATCGGGTGGGAGATCCATCAGATGGATGTAAAGATTGACTTCCTCAATGGTGTTGTTGAGGAAGAAATTTATATAGAGTAGCCAGAGGGATTTGAGACATATGACAGGGAGAAACATGTGTGTAGACTCAGGAGATCCCTATATGGTCTCAAACAGGCACCCCAAGCATGGCACACTTGGATATACACATATATTAGTGGATTGGACTTCACCAAAAGTGAATAAGATGCCAACCTCTATCACATTGTGGTAGATGAAAAACTGCTTATATTAGTATTGTATGTTGATGACTCAATACTTACAGGGGATGAGCAGTTGATTTGATCTTGCAAGGAGGACCTTGCAAGAGAATTTGATATGAAAGACATGGGCTTGATGCATTAATTCCTTGGGCTGGAATTATGGAAGGGTGATGGTGAGTTGATTGTGAGTCAAGGGAAATATGCCTCTGAAATATTTTAGAGATTTCTCATGGACAACTGCAAGCCTATGGACACACCTCTAGTTATAAACTAGAGGAAAGAGAGTGCTTCATAAGTATAGGTAATAGATGCCACCATATATAGACAAATTGTGGGATCCTTGATGCATCTAGTGAACACAAGGCCAAACATATGCTATACAGTTAATCAGTTGAGTAAATCCATGGTGAAGCCAACCAAGTTTTATTAGAAGGCAACAAAGCATGCATTGAGGTACCTTAGAGGCACAACCAAGTATGGGTTATGGTACAATATAATCTGAAATGGGGGTTTAACATATTCTCATACTTACAAGAACCTCCCACTCCAAATATTAACAAAAATATGATCTAGCTTATGTTGACAATTGTGGAATTAAGTACTTGAAACAGGTGTATGTCTTTGTTTTTAACTGTTTAAGTGCTTATTTGTTCATGCTGATATTAAACACATATAAGTGTAAATGCAGCAAAAAGACAATCACACATAACAACAATATAATCTAGGAGTTCACCCTGATATCATGGGCTACATCTCCTTGAGCTCTTGTCAACTTGACTTAGCTCTTTGGGATTATGGTAAAACTTCTTTTACAAGTTCTATACTCAACTCCAAAGGTTTCTAAACTAAACCAACGGGTTTAGAATACCATCTTATCCATGGCTTTCCTTACTCTGTACACAAATCTAAGCTTCCTTGGACTTGATTCCTTCAATTAGTACATTGAGCTGACTTGAGCTTCTGGATGGAACTAACTCCCTAAGAATTCTTAATATGTCTCTGTAACTTCTTCTTTGTCTTCAGCACACATCAGACACCAACAACAAACTTGATCATTTGATAATTTGCTGCCTGAAACTTACTTCATGGCTTCTTGGCCCTTAGAAGTATTCATATGCTTCTGAAAATTCCTTCAATAGATTTAGAAGGTCCTTTACAGTCAGAATTGACTATTGGATCACTGAGAATGAGTTTTGGTAGTACCTGCAACTGCCTCCAACCTCTGGTGGCTTCTGAACTCCAGAATCAATCTTCTTGGATGGAATTCTCCATGAAGATGACTTCTTCAGCTGCTATGGACAATTACATTAGCTTTAGAATGTTCTAATTAGTCTAGCGAGCCTTTTGGCTCCCTCTCGGGCTCTGCCTCTGTTTCTTTAGAAAACTCTATCTCCCCTAGGCTCTACCTTTAAAACTAATCTATTAGTGCTTTTATATGATATCTCCACCAAAATTAGCAACTGCACCTGACTCCACCTAAACTTAGCACATCTGCTAAACTTTAGCCACTCCGCTAGGTTGACTGTCAAAGGTAGCTGTTTAGCATTACTGCAACTATTGGGTGCACATATGTGCGATATAACCTCGGTGGTTAGGGACATTCCTCCACAGAGCTTTTGCGATCAGGTTAATCCTAAACCATCGATCTATCTCGTCCATCCAATGGCTGTTGCGTTGTCCGCTTGCCAACTTGCCCGGACGATCTCCACCATAGATGTGACCCCACTCAATCCAATGAACATCGCTCAATCTCGCACAAATTTCCTGCATGAACGATATCTGACCGAGGGCGCATGAGAAAAGTAGTTTTTCTCTGCTACATGTCGTCTGCTGAATGGAATCACGTGCTTTGGGTTGAATACTGCTTCCAGCCTTTCACCCGTGCGATATACCGTTTACCACTTGGTTGATATTGCCCACGTGCTTTATTCGGATTTTAATGAAAAATCACTTTATAAAGGTTTTAGTGCTTTAACAAGGTTTTTGCGCTTATCGAAGGCTTTAGTGCTTAACAAAGGTTTTAGCACTTTAACAAAGGTTTTAGCGCTCAAGGCCAAATTTAACCTTTTAACCTTTTAACCTCTATTCTTTACCTTTGGTTCTTGATTGCGATTAAGGTCTTGGATAATTTTCTGATCACTCCTCCCCATTGAGAATCTTTTGGACCCCAAAAGACTGATACAATGATCTGAACAGTAGATGAGAGTAACAACACCCTCTTCCTTAAGCCTCCATACACTTGCCCTGCATAGATAGTGCCTCTGAACCAAAACTTTGAAGGTAGTCAACACTTTCCTTCCTGGATGCGCTTGTCCTCCTGTTAAAACTGGTTTTCCTTCAGAATTCACGCAGAACTTATACTTAGAAGGTTAGAAAATGTAATTGAACATCTCTTCCTTGATCATTGATCCAAGGTGGCTCAAAAAAATGTGAAATTACATCTTCTTCACAGAAATTTACATTTGTATCAATTACAATATGTTTTTCTGACATATTGTCAAAAACAACAAAAACTCTTGCTTCATCAAAATAAACAGATTTTACATCATGTGATTCACCATCATGTCTTCACATATTGTATACAAATGATTGACTAGATAACAAGCCAACAAAACAACCTTTACAACAACTGACCCTTGAAGTCAAGCATGTACAAAAAGAATTTAAGAATTTTTTCTCAAAGATGAAACTCTTCATCATTATCTCCCTTTTACAATCTTGGAGACCAAATCAACTTTTTCCAAGTCAAGAAAACATTACATGCATGTTTAAAAACAATGAAATCAACCCTTCAAGTTAATTACACATACATGTTCAGGTACAAGGAAATCATCATCATCCCTGTGTTCATACATATCATGCTCATGTATGAATCCCATCCTTCAACTTTCTTTTAAGCACACTATACTTACAAAGCTGAAATGAATATACTTTTGCTACAATAAAGTGAGTCTACATACTCAACTTTTCCCTTCACCTTATTGGTAAAACCCTGCAACTTGCATCTTATTAGCAAAGAAATGCATCAAATCAAAAGACATGCAACCTTAATTAGATAAGAACTCTAACAATTTCTTACCAATCCATTTCAAAGGTGATTCCTTTGTCTGCACATTGACATCAACATGTGAATCATCCTGCAATACATCAATTATGGAAACTTCCTTTCCATTCTTTCCATTCTCTCTTTCCACCTTCTTCAAATTTCATGGAAGCATTGTTGGATTCAAAGTCTAACACTTTTCAGCAACATGTCCTTGCTTATGGAAATAAGTGCAACACATGTGCATCTTCTTGACAACATGATTTGCCTTGTCCAATGGACCTTTGGCTTCTTGCCTCCTTTTCTTCAGTAGTTTCTTATATGTGGCCATTCTCTTCCAACATCTAGAAACATTATGGTTATCCAAACCACAAAAGGAACATGCAATTCTTTTCCCATGCTTATGTAGAATTTTTTCATGCTTTACATGATCAAAGGAAATATGATTAAAATCAGATTTATACCTTTCTATTTCACCTTTGTCACCTTTATGAGTAGGTGAATCGAATGAAGAAGTGGCTCCCTTTGGAACACCATCAATCTCTTCAATGCTTTTAGATCTTTTACAAATCTCTGGTTCAAGTGCCTGCTTATGAACACCTGCTTCCTGCAAAGTTTGTTTCAAACTATTGCATTTCCCAAGAATACAATCTTTACACTCTTGAGGTAGAAGACTTGATGTGAAATTCCTTCTAGGATCTATTTAATTTTCCTTCATGGCTGCTTTGGAAATTTCTCCATAAGCTTGTCCATAGCCAAGATCCAAATACTTAGGCCTTTCTTCAACCATTATTGGCTCAACTATGCCCTGTGCATGTTTTCCCAATCCTTTTCCTTCATAGCCCATTTGTGACATCAACTTGGACCCTATGCCTCTTGTATGTTTTTCAAAAGAACCAACATAACCATTCTTAGAGGAAACTGAAGAAAAACTAGAATTGTTTACCTCTTATTCAAGCTGATACTTGACTAAGGCTTCTTTGGCAACAAGGAGATGTGTCTCCAACTCATGCATCCTTTCCAGGTTCATATTTTCAATATGAAGTTGACTTTCCACTTCTTGCAATTTGTCAGAAAGCAACTGCTTCTCTTCCTTCATTGAATTCAACTACTCTCGAAGTTTATTGCTCTTTCTTTCATCCTCATACATTTCTCTCACCATATCCATCATGATGAACAAGTCTTGCTTCATTTCTTCATCAAAGAATCTTGTGAAGGAGGAAGATTTTGAGAACTCACTTGTATAAGTTGTCATTATAAAAATGAACAAAAGAACTTCAACAAAATTCACAAAGAGCTTATTCAAGCAACCTTTAGTAATGAAACCTCTTGTGCTTCAAGGATTTCCTTGAGGTCCTTGGGGTAAGGAGAATGCCTTTAGCCTTTCTTCCTTCTTGGCCTCTCTTGGACTTAGCTATCAGTAGCTTTCCCTTCACCTTTGCAAACTCAAATAATAGTAAGTTTACAAACAATCAAACAGCCAAATTCTTTGTACCATTTAAACACCTTTCAAGTCAAACAAGCAATATATTCCTCTGTCAATCAAGAAACTATGCTCTTTTAATTAAGCAGCTAGCTTTGATACCACCTTATCTGCAATGGGGGTTTAACATCTTGTCATACTTACAAGAACCTCCCACTCCAAAGCTTAACAAAAATATGATCTAGCTTATGTTGACAATTGCGGAATTAAGTACTTGAAACAAGTGTATGTCTTTGTTTTTAACTGTTTAAGTGATTATTTGTTCATGCTGATATTAAGCACATATAATTGTAAATGTAGCAAACAGACAATCACACATAACAACAATATAATATAGGAGTTCACCCTGATATCATGGGCTACATCTCCTTGAACTCTTGTCAACTTGACTTGGCTCTTTGGGATTATGGTAAAACTTCTTTTACAAGTTCTATACTCAACTCCAAAGGTTTCTAAACTGAACCAATGGGTTTAAAATACCATCTTATCCCTAGTTGTCCTTACTCTGTAAATAGATCTAAGCTTCCTTGGACTTGATTCCTTCAATTAGTACACTGAGCTGACTTGAGATTTGGATGGAACTAACTCCCTCAGAATTCTTCATACTATCTCTGTAACTTCTTCTTCTATCTTCAGCACACATCAGACACCAACAACAGAATTAATCATTTGATAATTTGCTACCTAAAACTTCCTTCATGGCTTCTTTTCCCTTAGAAGTATTCAGATGCTTCTAAAAACCCCTTCCATGGATTTAGAAGGTCATTTACAGTCAGAATTGACTATTGGATCACTGAGAATGAGCTCTGGTAGCTCTCGCAACTGCCTCCAACCTCTGGTGGCTTCTGAACTCCAGAATCAATCTTCTTGTATGGAATTCTCCATGATGATGACTTCTTTAGCTGCTATGGACTGTTCCATCAGCTTCAAAATTCTATAATTAGTCTAGCAAGCCTCTTGGCTCACTCTTGAGCTCTGCCTCTATCTCTCGGGCTTTGCCTCTGTTTCTCTAGAAAACTCTGTCTCCCCTGGACTCTGCCTTTAAAGCTACTCTGTTAGTGCTTAAATATGATGTCTCCACCAAAATTAGCAACTTCACATGACTCCAACTAAACTTAGCACATCCGCTAAACTTTAGCCACTCTGCCAGGTTGACTGTCAAAGGTAGTCGTTTAGCATTACTGCAACTGTTGGGCGCACATATGTGCAATATAACCCTGACAGTTAGGGACATTCCTACATAGAGCTTTTGCGATCGGGTTAATCCTGAACCATCGATCTATCCCGTCCATCCAATGGCTTTTGCGTCGTCCTCTTGCCAACTTGCTTGGATGACCTCTGCCATAGATGTGACCTCGCTCAATCCAACAGACATCACTCAATATCGCGCATATTTCTTGCATGAACGATATCTGACTGAGGGTGTGTGAGAAAAGCAGTTTTGCTCTGCTACGTGTAACTTGCTGAATGGAATTGTGTGCTTTGGGTTGAATACTACTTCCAGAATTTCACTCGCGTGATATACCATTTACCGCTTGGCCAATACTACCCACGTGCTTTATTTAAAGTTTAATGAAAAAGCACTTTATAAAGGTTTTAGCGCTTTAACAAGGTTTCTGCGCTTACTGAAGGATTTAGTGCTTAACGAATGTTTTAGCACTTTAACAAAGGTTTTAGCACTCAAGGCCAAATTTAAGCTTTTAAGCTTTTAACCTATATTATTTACCTTTGGTTCTTGACTGTGGTTAAGGTCCTGGATCATTTTCTGATCACAAGAGGACATAGGGAGTGAAGATCCAAGGATTCACTACTGCAGATTGGCATGGAGTTCATCAAATAAGAAAAGTACTTAAAGTCCTATCTTTAATGTTGGGTCTCCAACTATTTCCTAGTATAGCAGGAAACGAAGGGTTGTGGCACTTAGCTCAGTAGAGGCCGAATACATGGCTGCAATTCAAGCACCATGTGAGGCCATATGGATGAGGAAAATACTTGCAGGTATTTTCAATTATGAGATGGATGAAACAATGATTTATTGTGATAATCATATTTGTATTAAACTCTCTTGGAATCCAGTATTTCATGACAGGTCGAAACATATTGATATCAGTTACCATCACTTGTGGGACTATGTGTAGAGGAGAATCATGATGCTATAGTACATTCCAACTGAGAAGAAGGATGTAGATATCTTGATAAAGGAATTATCAAGAGGAAAATTTTAATTCCACAGGTGCAGGATAGGGGTGGTACAAAATCCCTTTCTTGCTAAGAGGGAGTGTTCGAAATTGTAGGAAGAAAGGATAAATTTGACTTGTGCCTTAGTTAATTTTAGTAATTCGATTTTGCACATCAGCAGGATGACTTGGCTGGCAGTTAACTTGTGTGACATGGTTTTGTCTACTAGTACTCAGTAAATTCGAGTTATAGGCTAGAAGTAGAGTTGTGCATGTAGTGATTACTAAAATTTAGCAATCTAGTTCAGTTATTTTTAGTTTGACTCAGTTAACTGAGCTCAAGTACCTAGTTGAGTCAGTTGAAGGTCAGTTGAGTAGTAAAATTGTTGTTAACTCAGTGATCTCTCAGTTAAACTAGTCAATCAGCTAAAAATATCCCAGACATGCATGGAATTCGAATTGCCTAGCTGGAGTGGAGGAAAAGGCACATTGTAATTATCAATTGTATACTAGTTGAGTGTACAGGTTTAATAGTTAAGCAGGTGAATCATTCCTTGGGAATTATGCAAGAAAATAGGATACAATTTCTATCTTTTAGGAGTTAATTTCCTCTAGGATTTTGCAAAGAAATAGGAGCAAGATGGATCCTTGAATTGGCTAAGTGTTGGCTAGAGAAGAGAAGATAGCAGGATAACAAGTTTATAGTGCAAGGTGTCCTTCGTGATTGAAGCAAGACTTTGTAATAATTTCTCATTCTCATCTGATTAATGAAAATAAGCAGAGGGGTTTTTACCAGTTGGGTTCCCCTATAAAATCAATGGGCTCTTCTGGTGTTTTAACGGTTGCATGCCATTGCATATGTTTCTAAATTTTGATTTCCATTCTGTTGAATATTAGATGAAAATTGTGATCTCTTGATTTCAATTCGATTTCATCAGTAGTAGAAAATTTCTATCAATTTCTACAATAAATAAGTGTAGATCCATCTTGACCTTGAATCTATAAATTTTGGAGAGGGATAAAACGTTTTGAGGTGAAAATATTTTATCAAATTTTTCACTCAATAAAAACTTTACACCTTGACAGATTTGGTCTCTCTCAACCTAATAAATCACAAACCAAGAATATGGTATATGTACATAAGAAATATGAAGAAACAAAATAACCAACCATATTAACTTTAGCAATAATTTGAATAATATATCCAATATTACATTCAAATTTGTAAGTGAAGTATATCAAATATATCATAATTAATAATACTAGTTTTGGAGCATTTGGTTATATTTTAGGAATATAAAGGCTTTATTATTATTATTATTATTATTATTATTATTGACAAATCTATAAAAAAATTATAAAATAAACACATTGTATTATTTGGAATATTAAGTGAGATATGATTCCATTTATGGAGTATTTTATTCTTAGTTCTTGTAGCAAGAATTAATTGTATTGTTAATAACATGTGTATTTTACTTGATGGAGCTTACTCTAATATTTCAAGTATTGTAGGTTAGTAAATAACATGTATGATTGTATATTTACCTATTAGAGTTTACTTATATTCTTTTATTAGTTGAACCAAGGCAGGGAGCTCTTTTTCATATGTATGGTAGTTTAGTATTACTCCATGGAATAGTTTCAATTGATAGTAAATCAATCCTTCCCCTTGCATTAGTATTGATCCCATTGTATATCCACTAGCATTTTTTTTTTCTAGGCTAAGACTAAACTAAGTACCCACGGGGAATTGAACCAGTGACCTATCGCAAGGAGTGCCTTAACAGCGCACCCATTCACCGTCAATCCAAAGCCCCGTGGGCGTATATCCACTAGCATTAGTGTATACTTAAAAATAATAAATTACAAGTTACTTAGTGTTAGGACTAGGGCTTGACTAATTGTCCACTTTGGTTCTTCAAAGGATGTCCAATAATTTTTACCCCATTAGAAACTCATGCCACTTGTTATATCATGAAATGGCATGGTCATAGTTGGAAATGATACTATGAACTTTATCCATATTTCATAGCTCCCACAAAACTCCCAACTTCCATGGCACTAGTAGGAGTGGACAATTTAAGGCTAGCCTCTACCTTAGTAGGATCAATGTTCAACTCACTCCCACCAATCACAAGCCCTAGTACACTAAAGGACTACTTAGCATACTCACACTTCTTTGTTTTTGTTAGTAGATAATGTTTCCTTAGTATCTCTAAAACTTACTTCATATGTAGCACAATTTTGACATCCTTAAGAGATGTAAAAATCAAAATATCGACCAAGTAAACTATGAAAAATGAATCCAAGGAAGGAGAAAATACATCATTCATTAAACACATATTAAAAGTAGTTGATGTGGCACTCAAATTAAAAGGCATTACTAACCACTCCTTTGTGATAGCAAACCCCCTCCCCTCTATTTTAAACTTCAACTCCCTTTGGAGGCTAAAATAGTGAAGGGTCCTTGGTATTTATTTTTACATTTCTTGAATGTACATTGTTTTGCTTCAAGTTATTTCTAAATTCCTTTGAAACTTAATTGTACTTCCTTGTATATCTTTAGGATAGCCAACTCTAATTGTTAAAAGATTCTTCCATGCAATAACTTTTGCAATTTTTCTGTACCTCCTCTTAATTATACCTCTTAGTCTATTTCACACACATGATTTTTTCATGTGATACATTTCACATTGAAACTATTTTCTTCTAAAATTGTTTGTTTCACATTAAAATTATGTCAATGTGATGTAGCATTTCATGATGAAGAAAATTTCCACACAACATTGCCTCCACCTTCTATTGCATCTTCAAAAACCTTTATTTTGAAAACATATCACATGAACATTATTTTCATGTGACACATTAAACTTCACTAAATTTCACATTCATGTGACAAGGATAATTCCCAATTGAACTTCAGGCCTACATGATATTGCAAACCTTCAATTTTTTTTGTGGATGTGTTATGGAATGCCTTCAATTTTTTTTTTGGATGTGATAAGTAATGGGAAATAGTCTTCTATATGCGAGACTTCCTCAATATACCTAGCACAAATGTTAAAATGTTTGTTAAATGCAATATATCACACACAAGAAAAAGGGTATGTGTAACATGTTGCACATTGCCAAACTTCTCCCTTACAACATTACATCACAAAAGAATTTCTTACATGTGAAATGGGGACTTTATACTTGATATGACGAATGATTATTCAAAGGGCATTTCAAAAGACAAATGCATATTCTAAAACTCCAAAAACCATAGTATTTACACATTTTTACCTTGTCTTCACCAACACATTAATGGATGACCAAAGCTTGCAAACAATGTCAACATTTGACACACTCCACCCCAGTAAAAATCCTACCACCATTTGAAAAGTAAGCATCAATTATAGTCATAGTGTTCGAATTAACTTTAACATTTTTTAATAAACAAATGAAAGGGGAAGGGTTTCAAATAGAAAGAAAAATCAAGGATGGAACAGGATGGGAAAATTGCTCACATGACTAGGTATTTTATTTGTTACACACATTTGATATCACACGGAACCATCACTTGGATACCTTCACATACTCTTTTTAGTTTAACTAATTAGCATTGGATTCACCCATTCCAAGTGTAAAAGGGCATATTTAGGGAAATGTTTCTCTATTATGAAATTCATGAACTCATTTACACTCATTAGTTTAAATGTAGGGAAATCCCTCCAGTTATTATGCTTTAATTCCATCATGTGATTTAAGAAGTTCCTTCATACCCATACTCAAACTAGGAAACAATCATTTTCAATAGATACGATCCTCTTAAATTAATATCCATCTCAGACAGACATATGCATTCTTTGGGAATGTATAAGAGAAGGAATGGCAAAGAAATTGTCATTAAAGTTCACACTGATAAAGAAAAGGAAGAGGTAGGGACCAAAACCCTAGGCCATACTGGTTCTCAATATTATCATTAAAACGCCACATAAACCTTCTTCATTTCATCCACATCCATCTTATTTTTCCTCTTTTTTATGCATTTTGATTCCTTTTTCCCCATTAAAGATAAATAAACCGATAAAAAGGTGTTTTTTCTGTTTTTATTTGATTTTTCTTATTTAGAAAAAAATTAAATATTGTAAATTCATTTACCATCAATTTTTACGAGAAATAAATCAGTCTAGTAAATGTCATTCATTGAGATACTTGCATAAAATTTGGGGGAAAATGAAGGCATGGGTTTTGGTCCCTAGGCTTACAACATGCTTAGTTTCCTCTTGGATCCATGAGATCTCAAATAGGAGGGTTCATTCAATGTGGCGGCCAACATTGTGCTACTAAGGAAATCACATAACAATAAGGGATAAATATAAAACTCCTATAGAGTCCATGATTGGGTACACATTCAATTATTCCAGGGATCAAAGTGGTTGTATTTAGATGTTAAATTAGGGATTTAGTTAATCTATGGAGGATTGATAGCTTAGTTAGTTTTATTTTTGTTTTCATAAATAGCTATAAGTAGGGGAAATTTTACAAAGATGTTTTAACTAGGTGATATACCGATTTATGTCATTGATATATAGTGTCTCTTAGTTTCTACAATCAATAGATTCTACTATGTGTGCAAGGAAAAGTCTGGAGGGCCCCCAAACTGTGGAATGTACACTCATTTCTCATGTGTACATATATTTTATTTTGTGTGCATTATTTCCTAGTAAATACTTCTCTTTATTTTCTTTAATCTCTATTATATGTATATATTAGTCTCTATTTTTATACTGCAGAAATCATTTTATTTAATTAAGTATGGTTTTATTTATAACCAAGACTAAACCTGGTTCTTAGAAATGATTGGAGAGGTCCGCAAGTGCTACTGCAAGGCCTATTTTAATTATAAGAGTTGAAAGATACATTACAACTTGTTTTTCTATCCATTGAGACCCCAATGGATGTTAATGAGCTAGCTCGACTTGACCAAGTTGTTTTTGTTTGATTTTATTTAAAGAGTCTTTATATTTGATGCATGAAGGTTAGAATTCTTTCTAAATAAAAAAAATCTACAAGTGAACATAGTATTGTTGTGGGAGCCACCTTAGGCATCAGATATCACAACTTGATTTATACCTATGAAAGATTTGGTAACCTTAGATTGGAAAGATTAGTTCTTGTTTTTAGATGAATGTTACATTAATTGTTTAGAATTTTATCTTACATTTCAATAGTTTGAGTGAAGATAATTTTTTTTTTCTTATGATATGAAGATAGAATTTCTAGTTTTCAACTGAAATGATTCAATTAACATTCGTACATCATTTAATTATAGTTGTTAATCTGAATTTCATTCTCAGTTAATATTATTCATTAAGTGATGCCTTAAGAAAATTCTAAGTTAATTCTTTCACTACAACAAGTGTACATCATTAGTTTATGAACTTTACATTGATATAATGTTGTCTTAATTTATGAAAGTAGACTTAACCTAACATTTTTGGTTTCATTAATGAGGAAGTGCAATTGGAATTAGTATATTTTTTTCATTCTTTCGATATAAATATTTAGGGAAAGGAGGAATGAAAGTGGTAAGATGAGAGGTAAGAACCTGTGCATTCACTTTAGTGAGTTTTCAAAAATCCTCATCATGTTTATATATGCACAGGTTAATCAAGACTAGGGATAACAAAGGTCGATTTATTAAAGTTGGGAAAGATATTGTATTTTAATGAAACTAACTCCCCCACTACTAATTTAAGTCCAAGAACTCAAGTAGTGCAGGAAAAATTACATCCATGTACATCTACTCAAGAAATAATATTGGTTGTAGAAACATCAAGGGAAGGAAAAATTCAAGTAAGCTCATCTAATGGAACATTGAAAGAAAACCCTCACAATTGGGAAGAAGATATGGCAGAACACAAGGAACCAAAACTCAATATCAATTTTGGAATTAGAAACAAAATAGAAAGAGTATAAATATAGAGAGAAACATTATCAGGAAGAGAAATAATAAGAGAAAGAGAAGAATGATAAATAAAAGAAAAAGTGAATCATGATGAAAGATGATCTAACATAAGAATAGAAAGAAGAGTTGAGAGAGGAGAAGGATATTGAACACATGAACCAAAAAATGAAGTTATTTTTGGATTTCCCATTTTTGATGCTCTAGTAGTATTTGGTAATAAGGTAGAAAAGAAAACATCCCACCATTTATACTTCAAAATTTTTATGATATGTCAACTAAAGATCATGATGCTTTCTTTTTTGGGTTTAATATTGCGTGTCATAGTTATGGATACACAAATGATGCACAAAAACTTCATTTTTTTGTAACTACCTTAAAATTATCTACTATAAAATGGTTTATGGGTTTAATAAAACATATTATTATTTACTGGGAAGATATGAGATTTTTTTTCTTCAAAAATATCAATTGTATTATAGCCCTAGAGACTCTAAGGAGAATATTGTTAGGATGCCCCAACAAGAGGAAAAAATCATAGACTATTATTTTGAAATATTCCTATAATCCACAAAAATCTAAACAAAAAGCACTAAATCTATATACCATTCACACAATTTTCATCAAAGGTAATAGGGATGAATACATTTATGTAATTAAACTTATAGGAGTAGGTGATATTTCCTACTTACCTTTTGCAACAAATATCTTAGTTTTGCAAGAAGTATTCTAGGGAAAGAACTAATTTTGGTAAAGGTCAAAGGGATACTCTTTCCAAAATCATTAACTCAACTACAAGAAATGTGACAAGGAAAGAATCAGGCACCTTATCTGAAAATTTTAGAACTAACTTATTAAGTACAATTCACTCATAAATAGATATGTTAAAATCCAATAAGAGGTAGGAAGAGAAAAATGAAGTATTGTCAATTTTTTTTCCTAAGTGTAGGAAAAAATAGGAAAAAACACCCATTAAGATATTTTCCATTAGATGGTATGCAACTTTGTGACATATGTGTAGAAAAACATGTTATTGAAAATTGTCCAATGTTAGGTGGAATTTGAAGAAACCTACAAAGGAGAAAATGAACTAGTGAAATCTCTATACTATGTTGCACATAGAAGGCCTTTGCAACCATGAGCAATAGGTATGTCCCAAGATCCTACTTAGTGATTTACTCAATATTACAATTCAAATCATGTATAAAATACTTGGAATGATCCTATGCCTTGGTAGGCATGGCCTCCTTAGTAGGACCAAAAAACAACCCTTTCAACAACATTGGTGGGGACCTACTTATAGAAACTAACCTCACTATAATCATCAAAAATCATATCAACCATCATATACTCTACATCCACACACCAATTTTTTTCCCCTTTTTGACAATACCAAAAACAATACTTGCAACAACAACAAGTCTCATTTACTCAATACCTTCACCAAATTAGCAATCATATCCTGCATTTCCTCCACGACAGATAACCCAACCACAACAACTACAACTTCCTTCTAACCAACCAACACTAAGACCTACTCAATTACCAACCCAACCAGTGGAAAATCCAAAAAATAAAGTAAAAAACTTGTTTACTTATAGAAGAAGGAACATTTCCACATATTCAATTGTTTTTGTACAAGATATACACTTGAGATTAAGTAAAGTAATTTATAAGAAATCCCCAATAATTAAAGAAGAAGAAGAAGAAGTGATTCTTAATTAAACTAACACAATAATTGTAAGTAAACCAATAAAGTCTCAAAAGGATCAATCAAATTTGACCAAATCACTTCATTTTCTAGAAGGTTATACTTGGAAAAAAATGTTATCTCCCCTAAGTTGATTCCTTAGACAAGTTAAATAAGTATTGTGTCAAGATTCCCTTATTGCAAGCTATAAATAATATATTGATCTATGGCAAAGAAAATGAGGGAATTATGTCTTAAGAAATCACGAAGGAAAATAAAAGATCCACCAATAGTCCGAGTTGTTGGAAAATTAGCTAGTAAAATGTCAAAAATATTACAACAAAAAACTATATTGGTCTAGGTGTGCCAATGGTTACTATTCTTTGTACAAAATATGGTGATAGAATTGCAACTTCTCAAGAAATTTTAATCTAAATCAAGAGATACAATTGTACTCTACTGATCTAGAGAATTCAATTCACAATTTAGAACAATAATCTCAGACATGCAATAAGAAATAACCTACATGCACAATATTTTTTCTAGGGGAACCCAACTAGGAAAATCCTCAAGCATCGTTGCGTTAATCAGATGAATGATGTATTACAATTGATAGCTTTGTCTGAGCTCAACCTACAAGTGAATAACCTATCTCTTTACTCAACGAGAATCTCTGATCCAGACTTAGTCAATTTCTGCTATGCTTGAGCCCCTATTTTTACGCAAATCCTAGAGAATTCACCCTTGTTTTTTAGTAGTAATTTCCAATTGATTTCACAATTACCAAGGTTCGATCATTTTTCTGCATGCAACACCTATACACTGAAACTAGTTTACAACAACTTGTTACACTACGTTGGAATCTCCACCATAGTTGGGAACTCGAATTATCTACACGCATAGTTATTTTAGGCTGATTAATCAGTTAAATTGATGATCAATGAGTTAGACTACTATCCCAATAAACACCTGACTTCCACTAGTTCCTCCAATTGATAAAACTAGTTTAACTGAACTCAACTAGATATATACTGAACTGTAGTACTAAAATTTAGCAATCACACATGCTTAATTGAAATCCAAGTCTTATAAATCGAATTTATGGAGCTAAATAAGTTACAAGAGCCATTGATCTAGGTGGATATTGGTGGCCACCCACCTATATCGCCTATACTCCGATCAGTTTCATTTGTTTCTTTCTTATTTAAGCATTTACTATTTTTAGCGGTTTTTTGGGTCCTAAACTTCCGGAGAAATTTTGACCCCCTAAAAATCATTTTTTTAAGGTTAGTTGTAGGTTAATAGTAGTAAATATTGTATTAATCGGAGAGAGCTTTCCAACAAGATATCATCAGTG